>JZKD02S1751733.1:93506-112623 GCA_000966675.3 Picea glauca
GCTTGACACTAACTCCTTTATTCACAGTTGTAAGAATGTACTTAGTTCCTTGATACCTACTTTAATTATTGGTAKGTTGTCTCRCATTTGTTAATGGTATACATCAATGRCCGGTAATCAAATGATGTCTCATTGTGTTCAGCCTCAACTCCTTTACTCACATGACATAGACTTTCACCCTTGGAGGATTGTGTAGAAGAATTGAAGACAACAGTATGTGGCTGYAAATTTCCTGAGCTATTGCTTTCTTTTCATTGGACCAATACCTACATGACTTCAGTGGTCATGGGAGATTAKCTTGTACCCCATTGTATATAGATATATTMAGATTGGTTTTGAGACAAGTTCTTTTGGGCCTTGTTCATGACTATGATAGCTATTGGCATGTAACCACATTTGTATTTKTCTATTGATGGCCACAKACACTTGTTTGGTATATTTTCACATGGATCTACATTGCAWTTCTATTGGCAACCATGTATKCAAAGTCAGTGCAGAATGTAATGAGCAACTAGCTCGTCTAGTTGGATCCCCACCACTCCACTTTTGGGTTGTTTATAATGTATTTCAGCCATCACAGATAATCCTCTGACCTAACACATTAGGGGGCATATGTTATAGAAAGATTTTCCTCACCCTATGCAATCTGATACATAAGGCTTTTTTTCATTTCCCTATGCAGACTTATCACCCCTATTTGTAAACTCCAGAGATAAAAATACATATTTTTCCACATGTACACATATTTCCTACTATATAGCATGCATATACATAGGCTTCTCCACTACAACCCACGTACATCAGGATTTGTGTCAGAAAATGAAAATTAATGTCAGGTTTCCATGTCATGACAAGAGATCTATGATCCTTGGCCTTCCATATAATGGAAACGTTCCCACTCGACCCTTTAGTTCCATTTTGAATTCTATAAATGGGCCAATTCCGAGCAATGGAAAGAAGAGAAAGGATTCAAATTTGAGAGAAAATTTACTCTAGAGAAATTATTTACTTCATATTGAGTCTGCATCCCTTTGTCCTTTAAGTCTGAACATAGTGTTTAGCCCCCAAGCTCTTCCCTTATTGATTGAGAACCTAATTGTCTCTCTCTTGTGAGATTTCCTTTGGTGGAGGATTTATGTGGTGGAGACCCAATTGGAAGGAACTTAGTTTCTCAGTTATGAATCGTGATGACACAGAAGTCTGCAACATTTTAACTTTTTTTGATCATATATTAATAGAAATACTCTTTTCCTGTCTAATTGATATCTTGAAAATATTTGAATTATTCTTCCATGGGCATATTTGTCATGTTTATTAATGGATTATGCTATTGAATGTGCTAAAATAATTTATTATCACCATATGCTTTCTTTGCTTGGTTGTTGAGGACTAGTTGCAGGTATATTTCTTTGGGTCAAGTTCTCAAAGGTGGACTTCATCGAACATCTAGACAAGGTATCCCTTTTATCTGGTCCCGTTAGCATATTTGTTTTCATAGCATACTTGAGAAGAGAGTTTATTTATGCAGTCATTTACGTATGTTGTGGTTTACCCTAGCCATAGAGATATTTTCCTTGTAACATGAGGAACTTTGTAAAATTGTCTTGTTGAATAATAAATTGAAGGAATTGTCAATGAATTTCACAAAGGGGTATGTGAGGGTCATCATTCCTGGACAACCACTGTATAAAAAATCCCAAGAGTTGGTTATTACTAGCCCTCATTGTTTTCTGATGTCAATTTCATGGTTAGGGAATGTGTAGAGTGCTACATGTTTGCAGTGAAGAAAAAATTATAGCCCCTCCACTGAGACCTATCAAAGTAGAGACACCTTTTCAACAATGGGGATTGGATTTCATTGGTGAAATCAATCCAAATTCAAGTTGGAAATACAATTGTATTCTAACAACCAAAAATTATTTCACCAAGTGGGTAGAATTCATCCCCACAAGGGAATCAATTGACACAATCATCATCAAGTTCCTAGAAGAGAAACTTTTGGACATATTTGGATGCCCAAGAAATATCATCACTAATAATTCCCAAACATTCAAGTCTACCAAGTTGATCCAAATTTTCCAAAACTATGACATGGAGCTTGAAAATTCTATTGATTATTGTCCATAAGGTAATTGTTTGGTTGAGTCCTCTAATAAGATTATCATAAATGGGATTCTCATTTGAAGTATGCAGTTTGGGAAGACATGGTAAGCATAAAGAGGTCTATAGGAACTTCTCATTTTCAAATGGTAGATGGATTGGAAGCCATTTTACCTATCCAAATAATCCTTCCTATGATGAAGAATCAAATGATATGCAGAGAATAATGAGCCCACTAATTTAAGTTTAGTAGGTAAGGGGAAAAGTGAAAATAAAGTCCCATATTCATCAGACAGGAATGAAAGAAATATTTGACAAGAGGAACAAAGAAAGGAACTTCATGATAGGATATTTGGTCCTAAATTGGTATGTTACAAGGGAAGCTAAAGGAAATCATGGGAAATTTTCCAATATTTGGCTTGAACCTTTCCAAGTTGTTGTGGTTCAAGATAACAACACTTATGAATTAGCTCCGCTGGATGGAGAGTTTTTTGGGGGTCCTATAAATGGGGTATTCCTCAAGAACTTCTTGTAGTAGTGAATACTACAAATCTTCTTACCGTGTACATAAATAAATATTTTTCCATTTCTTTCCATGAATTTTTATTTTTAATTCATTCAACTTTTATTACATAAGCAAGTAGGTAGGGTTCTAACATTGTAAGTTGTTCAGAATTTTTGTTTCACATATCAGACCAATTTTGAGGTATGAGAGAGATGTATCATTTCAAATAATACTACATAACCCAATGGAGAAATGTGCTTGGTCTACAATTCTTATCATACCAAAGGGCTATGTTGTCCCTACTAGAGCCGATGTTAGTACCATATTTAACCCTATCACCAATATGTACGTTGTTCGAGGTTATTGATGGCCATAGGAATAGTATGTAACATCCTTGGCCACCCATCCCGAGGCATGTTACTCCAGAAAAATCTTTCATTCTCTGATACCATGCAGTAACATGCCCAACATCTAACTGAGTTATGCCACGTACATTATTCGAAATGCATGCAGTCAAAACATATACACACAGAGCTCTTGCATAGCTTTATATATAAAATGTCAATAGACAAATATATTCTGTAAATGCACAGATTCATACTGAAATAAAAATAAAAATATACATGAAACATACATATACATGAAATACCCATAAATATAAAGACAAATATAACCACACATGGGATAAACCCATAAAAATAAACATGCAAATAATAATGCAACATGTAAATTTAAGACACAGTTGACACTTGTATTGGTAGGAATGTCACCAACTACATCTGGACCTTCCTCAAACCTTCCATCCTTATACCACGCTTCTCATCACTATCAAAAATGGGTCACCCATGAGATGGGACTAAACTCCACTCGGGTAAAGGGATTCCTAAACAAGCTAATGGTTCATAGACAACAGGAAAGACTTTGTCACAGGTTCCAACTCAAACTAACATCCTATAGTCCCTCATTCCCCACATTCCTGTACCACCCCAGGAAGTGTGCCCCTTCTCTACTCAAAATTCCTTCAGCTTCCCCACTTCCCTTCCAGTGTGTCAGCAACATGCCAAACAGGAAGTATCAGAGCCCTATAGTTGTAGTTTATCACCCTCAAGAAATCAATTCCCAACAATTCTCTCACCCAGAGAGAAATTTCTTATGGACCTGACAACCCGCATCTTCAATATCCCACGGTCATGAAAACCCACTTCTTCAATATCCCATGGGCCTTATAACCTACTTCTTCATTCCATCTCCTAATATAACCAACTACACACACAAGTATGGCTCTGGATACAGGTTCAGGTACAGTGACATAAAGGTATGGAGGATAGTTGACTGTGTGATTGAAAGATCATGGTATGGCTGAATGAATGAATGAATAATGGAAGGAATGATGAATGAATGCCCCCCCAAATGAACTAAGTCCCCACAATATGTATGCATGTCCCCAACTTCACACTTGTCATGTTGGGAGATACTTTGGCCTACTTGTGCCCAACTTTGGAACTTAGGATAAAATAATTATCCATACTTTATACTTTAAGAAATATTAATATAATATTCCTTTTTGGCTTAAGCTCCCTAAATTTTCCCCTTTTTATTAAATTTTAGCCCCCCCCTTTCCCTAACTAGTGGATTTTAGTCCCCCATACTCTTTTATCATGGCCATTCTACGTGCAACGATGTATTTTATATTAATGATAGGACATATACATAAATAGGCACTCTGGCCTTTAGCATATATGCTCTTTGGCCTAATACAAAACATAAGAATCCTAGCTTATAATAATTGGCTCTCCAGTCTATAAAACACAACATATACACAAAGGCTCCCTGGCCTCAAAATCATGCGCACTTAAGTTATTGTGGGCGGTATCTTGGAATGTGCCCATTTCATCATTTCATTGCACAGTACATGCACGCACTACACCATGAAAGATGCATGACAAAAATATATAAAACAACTCACTAGCTTAAGTAAATTATTACCTTTATAGTTGGGGTTCAACCTAGGGATATTACAATCCCCTCCCCTTATTTATGCATTGTCCTTTGTGCATTATATACCATGTACAATTCAAATTATTTAAAATATCCAACATTTAGCTATTTGAATCTTGTTATCCATCTGGTGCTCTACTTTCCAACACCAATTCTCGTACTCATACTAGAACTGGAAGTTAATTTTTGTATTCCAAAGAGTTTCTTTGAGAAATAATTCATCTCATTGTTCCTTATTACATGCTTCAATTAAACCTCATTGAAGAAACAACTGGTTGTGGATCCACTGTGTTCCACCCAACCTTAGATCTCACTGCTGATAAAATCTCAACAACATACCACCCCTGACTAGGGGCTCTGATTCCATGAGGGCAATGGCTTCCCAAGATAACCATGGCCCACAATCAACATCAACATAGTCTAGTCCAAGGTGCCAAAACTCAACAACACTCCAACCAACAGTCTCTCTTCCCCACATTCCTGTACAACCCAAGGTAGTATGCACCTTCACTATCCAACAACTCATTAGATGCTCAAATTCCCTTCTAGAGCTCCAACATAGGTCAGTGTTATTGGAAAAATCTGTAGGTGCAGACACGAACTGAGCTCCCTAGAGCCACCTGGATCTAGAACAAAGCATGACAGGACAATAATCTTTCCCTAAGTTTTGACCATTGAATTAACTAGGAGGCAAGAACAAATAACATAGCTTATTATCACTTCCTATGCTATTTGTTGCTTCTACTTCGCTCTAGTGCTCTCGTGTAGTCAAGACCAAGACAAAAAAAACCAACCAAAGTGAATATCACACAATATATCCAACAGTTAACCTATGTGTATGATCAAGGGATTACACAATAAAGTGGAAATAGCTTTATGGGAAAGGGACATACCACTGTATCATATTAATGAGAAGTAAATATTACAACCTGAGCCTTGATGTCACAAACTTCCTTTCGATGGCCCTTGGATCTGAAACACACACTTGCTCAATCCTTGCATGAAGAAGATCAAATCCTCTTGATAGACTTGCTAAAGTCTCCAAGCTATTGTTCAATGTTGAGTCCTTCACACAATTCTTTCACCAATTCTCCAATGAATCTTGCTTAACCTTTTCCATGAGAATTCCCTCAATATATAAGAGAGACTAAATTAGTTACTTGGATAAGAATGATCCCAAAATATTAGGGAATCCAGTACTAGGATAACCATTCGAATGCCATCCCATCCTTCTAGAAGATTCCCTTCTAGAAACTTCAAGAATTCATTTGTTTCCTTGCTTTAGGAAGAGTTTGCACCGTAGCAGTTCAACACTCTTATAACCCTAAATTGCACCTCACATGCTTACCAAGAATCACACCAACTCATATCCCTTCCTTGCCAAAGCCATGCTGAAAAAACTCTTGAAAATCCTCTTAAAACAAGTGGCACACACCCTAACCCACTACTGCATGCATTGGAATGCTGGCAGGCCTCTTACAACACGAGTTTGAATGCTGGCAGGCCTACTACAGCCCGCGTTTACCTAACAAAGCACAAAAATAGGAAAGTTGCCGATGGGACAAAAATCTATGGGTCAGTTAACTAAAACTCCCAGCCATGCATGGCCGAGAGTTCGTCCAAAACCCTAGCTCCTTCTAGCCTATAAAAGAAGGGGTAGGGGTACTATTTGGAAGAAGAAAAAGATAGCAAAGAAACTCTTCCCAATTGCCAAATCCATTTGTCCCAACCCTTTAGCCTTTCCTCAAGCCTAAGAAGAATTCAAGCAAAGTACTTGGAGGACAAAGAAGAGGAGGAGCCCAGGATCAGGATCGAGGAATGGTGGTCAGTCTCTATCATTATTGTAAGTTGATTCATCTTGAGATTAATAAAAGAATACTTTTCCCATCCCAATGCACGAGTGATATATATTTTATTTGATTTATGTTTAATCTCTAACCCTTAGGTAGAAAAATAGCATGCATGCGTAGTGTTTTGTCTTGATTGCAGGATTTCTTTGGAAGGAGCAGCGAAAGAAAATGGATAAAGCGCAACAGAGGATCTACATCAAACATCGATAAAAAAGGTTAGTAGGTCTTTTCCATGCTTGTGTGTGAAAAAGGGGTTTGAGTATTGGGGGTGATAGGTTAAAAGTGGTTTCTTTAAGGTCATGATTTGCGTACAAGTTCAGCCCTAGCTTGTTAGTCCTTAGGGTATTATTTCCCAAAAATAGAATTGGCGACCATACTGGGGATAGTACTCTTAGGGTTTCCGGATTTAAGAGAGGTTTTTGGGTAGTTTAAAGAAGTAGATTTTTTGTTTCTTTGTTTGGTTGTTTTCTGTTAGGTCGAAGCTAGCAAGGAACCTGGTTCTTAAATACCAGTTTTTCCTTGACTGTTGCTTGACATTTATTATCGAGACACACAGAGGTACACGTGGCCTGCAGAAGGCCTGGATGCATGTAACCCGCGCCCTAACCTTCTACAGCCCGCATTTGAACGCTTGCTGTAGAGGTTTCAGTAGAATGTAGGACTCAGAGAGCTTAAGAGGCAGTCTCCTCTTCCCTGTTAGAATTTTACATTCTCAGTGGGCTTTCTAGATCCTGTTTGGGTCTTGCTGGTTCAGAGTCTTGTCTCAGTCCTCTTTATTGTGTTTGTTATTGTTTTCATTTATTTTCCTTTTCTATTAAAGAAGAAGCATCCAAGCCTTCAAGAGACCCTGGTTGTCAATACCAGAGGCCTCTTCCAGGTCTGGGTTGTCTATGGTTAGTCTTGTCTTGGATTTTGCACATACATGCGGCCTATATTAGTTCAGCCCGCGGGTACCCGTGCTCTGTTATAGCTCATCACACGTTTGCACGCGTGTTGTTTCAGTGACAGTCGCGGGCTTGATGGGTTTCTTTTCATTCAGGGTGGGGCAGTCATCCCCTCTTGTGGTGAGAAGTTTTTCCTCTCAGGGGTTTTGAGTCTAGGGTTACACAGTCAGTAGGTTAGGGCCTCTTATCCTTAGCCTGTGTTTTTCTTAGTTGATGTTTTGATAGAAAAGACAAAAGAAAAAATTTGTTTTATGGTTTTTAGACAAGTGTTAGAATCGGTGCTTTCTTGATTGCCTTTGTGCGTCTTTTCTCTGGTTCTTTGTGATCTGCGCTTTAAGCCAGAATTTTATTTTGTTTTCTTGGTTTTGTGCTTGTCGACAATTTTCCCTTTGTTGCTTCATTTTGCAATTAAATAAAAAAAAAAAAATTCTCTTGTTCATTTTCTTCTTTGTTTGAAGATTTTATTGCTGCATCAGTACCTAGGAAGAAGTCTTTTTTCATAAGTTTTTGCATGAAATATTAGAAAATTTGAAAAGAAAAAGAAGTCTTTCTTGTTGAAAAGTTGCGGATTTTTGCATTTTTTGTAAAAGTTTTTGTTTCCAAGCATTTACTATTCATTTTGCGTAAGGAAAGGTAGCGGAGATAACCCCTCCAAAGTCGGACCGAACGTAGTGGATAACACATATCGAGGATTTGTTTAGGGATTCCGTCGTTTTCATTTTCCACGGAGCTTCATGGGTCTCGAATCCGTTCGAGGTCCTTAGTTGTATTCCATACCATTTTCTCTCGATACCCTTGACAGGTTTCGGGCTTGATACCCTGCTCATTGTGGTCTACCCAACTATCGACTGTACCCGCCTGGTGACTGTTCGCCTGCTGGAAAACTAGTTGCCAATCTTTTCTAGGGACATACACAGGTGACTGCGGGGGTATACCGCGGTACCTAGGACAGAAATCGGTCCACGCTTTGAAGAGTATACCCAGAGGGTGCTTCCGTATTCGAGTTTCACTTACACCGGTAAGTTGCTCTAGTGTTGGTTGTTGTAATTGTTCTTCACAATAGTTAGTGATTGCTTCTCTTATCTCATAGGGGCTTGTTTTAGTGCGTGTTACCGTTTGATCGTGTAGAATACCTTAGCGTGTCATGAATCTTCTAAAACAGTGGAGGATTCAGAGCTCCACTAGTCACGAAGGCTTCTGGGCCTGTCGCTGGTTATATTGGAGCCACCCCCGCCACCATTGAGGCGAAAGCCAGACCAACAAGGGTATTTCGAAGCAACCGGGTTACCAACCATTGAGCCCGAAAAACTCCCGAAGGAATCGACCGCCAATCTTGGTTCAGTTTAAACCTCAACCGTTGATACTTGGCTGCAAGTTATTGTGCCAATTCAATTTTACAAGCGCCTGTCAGTGCCTCACACATCTATGGCAACAAACGTTGTTACTTCCTCTGGGAATTCTTCCATTCCCATCACCATTGCTACCACAGGAGAAGCTTCTCCTAACTTGACCTTGTCGGTGGTCCGGGCCACCATGGTCTCGGCCGCGACTACGTCGCACAGTGGACCGACCCCATCTATCGTGGTGGCCACACCGCCCTTCACACCTAGTGCGACAGGCCCTCTGTTTTCATACGATATGCCTAGTTCAGGTATAATTCCTGCACTCACTCACTCCACTTTACAGACTTTGGGTATGGGGGCAAGGAGCTCTAACGCTCCTCTGCAAGGTCAACTTGGGGGCATTCCTATCCCTTTCAACGCTTTTCCTTACGCTAGAGGTCATATCTCTCCTTCGTCCCCTTCGCTCGATGTTCTACATCAGCAGTCCGTCGGGCAGTCTACACACACAAGTGTCTTTGGAGCCAGGAGTCAAGAAACACCTGCGCAAACTCAGTCGGTAGGTTCATCACTGTTTGTTTGGAATGGGACGTTTGGTAATAACACTTTCACATCCACTTCTTTTCCATCTGGGGGCACACCCATTTTTGGACAGTCTACTCTGGCACAGGGTACTATTCCTGCACCGGGGGCACATATACCAGGACCTTGGAACTCAGGACAAGGATCCGTTCCCTCATCTGGAATTCTTTTCTGGGGTAATTCTTTCCACAGTCAATGGAACCCCGGACAGACTTCTATGCCTCTCCTAGTAGGACCAGCATGGGGTAATCCTTCCCAAAGTCCATCAAACACGATGAATGCCCAACATCCTATGTCCTTTATGGGGAATCATCCAATGATGTCTCCACAGATGCAAAACCCTTACGCTGGTCAGGGCCATGGTTTCTACCAGAACCCGGGCCAGCAGCCAAACTTTTCCTGGTAGCCTGGTGCCAGTCAAACTCCAGGACCCTTTTCCCCAGGCTATCAACATCAACCCAAACTACCATTCTTGGCGACATTACACTTGCCATATTTGACATGGTTGTTAAATGATCCTATCTGTCACGATCCGCATTGGCCTCCTATGCCAATGAAGTTGCCTTCAAACATTCCAAAGTTCGAGGCCAAGCCTAACGAATATCCAGGTGATCACGTGACTACTTTCCATATTTGGTGTTCATCAAACTCACTGAAATATGACTTCGTCCAGTTGCGATTGTTTCAACGCACTCTTATTGGGAGTGCCGTGAAATGGTACATAGATATTGATCATTCACGATACTCTTCTTTTGGCGAACTGGAGATGGCCTTCCTTAACCATTTACAGTTACCTGTGAGATACGACGTCATCGCAGAGTTGCTAGCCAATTTCGAGCAGACGACAATGGACCATATCTCTGATCATATCTGAGAGTGGCAACGTCGAAAGAGTCTAATCAAAGTACCAGCTCCACCAGCATTCCTACTTGAGTGGTTCCTTAAGTCTTTAGTACCGCAATTATCCAAAGACGTTGCAACTTCTGGGGTTTTCTCCGAAGAAGATGCCATCATGAGGGCTCAACAGTTTGAACTTATCTATTCTCAGTATGGTCTATTGTACAACATCCTGTCGGATGCACCACGATCGATATTGGATAAAACCAGACAGACAGTCGGACCACATGCCGATGGTATCATTGGTTCAGCACAAACCAAGCCCGCTGAGCAATTGAAAAAACAATTGCAACAGTTCTCTATACAACACTCAGCGGCCAGCCAGACTACTGCTTTGGCTGCTCCTCCTATCCAAATGTNCCCTGCTCATTGTGGTCTACCCGACTATCGACTGTACCCGCCTGGTGACTGTTCGCGTGCTGGAAAACTAGTTGCCAATCTTTTCTAGGGACATACACAAGTGACTGCGGGGGTATACCACGGTACCTAGGACAGAAATCGGTCCACACTTTGAAGAGTATACCCAGAGGGTGCTTCCGTATTCGAGTTTCACTTACACCGGTAAGTTTCTCTAGTGTTGGTTGTTGTAATTGTTCTTCACAATAGTTAGTGATTGCTTCTCTTATCTCATAGGGGCTTCTTTTAGTGCGTGTTACCGTTTGATCATGTAGAATACCTTAGCATGTCGTGAATCTTCTAACACAGTGGAGGATTCAGAGCTCCACCGGTCACGAAGGCTTCTGGGCCTGCCGCCGGTTATCTTGGAGCCACCCCCGCCACCATTGAGGCGAAATCTAGACCAACAAGGGTATTTCGAAGCAACCGGGTTACCAACCATTGAGCCCGAACCACTCCCGAAGGAATCGACCGCCAATCTTGGTTCAGTTGAAACCTCAACCATTGATACTTGGCCGCAAGTTATTGTGCCAATTCAATTTTACGAGCGCCTGTCAGTGCCTCACACATCTATGGCAACAAACATTGTTACTTCCTCTGGGAATTCTTCCATTCCCATCACCGTTGCTACCACAGGAGAAGCTTCTCCTAACTTGACCTTGTCGGTGGTCCAGGCCACCATGGTCTCGGCCGCGACTACGTGGCACAGTGGACCGACCCCATCTATCGCAGTGGCCACATCGCCCTTCACACCTAGTGCGATAGGCCCTCTGTTTTTATACGATATGCCTAGTTCAGGTATAAGTCCTGCACTCACTCACTCCACTTTACAGACTTTGGGTCTGGGGGCAAGGAGATCTAACACTCCTCTGCAAGGTCAACTTGGGGGCATTCCTATCCCTTTCAACGCTTTTCCTTACGCTGGAGGTCATATCTCTCTTTCGTCCCCTTCGCTCGATGGTCTGTATCAGCAGTCCGTTGGGTAGCCTACACACACAAGTGTCTTTGGAGCCAGGAGTCAAGAAACACCTGTGCAAACTCAGTCGGTAGGTTCATCACTGTTTGTTTGGAATGGGACGTTTGGTAATAACACTTTCGCATCCACTTCTTTTCCATCTGGGGGCACACCCATTTTTGGACAGTCTACTCCAGCACAGGGTACTATTCCTGCACCGGGGGCACATATACCAGGACCTTGGAACTCAGGACAAGGATCCGTTCCCTCATCTGGAATTCTTTTCTGGGGTAATTCTTTCCACAGTCAATGGAACCCCGGACAAACTTCTATGCCTCTCCTAGTAGGACCGGCATGGGGTAATCCTTCCCAAAGTTTGTCAAACACAATGAATTCCCAACATCCTATGTCCTTTATGGGGAATCATCCAATGATGTCTCCACAGATGCAAAACCCTTACGCTGGTTAGGGCCATGGTTTCTACCAGAACCCGGGCCAGCAGCCAAACTTTTCCTAGTAGCCTGGTGCCAGTCAAACTCCAGGACCCTTTTCCCTAGGCTATCAACAACAACCCAAACTACCATTCTTGATGACATTACACTTGCCATATTTGACATGGTTGTTAAATGATCCTATCTGTCACGATCCGCGTTGGCCTCCTATGCCAATGAAGTTGCCTTCAGACATTCCAAAGTTCGAGGCCAAGCCTAACGAAGATCTAGGTGATCACGTGACTACTTTCCATCTTTGGTGTTCATCTAACTCACTGAAATATGACTTCGTCCAGTTGCGATTGTTTCAATGCACTCTTATTGGGAGTGCTGCAAAATGGTACATAGATATTGATCATTCACGATACTCTTCTTTTGGCGAACTGGAGATGGCCTTCCTTAACCATTTACAGTTACCTGTGAGATACGACGTCATCACAGAGTTGCTAGCCAATTTCAAGCAGATGACAATGGACCATATCTCTGATCATATCTGAGAGTGGTGACGTCGAAAGAGTCTAATCAAAGTACCATCTCCACCAACATTCCTACTTGAGTGGTTCCTTAAGTCTTTAGTACCGCAATTATCCAAAGACGTTGCAACTTCTGGGGTTTTCTCCGAAGAAGATGCCATCATGAGGGCTCAACAGTTTGAACTTATCTATTCTCAGTATGGTCTATTGTACAACATCCTGTCGGATGCACCACGATCGATATTGGATAAAACCAGACAGACAGTCGGACCACATGCCGATGGTATCATTGGTTCAGCACAAACCAAGCCCGCTGAGCAATTGAAAAAACAATTGCAACAGTTCTCTATACAACACTCAGCGGCCAGCCAGACTACTGCTTTGGCTGCTCCTCCTATCCAAATGTTAGAAGTACACTCCGTATAGATGACTAACCCAAAGGCCACCCAACAGCCTGAAGGGAAGAAAAAACAACGCAAAAAGGGTAAGGGGGATAAGAAACCCACTGATAATGCTGGCGAGGGCACCATGGAAAAGAGNTCGCTACTTCAGGCTTCGCTTGAATCCCAACAAGTGCATCTTTTGCGTCATGTCAGGACTTTTGTTAGGTTTCATTGTTTCAACAACAGGGATCATGGTCGATCCTCTTAAGGTGGAGGCAATAGTCCAGTTTCCCACCCCCATGCACAATCTTACAACTGCAGATTCTTCAAGGCAAGGAGAACTTCTTACGACACTTCATCGCCAACTATGCTGAAATCACCAAGGGCTTTATGCATTTACTGAAGAAAGATGTTCCCTTTTTCTGGGATGAAGCCGCTCAACGCTCTTTCAACACATTAAAACATGCCCTCACTACCGCATCTCTGCTATGGCCACCTAATTATAACAAAGACTTCTTATTATATCTAGCTGCCACAGAGTCAACCATAGGCATGGTTTTAGTTCAGGAGGATGATTCGTTTTCCGAATACATGATCTATTACCTGAGTCGAGGCCTCATAGGACCGGAACTTAATTATACCCATCTCGAAAAACTTGCATTGGCAGTAGTTCATGCTGTTCAACGGTTCCATCACTATGTTATGTTTCGCAAGACCACCGTCATTTCCATCGTCAATCCATTCTAGTACATTTTGACATGATGATTTATCGGTGGAAAAATTAGTAGATGGATGGTAATCCTCCAAGAATTTGAATTAGACTTCGTTTCAGCCAAGTCCAAAAAGTCACTGGTCTTCGCAGAACTTATCTCGGAGCTTCCGGTTGAGTCAGGTGACGTTGTGCCTAAGGAATCACCTATCCGGGGGGATATGTTTTTGATTGAATCTTCAGACCCCTGGTACGGAGATATACTGATCTATCTCCAGACTTTGAAGTGCCCCACCTTTGCTTCTCATGACGAGCGTCGGAGAATATACCATCAGGCTAAGAATTATCTCATACTCAATGATATGTTGTATCGGAGAGGTGTAGACTGCATCTTGCGCCGATGTCTCACTCATGAAGAGGCCGTCATAGTGCTCAACGATTGTCATACAGGAGCCTGTGGCGGTCACTTGTCCGAGTTGGCAACAACCCAAAAGATTTTACGAGCAGGTTACTTCTGGCCCACACTTATGAAAGATTGTATCGAGTCGGTCAAGAAGTGCCATCCGTGCCAAATCTTCTCATGGAAGATGATGGCACATCCAACTCCTATGTTTCCTGTCATCACAGTTGGTCCCTTCACTAAGTGGGGGATTGATTACACTACATGCAACCCCCCGTCAGCAAGGGGGCACCGCTATATCATTGTAGTTGTCAACTACTTCACTAAGTGGGTCGAAGCTATGCCAACGTTTAAAGATGATGGAGAGACTGCAGCTCTCTTCTTATTTAACCAGATTATAGCACAATTCGACGTCCCGAGAGAGATTATCACTGGTCATGGCAGTCACTTTCAGAACCAAATGATGTATGAGTTAACATCAAAGCTTGGGTTACGGCAAGAAAATTCCTCACCATACTATCCCCAAGCCAATGGGCAGGTGGAAGCTGTTAACAAAACTCTCAAGACGATTCTATAGCGAACTATCAACTCAGCCAAGTCAAANCCATAGGCATGGTTTTAGTTCAGGAGGATGATTCGTTTTCCGAATACATGATCTATTACCTGAGTCGAGGCCTCATAGGACCGGAACTTAATTATACCCATCTCGAAAAACTTGCGTTGGCAGTAGTTCATGCTGTTCAATGGTTCCATCACTATGTTATGTTTCGCAAGACCACCGTCATTTCCATCGTCAATCCATTCTAGTACATTTTGACATGACGATTTATCGATGGAAAAATTAGTAGATGGATGGTAATCCTCCAAGAATTTGAATTAGACTTCGTTTCAGCCAAGTCCAAAAAGTCACTGGTCTTCGCATAACTTATCTCGAAGCTTCCGGTTGAGTCAGGTGACGTTGTGCCTGAGGAATCACCTATCCGGGGGGATATGTTTTTGATTGAATCTTCAGACCCCTGGTACGGAGATATACTGATCTATCTCCAGACTTTGAAGTGCCCCACCTTTGCTTCTCGTGACGAGCGTTGGAGAATATGCCATCAGGCTAAGAATTATCTCATACTCAATGATATGTTGTATCGGAGAGGTGTAGACTGCATCTTGCGCTGATGTCTCACTCATGAGGAGGCCGTCATAGTGCTCAACGATTGTCATACAGGAGCCTGTGGCAGTCACTTGTCCGAGTTGGCAACAACCCAAAAGATTTTACTAGCAGGTTACTTCTGGCCCACACTTATGAAAGATTGTATCGAGTCGGTCAAGAAGTGCCATCCGTGCCAAATCTTCTCACGGAAGATGATGGCACATCCAACTCCTATGTTTCCTATCAT
Organism: Picea glauca; assembly: GCA_000966675.3. NCBI lineage: Eukaryota > Viridiplantae > Streptophyta > Pinopsida > Pinales > Pinaceae > Picea > Picea glauca. The sequence goes on from JZKD02S1751733.1 coordinate 108,921, forward strand.
CACAGTTGGTCCCTTCACTAAGTGGGGGATTGATTACACTACATGCAGCCCCCCGTCAGCAAGGGGGCACCGCTATATCATTGTAGCTGTCGACTACTTCACTAAGTGGGTCGAAGCTATGCCAACGTTTAAAGATGATGGAGAGACTGCAGCTCTCTTCTTATTTAACCAGATTATAGCACAGTTCGACGTCCCGAGAGAGATTGTCACTGGTCATGGCAGTCACTTTCAGAACCAAATGATGTATGAGTTAACATCAAATCTTAGGTTACGGCAAGAAAATTCCTCACCATACTATCCCCAAGCCAATGGGCAGGTGGAAGCTGTTAACAAAACTCTCAAGACGATTCTATAGCGAACTATCAACTCAGCCAAGTCAAATTGGCATTTGATGTTATACTTGGCATTATGGGCTTACCAAACCTCAGTTAAGACTGCAACCAGTTTCTCACCCTTCCATCTCTGAAATTGGCAGTACAGTTATTGCCAGACACTTCTCCACTTGAAGAACGGTTAGTACACCTTGAGTGGCTTGATGAACAGCGTTGCGATGCGGCTCTGACCAACGAAGCTCATAAACATAAGGTCAAGTGTCAATATGATAGGTCCGTTCGTCCTCGGGTTTTTTCTGAGGGTGACCTTGTCCTGGTTTATGACCAAGATAAGGACCCCCTGGGGGAAGGAAAGTTTAAACCCATGTGGTTCGGACCCTTCATTATTAAGGAGGTTTTAAAAAAGGGCGCTTATCAACTGGTCGATTTCGAAGGGAATGCTTTGGCAGAGCCTAGAAATGGGCTCTACCTCAAGAAGTATTACTCATAGCACAGTCACTTTGGGTAACTTTTTGTAGCATATGTATAGTCTTTGTACTATTACTTTTTTACGTTTCTTTTAAAACGTGTTATGGACGTGTCATTTATGTTATCTTTCGTCATTATGGAAGATGTCAAGTGAATCTGAGGTGTTCGTTGGGTATGCCAATGGTGCTAGTCGACACACGTGGAGGCTTGCCTCCGCAGCTTGGGTGATCTTTACACCACAGGGTCAGTTGTTATCTTCCGGAGGTATATGCTTAGGTGACACCACAAACAATATTGTTGAGTATAGGGTAGTTATTGAGTTGCTTCGTGACGCTTTGTCATTGGGTATCTCTCGTCTCCAGGTCTATCTAGACGCTCAACTAGTTGTGTCACAGCTAAACAGAATATACCACGTGCACGACCCTACTTTACACCGACGATTCCTTAGGGTACATCTCTTGGAACACAACTTTGATTATATTACATATTTTCATGTTCCAAGGAGTCTAAATCAAATCACGGATACTCTAGCTAATCAMATCTTAGATTGGCATCTTGCTCACATATAAAAAGATCATGATCACACACATGTAAATACATTTTTGTACACATAATCCATAAGACACAAAAAAGAAATAAAAAACCATATATAAACATCATAAAATCCTCAGAGTACATAGATGGGTGCAAGCGTCTCAAAAAGTGGGAACAGTAACGAGTCATCAGGCTTATGCCCTCAAAACATATATACAACAAGGTGCTTATGGCACATAAAAAGTTTAAAAGTCTGCTCAGGGCCTGTGGGCCCTATTATAATCATGTATATCCTGGGCTAAACGCCTAAACAATCGGACCCATGTCCGAGGTGCCACCACAACATGTGTCTGCATGGAGGGCGGCAGGTCCTCAATCTCTGCCATGGGAACTGTGTGAGTGAGCGCAGTAAAGTTATGCTCAATCCACCTCAGGACTCTCTCAGCCTCTCATCCCAAGAGATTCCCGGCTACTGTTGCTCCTCCAGCGACGGCAGCTGCGGATTTCGGCCGTGGGCGAAACCTGTTCCATGCATAGTCAGCAGGTCGCACGGGCCCCACCTCTGCATGCAACAAACGTTCACCCATCAAAAACTCTGGTATACAAAAACATGATATATATATAAAAAAGACATAAAAATTACATATGCAAATAAAAAAACTAGATAGGTAGAGACTTACCCATCTCCCCTCGCTCCTCACTAGGAGGCACTGGTATCGCTGGATCTCTGGAGAAGTCAATCCCTGCGTATGGGTAGTCCTCAATAGCTAGGATCTGTCGTGACAACTAAGCAAAAAATTCGTCGTTGAAGGCCTCTGTGGTCCTTCCAACAACCTGTCACGGCAGTAACGCTTCCCATCTGCATACTGCGGGGAAAGTAGCCAGATGTCCTCGTACTGTCAGTCGAGGACTAAAACATGGAACTCTCTCAAAGAAAAATGAACACAGGATGGTCCCAAACCCGACGTTCCTGTGTTTCCATTGTCTGCAAGCTATCAATTGACTTGTCATGCTCACTAGTAGTGTGGTACTCCAATAAAAAAATTGTGCATTCACGCACTGGATTGCACAGTTCATCTATGCGCGCGAAGCCTGATGCACGTCTGCGGAGCCGGTAATCCGCCCAATGAGCGATAAAATGGTCTGAAGGGAGAGGCTGGTAATCCTTCTCACAGGTACCGAGGAAGATCTTTGATCGGTACCAGCCTCACAATACTCCTCTATCATCTCTAAGACTTTGCTTGGCCCCGCAGGAAAAGTCTGAAAGTTGACTGGTTCCCCTCTCCTTGAGAGGCCAGTCAAAAAATAAATATCCTCGGTGGTGGGAACCAAGTATTTCCCCTCTATCATGAAAGCCTCTACATCGGGGTGCCAATAGTCAACCAGGGCATTCAGCATCCTTGGTTGTGCGCGCATAAACAGACACAAAAATAATTTCACTAACCCACACTGCGTCAGTACGGCCATAACGTTCGGATCTGCGGCCACTAACTCATTGGCGGCCTCGTGCTCCCTCTCCCTCCACTGAAAATACATCCTGCCAACACAACAAAGCAAAAGGGAGGGCATCAGTACTTATTTAAGTCATTTTTTCCACCGCACGCGGGTACCCGCGGGCTGTCCCTAGACAACCCACGTTTTACTAGGGCCGAACTCTTTGAGGTCGACGACCACCCCCAAAACAAACTTAAATGCAATAAATGAAGTATTGAATTGCAAGATAAGGGAGTTTGTACTTACTTGGTCCAAGCATAAGTTCATTTCGTCCATTGTAGCTCTCGGAATCACAATCTTTGGCAAAGGGGGTCTTTTGGCTCCAGAGTCAATTACCAAATCAGCAATGGTGACAATGCGCTGCCAGCTTCTATTTATAGACTTTTTGGCCTCTTTTTGTCACTTTTTTGGGCCCCTTTATCAGTTTCTTTATACCAAAAACCATTTTGAGTGGTTCAAGAGTTATATGGGAGGGATTTGATCAGGTATTGGGACAATTTTCATTGAGTTTCAAAAAATAAAAAAAAATATATTGACGGTCCATAATTTTTTTTTTTTCAAAAATCAACTTAAGCATGTAGGGTAAGATTTCATCCCGACTGTTGCATCTCATTGCCTTTTGTTCTTATGATATAGGATCAATCCCATCCGGTTGTGGCACAGAACCATCATATCTTCTCTAGAAGTGTCGCAACTTGGTGGTAGAGCTTACCAAAACATGGATGCCCTAAGTAGGTCCTGGTAGCATTATGGTGTCCATGCCATTTCTAAACAACACTGTAGGCTCGGGAGTCCATGTAGTCTTTCCTGAATACGAGTTTGAGCCTCATTTGCATGGGTATTTTTCACTCTTTGTCTTACCCTCTGGACTCCCA
>JZKD02S1751744.1:16169-31509 GCA_000966675.3 Picea glauca
ATGAACCTCACACAATCCACTCGACTCCACATTATGAAGATACCGCACTTTAGCAGACACCAGGAGGTGAATGCTTATGTGAAGTTGTTGCTGGTGAGTTACCATGGAGGATACTTATGGTTAAACCATCACATAATAGTTGATCCAGCGATGATCAATCGGATCACCGAGCTTAGCATCCAGGGCCCTGATCCCCATGATTACTATCCTGGAAAGACCGCGGATCGCACTCTTTCTTAGAAGATCAAAGAAGCTTATGGTGATGTTGAGAAAGGCACGTGAGTCTACAAGGTAGCTTCTATTGAAAGTGGCATAGTGCGCCTCTCCTGTCAACTGATCACAGGGAAGTTGGTCCGCAAGAATCGACCCACGCAAGTATCCGGCTTTGTAGTCGAACTTACAGGGAAGTGTGCAAAGGGACTACAAATGAACTGGGTGAAGTACCTAGTGAATCAACTAGATATTGACTACAGAGAAGCCCATGATCAGGGGAATGAATTCCATTTTAGCCGTCTCTTGATACTTATAGATTTTGTTGTATGGGAACTACTAGAAGGTGAAACCTTCCTAGATATCAACCCCTTTGAACCACTAGCTATGAAGTTCAATACACTATGGTACTCAAACGATATGAAAAAGAAGTGGAAATACAATGTCGTCTTCCATACCTACTACACCCAGTTGAAGCTCGCCACCCAGTTCGAGCCTCACAGGACCCCGAATACTTTACACAGGTTTCGACCTTCGATAAAGTTTAATGCGGACCTCCATTTCATATATATTACAACACGTGTTGATGAGCACAAGGAACAACTTCAATATTATTATAAGCTGATAGAAGAAGACCTGGAGGAGATCACCAAGGAATGGTAGGAAAACCTCCTTGTTTCAACAGACCCTACATAAATGTATGATATCGACAACCTAGAAGATGCACAGGATACACCTGGGCCCAGTAAGACAAAGAAAACAAAGAAGACAAAGAAGGCTGAGGAAGTCCAAGATATAGACAACCTATCTATGAGGATGACTTCCATTACACCAGACCAAGGAGGTGATGGAAAAGACTTAGAATAAGTCTAACAAAGACCAGAAGATGAAGTAGAAATCATAAAGAAGAGGAAGGGTTTTCCTCTGAAACCGTCCTCCCGGAAGACATCAAAATCACCTGTAACTAAGCTGCAGACCACGCTCACTCGAGATGACATCAGTTTCCTCATCATAGCTATGAATGAAGATATAGAAGAGATAAAACAAAAGCAGGAAGATGAGTAAGAGACAATGTACAATAGAATTGAGATCGAGCTCCAAGGAGTGCAGTAGGCACTTCAATCTAGTCGCACAGTCTCCACTGCACCCCTTCCAGAAGGAACAAAAGAAGAGGTAGATGAACCACTTCAACTCCGTAAGATTTTTGACACAGTCGAAGTACACCTTCAAAAATCATAGGAAGAAACAACACAGGCCACCCGGGCCTTAAATCAAGCACAGGAGGAAATCATCGAACAATGTCGAGCTGCGCAACAAGAGAAGGGCACTCTCCAATGGAAATTTTAAGAAGATAGAGTGAATATCCAAAAAGAGAAAGAGAAATTGCTCATGAAGCATATTGGGATTGAAGAAGAATTCAACAAAGAATTTTTCTCTATGAATGGCTTAGAGAAGAAGGTAGAAGACCCCATAGAACACAAAGTGATGAAGATTGCTGAAGTTATTCAACAAATTCAACAAAGAGTCGTGGAATTAGAGCTTCAGACCATACCAAGTACCCCGCAAGAAGTGCGTTACCAATGAGAAATGACTGCCCTGAGCACATTAGAAAGGATTAAAGCACTCACTGAGGAATGCAAACAGTTAAGTAGAAGAAGTGAGCAGATGTATGAGAACCTAACCGAGAATCCATAATTGCATAAATTGGAGTCGCATCTCTAGGAGGCGAAGCATGAAGCCGAAAAGCTACAGGTGCAGCTGAAGGCCCTATCACCCGTAGAGAGAATGAAGCGGTCTCACAAGCAGCGTAGCACCCAACAACAAATCCATATGATCCAGAGCAAGGTAATGGAAGTAACTCAACAACTTAAACCTGTGCAGGATCTGTCATGTCAGCTATTTACAGAGATTGAAAGCCAAGGAACAGAGCTGGAGTAGGTCGTGAATTCAACACAACAATGCCTAGAAGGGTTGGTGAATGACGCACTCATCCAGGATTTCTCCGAGAAATAGGACCTAGCACAATAGCAGGTCAAAGCAACTTGAACCAAGCTTGAGGCATTCGAACCAGAATTGATCAGACTTGAGTGACTCGGGACGAGTCACAGGTGAGTGTTGGGGGCCTATTGGCCCTTGACCAAGTTTTGAGGAACACTTGGTCATACTTGACCATTTTTGGGACTTCGAAAACTTGTCAAAGATGAAGCACAAAGAGAAGCAGAGATTGCATAAGCTAGACCCCCTTTTTGGGTCCTTTTTGGGTTTTTGGGAATATTTAATGGGAAAGGGATGCCGGCCCATGGGTTTACCCATGCTTAGGCCCACTTTTGTAATGTATAAATAGATATCTAGGTGATGTAAGTAGAGATGAAGATTAGCCAAGGGATTAGTGATAGAATTGATCTATATGATTGGCCTGCAGAGCTGAGTGCAAGTGTTGTAAGTGCTGAGTGCACAGATTGTAAGGAGGCTCTGTGATAGATCTATGCGAGGAAGGAGGATTTGGTGAGGTGCACACAGATCTCCCGTCCTATGTGGAGTAGGATTTTGATAGATTTGTGTTGTAACCATATTGACTGAAGCTAATAAAGAAGAAGAGTTGGTGGACGTAGCCCTAGGGTGGGGGTGAACCATGTAAATCTGTGTGTTATGATCTGTGCTTTGACTTGATGTGTTTCCCTATGCTTTGGCTAAGTGCTTTGATATATTTACATTGATCTACTTATGCTTTGCGCTTCATTATATGTGTATGGATAGTAGATATGATATATATGAAGATGATTAGTTTTGATTTACTATATCTAATCTATTTTACTATTGCTAATTTCTAAGTTACCTTAGATATAAGTGAATTCTATGAAGCTCTGTGTTATCTACGAAGTATAATAAGGGTTGAATATTGACGAATGATCGAGGCTAAGTGCTCCGTAAGAGATATAATCACAGATTTGTATCCTAGTTAAGGTTGTAGACACCCGAGTCTTGCAACCACCCCTACCTCTACCTCGGGTGATACTTCATATGCTTCGCAGGTGTTGTCGAAAGGGTTGGTAGTTAGGGTTCTGTTGGTGCACTGTTGTAGTGTTGAACCCTGGTTCTTCTCCTGTGCCAACAATGATGTCTTTGCTATCTGTTGTGACAGATGTATGATGCTATGTATATAATGTTGTTTAATGTGATAAATTCCAATCTAATACGAGGTTAGCCATGTGATCTGCTACTTGATTGAGGTGTCTTGGAATATGTGTAAATGTGATGGAATCAAATTTCTGAGATAGGAGTCTAACTTCCAGGTATTTGTGAAAGAGGAAAGGATTGTGAACATGATATACATTGTTGAGCTGCAGAATGACAAGCTGAGAATCTAATAGAATGTTAAGGTGATGAATGTGGTGGTGACTGGCCTCGGCAAGGAGACCAATGATGACATTGTATTCATATTGGTTATTGGTGGTTGAGCCCAAAAATATTCCACTGGAGTGGAGCAGGACATGTGAGGGAGTATAGAGGGCCCAAGAGGTCGAAGCGAGATTCTAGGTCCAATGGCTGGCACTATCGGCGTAACCGATGTGGTAGGCTAATGGATGAAGCATCTGTCAATAAAATGGATGATATATTAGACATGAGGAGTGATGGAGATAAATAAGACAAAAAAATCTACAAATTTATACAAAGATAAAACTAAGGTAGGAGGGCTACGCTTAGACGTAAAAATTCTTTAAGTACAACCCGTTGACGGGTTCTTTGAGAGGGTATCCTTCAGGAGAGGCCAATATGTAGGCTCCTTTAGTGAGGTAATGTTGGATGATGAAGGGTCCATACCATAATGACTTGAATTTCCCATGGCTGAGAGTCTCGTGGGAGATATCATAGGCTAGCATGATATCAACGGGTTCTTTGAGAGGGTATCCTTCAGGAGAGGCCAAGATGTAGGCTCCTTTAGTGAGGTAATGTTGGATGATGAAGGGTCCATACCATAATGAATTGAATTTCCCATGGCTGAGAGTGTCGTGGGAGATATCATAGGCTAGCACGATATCACCCTCGTTGAATTAGCGAAGGTTGACATGGGGGTCAAAGGTTGATTTGGACCATTTTTGAGTTGCCTCATTGTGTTGTAATGAATATTGACGATCTTCATCAAGTGACTCTAAGGTCAGCAGGCGTTGCTCCATTGGAGTAGTGTCAAGTAAGAGCTCGATGGCAGTGCATAACATGGGGATTTCTCACTTAATAGGGAGGGCGGTTTCAATCCCATGGACGAGGTGGAACGATGTAAAACCGATGGCAGTTTTGACTGTCGTGTGATAATCCCATAAAGCGGAAAACAACATATGATGTTAGTTGGTATTATGTTTGTTGATGGTACATTGTAGCATGGTTTTGAGGAATTTATTGACAACCTCGACTTGTTCGTTGGACTGAGGGTAGTATGGGGAGGTAAAATCATGGGTGAAGCCTAATTTTGAGGAGAGTTCCACAAATATCTCATTCTCAAAGTGTTTACCATGATAAAAAACTAACTATAGTGGGAATCCGAACCGGGTAATGATGTGGTTGAAGAAGAAAAACGTTGTTGTGTCAGCGATGTTGTTAAATGTGGTCATGGCTTCGACCCATTTGGTAAAGTAATCTATTGCCATGAAANATGAACCTCACACAATCCACTCGACTCCACATTATGAAGATACCGCACTTTAGCAGACACCAGGAGGTGAATGCTTATGTGAAGTTGTTGCTGGTGAGTTACCATGGAGGATACTTATGGTTAAACCATCACATAATAGTTGATCCAGCGATGATCAATCGGATCACCGAGCTTAGCATCCAGGGCCCTGATCCCCATGATTACTATCCTGGAAAGACCGCGGATCGCACTCTTTCTTAGAAGATCAAAGAAGCTTATGGTGATGTTGAGAAAGGCACGTGAGTCTACAAGGTAGCTTCTATTGAAAGTGGCATAGTGCGCCTCTCCTGTCAACTGATCACAGGGAAGTTGGTCCGCAAGAATCGACCCACGCAAGTATCCGGCTTTGTAGTCGAACTTACAGGGAAGTGTGCAAAGGGACTACAAATGAACTGGGTGAAGTACCTAGTGAATCAACTAGATATTGACTACAGAGAAGCCCATGATCAGGGGAATGAATTCCATTTTAGCCGTCTCTTGATACTTATAGATTTTGTTGTATGGGAACTACTAGAAGGTGAAACCTTCCTAGATATCAACCCCTTTGAACCACTAGCTATGAAGTTCAATACACTATGGTACTCAAACGATATGAAAAAGAAGTGGAAATACAATGTCGTCTTCCATACCTACTACACCCAGTTGAAGCTCGCCACCCAGTTCGAGCCTCACAGGACCCCGAATACTTTACACAGGTTTCGACCTTCGATAAAGTTTAATGCGGACCTCCATTTCATATATATTACAACACGTGTTGATGAGCACAAGGAACAACTTCAATATTATTATAAGCTGATAGAAGAAGACCTGGAGGAGATCACCAAGGAATGGTAGGAAAACCTCCTTGTTTCAACAGACCCTACATAAATGTATGATATCGACAACCTAGAAGATGCACAGGATACACCTGGGCCCAGTAAGACAAAGAAAACAAAGAAGACAAAGAAGGCTGAGGAAGTCCAAGATATAGACAACCTATCTATGAGGATGACTTCCATTACACCAGACCAAGGAGGTGATGGAAAAGACTTAGAATAAGTCTAACAAAGACCAGAAGATGAAGTAGAAATCATAAAGAAGAGGAAGGGTTTTCCTCTGAAACCGTCCTCCCGGAAGACATCAAAATCACCTGTAACTAAGCTGCAGACCACGCTCACTCGAGATGACATCAGTTTCCTCATCATAGCTATGAATGAAGATATAGAAGAGATAAAACAAAAGCAGGAAGATGAGTAAGAGACAATGTACAATAGAATTGAGATCGAGCTCCAAGGAGTGCAGTAGGCACTTCAATCTAGTCGCACAGTCTCCACTGCACCCCTTCCAGAAGGAACAAAAGAAGAGGTAGATGAACCACTTCAACTCCGTAAGATTTTTGACACAGTCGAAGTACACCTTCAAAAATCATAGGAAGAAACAACACAGGCCACCCGGGCCTTAAATCAAGCACAGGAGGAAATCATCGAACAATGTCGAGCTGCGCAACAAGAGAAGGGCACTCTCCAATGGAAATTTTAAGAAGATAGAGTGAATATCCAAAAAGAGAAAGAGAAATTGCTCATGAAGCATATTGGGATTGAAGAAGAATTCAACAAAGAATTTTTCTCTATGAATGGCTTAGAGAAGAAGGTAGAAGACCCCATAGAACACAAAGTGATGAAGATTGCTGAAGTTATTCAACAAATTCAACAAAGAGTCGTGGAATTAGAGCTTCAGACCATACCAAGTACCCCGCAAGAAGTGCGTTACCAATGAGAAATGACTGCCCTGAGCACATTAGAAAGGATTAAAGCACTCACTGAGGAATGCAAACAGTTAAGTAGAAGAAGTGAGCAGATGTATGAGAACCTAACCGAGAATCCATAATTGCATAAATTGGAGTCGCATCTCTAGGAGGCGAAGCATGAAGCCGAAAAGCTACAGGTGCAGCTGAAGGCCCTATCACCCGTAGAGAGAATGAAGCGGTCTCACAAGCAGCGTAGCACCCAACAACAAATCCATATGATCCAGAGCAAGGTAATGGAAGTAACTCAACAACTTAAACCTGTGCAGGATCTGTCATGTCAGCTATTTACAGAGATTGAAAGCCAAGGAACAGAGCTGGAGTAGGTCGTGAATTCAACACAACAATGCCTAGAAGGGTTGGTGAATGACGCACTCATCCAGGATTTCTCCGAGAAATAGGACCTAGCACAATAGCAGGTCAAAGCAACTTGAACCAAGCTTGAGGCATTCGAACCAGAATTGATCAGACTTGAGTGACTCGGGACGAGTCACAGGTGAGTGTTGGGGGCCTATTGGCCCTTGACCAAGTTTTGAGGAACACTTGGTCATACTTGACCATTTTTGGGACTTCGAAAACTTGTCAAAGATGAAGCACAAAGAGAAGCAGAGATTGCATAAGCTAGACCCCCTTTTTGGGTCCTTTTTGGGTTTTTGGGAATATTTAATGGGAAAGGGATGCCGGCCCATGGGTTTACCCATGCTTAGGCCCACTTTTGTAATGTATAAATAGATATCTAGGTGATGTAAGTAGAGATGAAGATTAGCCAAGGGATTAGTGATAGAATTGATCTATATGATTGGCCTGCAGAGCTGAGTGCAAGTGTTGTAAGTGCTGAGTGCACAGATTGTAAGGAGGCTCTGTGATAGATCTATGCGAGGAAGGAGGATTTGGTGAGGTGCACACAGATCTCCCGTCCTATGTGGAGTAGGATTTTGATAGATTTGTGTTGTAACCATATTGACTGAAGCTAATAAAGAAGAAGAGTTGGTGGACGTAGCCCTAGGGTGGGGGTGAACCATGTAAATCTGTGTGTTATGATCTGTGCTTTGACTTGATGTGTTTCCCTATGCTTTGGCTAAGTGCTTTGATATATTTACATTGATCTACTTATGCTTTGCGCTTCATTATATGTGTATGGATAGTAGATATGATATATATGAAGATGATTAGTTTTGATTTACTATATCTAATCTATTTTACTATTGCTAATTTCTAAGTTACCTTAGATATAAGTGAATTCTATGAAGCTCTGTGTTATCTACGAAGTATAATAAGGGTTGAATATTGACGAATGATCGAGGCTAAGTGCTCCGTAAGAGATATAATCACAGATTTGTATCCTAGTTAAGGTTGTAGACACCCGAGTCTTGCAACCACCCCTACCTCTACCTCGGGTGAGACTTCATATGCTTCGCAGGTGTTGTCGAAAGGGTCGGTAGTTAGGGTTTTGTTGGTGTGCTGTTGTAGTGTTGAACCCTGGTTCTTCTCCTGTGCCAACAATGATGTCTTTGCTATCTGTTGTGACAAATGTATGATGCTATGTATATAATGTTGTTTAATGTGATAAATTCCAATCTAATACTAGGTTAGCCATGTGATCTGCTACTTGATTGAGGTGTCTTGGAATATGTGTAAATGTGATGGAATCAAATTTCCGAGATAGGAGTCTAACTTCCAGGTATTTGTGAAAGAGGAAAGGATTGTGAACATGATATACATTGTTGAGCTGCAGAATGACAAGCTGAGAATCTAATAGAATGTTAAGGTGACGAATGTGGTGGTGACTGGCCTCGGCGAGGAGACCAATGATGACATTGTATTCAGCTTGGTTATTGGTGGTTGAGCCCAAAAATATTCCACTGGAGTGGAGCAGGACATGTGAGGGAGTATAGAGGGCCCAAGAGGTCGAAGCGAGATTCTGGGTCCAATGGCTGGCACTATCGGCATAACCGATGTGGTAGGCTAATGGATGAAGCATCTGTCAATAAAATGGATGATATATTAGACATGAGGAGTGATGGAGATAAATAAGACAAAAAACTCTACAAATTTATACAAAGATAAAACTAAGGTAGGAGGGCTATGCTTAGACGTAAAAATTCTTTAAGTACAACCCGTTGATGGGTTCTTTGAGAGGGTATCCTTCAGGAGAGGCCAAGATGTAGGCTCCTTTAGTGAGGTAATGTTGGATGATGAAGGGTCCATACCATAATGACTTGAATTTCCCATGGCTGAGAGTCTCGTGGGAGATATCATAGGCTAGCATGATATCAACGGGTTCTTTGAGAGGGTATCCTTCAGGAGAGGCCAAGATGTAGGCTCCTTTAGTGAGGTAATGTTGGATGATGAAGGGTCCATACCATAATGAMTTGAATTTCCCATGGCTGAGAGTGTCGTGGGAGATATCATAGGCTAGCACGATATCACCCTCGTTGAATTAGCGAAGGTTGACATGGGGGTCAAAGGTTGATTTGGACCATTTTTGAGTTGCCTCATTGTGTTGTAATGAATATTGACGATCTTCATCAAGTGACTCTAAGGTCAGCAGGCGTTGCTCCATTGGAGTAGTGTCAAGTAAGAGCTCGATGGCAGTGCATAACATGGGGATTTCTCACTTAATAGGGAGGGCGGTTTCAATCCCATGGACGAGGTGGAACGATGTAAAACCGATGGCAGTTTTGACTGTCGTGTGATAATCCCATAAAGCGGAAAACAACATATGATGTTAGTTGGTATTATGTTTGTTGATGGTACATTGTAGCATGGTTTTGAGGAATTTATTGACAACCTCGACTTGTTCGTTGGACTGAGGGTAGTATGGGGAGGTAAAATCATGGGTGAAGCCTAATTTTGAGGAGAGTTCCACAAATATCTCATTCTCAAAGTGTTTACCATGATAAAAAACTAACTATAGTGGGAATCCGAACCGGGTAATGATGTGGTTGAAGAAGAAAAACGTTGTTGTGTCAGCGATGTTGTTAAATGTGGTCATGGCTTCGACCCATTTGGTAAAGTAATCTATTGCCATGAAANAAGGATGATGCAAGCAAGATCATGAAAAATGTAGGTCATGGCCTATTGAAACATAACACCGACATTTTTGAGTCCGAAAGGCATGATGCGATAAGGAAAGGTACCCCAAGGGGTAGTAAAAATGGTTTTTTATTGATCTGCTGGATGGATTTGAATTTGGTTATAGCCGGAGAACCCATCCATAAAGGACAATGCTTCATGGCAGGCACAATCATCGATGATTTGGTCGATGAATGGGGTTGAGAAATTTTCTTTGGGACAAGCATGGTTGAGATCGAAAAAGTATGTGCAGACATGAATAGTTCCCTTTTTTTGTTAACGGGGATGGGGTTGGAGACCCATGAAGTGTACACAATGGGTAAATGAAACAGACAACATGTAACTTGTCAATTTTGGCTTTGATAGCAACATATTTGGAAGGGTGAAGGGGGAATTTATTTTGACGAATGGGGATGATATCTGGCTAGGTTTCGATTCGATGTTCGACTATAGAAGGATCGAGGTTAGGCATCTTCATTTATGACCAGGAAAAAATGTCATGGTATTCTTTAAAGAGAGCTTTATAATCAATGATTTCTTCAGGGGAGCATGCGACACCAATAATTATTTCTTCTACGATTCATGGTTTAATGGAAATGTCAATTTTGACATTGGGGGAGATGTTGGCCATGTTTCCCTCTTCAAAAGCATTGGGGGCAAGGATAGGTTTTTTGAACCATTCAATATGCCCTGAAGGAATAAAATCCTTGGTTTTGATCTGGCCTAGACATGTAGCGTACTGCGACTAATGTTTAGAGAAATTGAGGTAGAGATGGGAAATGATGAGTGTAATGGCCATATTCTGAGCATATGGCACAAGAGAATTTGGTTTGTAACCCTTTATTGTGTGTGGTTGAGGACTTTATAGTATTAGTGGACGTACTTGGTGGAGGAGCAAGCAATGGGTTTGCTTTAGGGAGCTGGATAATATTGCATAACTCAGGAGGAGTAGGAGATCTATTAGTGGGGTGTTCTTCTCTTTCACATAGTGTGCAAGGAGGTAGAGCTAGGGGAGGAAGTGGAGTTATGGTCTCGTTCTTCTTTTATCTTTCCCTAGTGGTGATGGGGTTGTCGCTAGTTGGGGTTGGGGGTGGTGTGGCAGGAGCTTGTACTGAGATCTGCATCGATAATCCATTTTTCTGGGGAGGGAGAGATGGTGTAGGAACCATAGCGGGTGGATGGAGATACCATGCAGGGATGGAAAGAACCATGCTTGGAAGGGTGAGAGTAGAAACTACCGGGAATGCTTGGAATCCAGGTGGAGGGTAGAAAAAGGGAATTTGGGTAATGTCTTGGGGGACTATCTCCCAAATTGGGATTATCCTTGGAGGGGGGGGGGGAATCCAGGATAAGTGGTGTCCTGAGGTTCTCAGGGAAATCCTGAGGTAGTAGTTCTTCAACTGGTGGAACTGTGATGTGGGGAGGGGCCTCAGTGAGAGGAGTAGTGTCTCTGATATCTGTTCCATTAGAAGATACTACACACACTTGTGCTGAAGGGTGTAGGAGAGGTGGTGATCCATGATATGTCCCCAGTAAGGATGGGTCCTTGAATATTATAAGACTCATGTCAATGATAAAAACAACATCAGAGCTAGTGCAGACTGCTAGGACCCTATAATGTACCTTTTTGTTGACACTTTTTGCTACCATTACATTCTTTTTCCACTCACATTTAAACTTACATTATCACCTTACCCTATCTTTCCAAAGGTATATAAAGTCTCTTCTCTTTACTATATGTTTAATTTGTTTTGCATATAATTTTACATTACTCTCATACTTAACCATTGATCAGAAATATATAAGTGCTGAAATAGTTCGAACTGCAGATTATCATTACTATTTGAAGGCCCGTTGCTGAAATAGTCAAAAGCACGCAAACCTCGTGGCTGAAACAGTTCGTGGTCTACGATGCTGAAACAACAACTCACACAAGAAGAAGCCGTTACACTCTCCATGGTCTACGATGCTGAAACAACAATTCACACAAGAGGAAGTTGTTACATTCACCACAACAGTCGCACCTTGAGTCAAAATTAACCATCGTTGCTGCATGAGACCACGTTGCTGAAACAATCAGAACACAAATCTTGTTGTTGAAACAACCAACGATTTGCGATGTTGAAATAGTAACAATAGTAATAAGAAGAAAAATAAAGAAGATGTTACTCCAGCTGCAACAACTACACCTCACTCAACACCATTTCAATTATTGCAATAGCCTTCTATTACAGGAGATCAGGATATCCTATTCTAGTATAGAAACTAGATCTGACTAAGAATAGGATTCAAATGTGCACATGTAATTTGATGATCAAATTGTATTGGGGGGATTATCCTCTTTAAATAAGGGGAAATCATCATTAGAGGGGACCTTTTTTCTTGGCTAAGAAAGGAATCACAGAGAAGGACGTGTTTACTTCAGACATTGTAACATGATACAGTTGACAGATGAATAAAAGATTATTCTGATCATTCCTTCCTAGTTCCTTTCGTTTCTAGGGAATCTTGTGAGAAGGGAGGGCCCACCTTCTTCACAAGATTCACCCATTAGTTATGTAGTGTGTTAGTATCATTTTTGTTTATGCCT
Source organism: Picea glauca (assembly GCA_000966675.3). NCBI lineage: Eukaryota > Viridiplantae > Streptophyta > Pinopsida > Pinales > Pinaceae > Picea > Picea glauca. Next base: position 28,515 of record JZKD02S1751744.1, read on the forward strand.
TGATTAAATTTTGTTTTGCTGAAACTCTACTTTTCTGAACTCTGTTTTGCTGAAACTCTACTTTACTGATTGTTACATTGTTTTCATATAATTCATGCTTGGGTAACTATTAATCATTCTAGTTAGAAATCATGTTTGGTGAATTTATGAAAACGTGATAATCAGGGACAGGTGCTAAAGATTCCTGCTTGGGGAATAGGGTCTTGTTCTCTGTTAAGAGATAGTTATCCTTCAGTGCATGTCAATCATTTTTTATTAGTAATGAGTTCATGAAANAGTGTCTCTGATATCTGTTCCATTAGAAGATACTACACACACTTGTGCTGAAGGGTGTAGGAGAGGTGGTGATCCATGATATGTCCCCAGTAAGGATGGGTCCTTGAATATTATAGGAATCATGTCAATGATAAAAACAACATCAGAGCTAGTGCAAACTACTAGGACCCTATAATGTACCTTTTTGTTGACACTTTTTTCTACCATTACATCCTTTTTCCACTCACATTTAAACTTACATTATCACCTTACCCTATCTTTCCAAAGGTATATAAAGTCTCTTCTCTTTACTATATGTTTAATTTGTTTTGCATATAATTTTACATTACTCTCATACTTAACCATTGATCGGAAATATATAAGTGCTGAAATAGTTCGAACTGCAGATTATCATTACTATTTGAAGGCCCGTTGCTGAAATAGTCAAAAGCACACAAACCCCGTGGCTAAAACAGTTCATGGTCTACCATGCTGAAACAACAACTCACACAAGAAGAAGCTGTTACACTCTCCATGGTCTACGATGCTGAAACAACAATTCACACAAGAGGAAGTTGTTACAGTCACCACAACAGCCGCACCTTGAGTCAAAATTAACCATCGCTGCTGCGTGAGACCACGTTGCTGAAACAATCAGAACGCAAATCCCGTTGCTGAAACAACCAACGATTTGCGATGCTGAAACAGTAACAATAGTAACAAGAAGATAAATAAAGAAGATGTTACTCCAGCTGCAACAACTACACCTCACTCAACACCATTTCAATTATTGCAATAGCCTTCTATTACAGGAGATCATGATATCCTATTCTAGTATAGAAACTAGATCTAACTAAGAATAGGATTCAAATGTGCACATGTAATTTGATGATCAAATTGTATTGGGGGGATTATCCTCTTTAAATAAGGGGAAATCATCATTAGAGGGGACCTTTTTTCTTGGCTAAGAAAGGAATCACAGAGAAGGATGTGTTTACTTCAGACATTGTAACATGATACAGTTGACAGATGAATAAAAGATTGTTCTGAGCATTCCTTCCTAGTTCCTTTCGTTTCTAGGGAATCTTGTGAGAAGGGAGGGCCCACCTTCTTCACAAGATTCACCCATTAGTTCTGTAGTGTGTTAGTATCATTTTTGTTTATGCCTTGATTAAATTTTGTTTTGCTGAAACTCTACTTTTCTGAACTTTGTTTTGCTGAAACTCTACTTTACTGATTGTTACATTGTTTTCATATAATTCATGCTTGGGTAACTGTTAATCATTCTAGTTAGAAATCATGTTTGGTGAATTTATGAAAACATGATGATCAGGGACAGGTGCTAAAGATTCCTGCTTGGGGAATAGGGTCTTGTTCTCTGTTAAGAGATAGTTATCCTTCAGTGCATGTCAATCATTTTTTATTAGTAATGAGTTCATGAAANCTTACATTATCACCTTACCCTATCTTTCCAAAGGTATATAAAGTCTCTTCTCTTTACTATATGTTTAATTTGTTTTGCATATAATTTTACATTACTCTCATACTTAACCATTGATTAGAAATATATAAGTGCTGAAATAGTTCGAACTGCAGATTATCATTGTTGTTTGAAGGCCCATTGCTGAAACAGTCAAAAGCACACAAACCCCGTGGCTGAAACAGTCCATGGTCTACGATGCTAAAACAACAACTCACACAAGAAGAAGTTGTTACACTCTCCATGGTCTACGATGTTGAAACAACAATTCACACAAGAGGAAGCTATTACACTCACCACAACAGTCGCACCTTGAGTCAGAATTAACCATCACTGTTGCGTGAGACCATGTTGCTGAAACAGTCAAAACGCAAATCCCATTGCTAAAACAACCCACGATTTGCGATGCTGAAACAGTAACAGCAGTAACAAGAAGATAAATAAAGAAGTTGTTACTCCAGCTACAACAACTACACCTCACTCAACACCATTTCAATTATTGTAATAGCCTTCTATTACGGGAGATCATGATATCCTATTCCAGTATAGAAACTAGATCTGACTAAGAATAGGATTCATATGTGCACATGTAATTTGATGATCAAATTGTATCGGGGGGATTCTCCTCTTTAAATAAGGGGAAATAATCATTAGAGGGGACCTTTTTGCTTGGCTAAGAAAGGAATCATAGAGAAGGACGTGTTTACTTCAGACATTGTAACATGATACCGTTGACAGATGAATAAAAGATTGTTCTGAGCATTCCTTCCTAGTTCCTTTCGTTTCTGGGGAATCTTGTGAGAAGGGAGGGCCCACCTTCTTCACAAGATTCACCCATTAGTTTTGTAGTGTGTTAGTATCATTTTTGTTTATGCCTTGATTAAATTCTATTTTGTTGAAACTCTGCTTTTCTGAACTCTGTTTTGCTGAAACTCTGCTTTACTGAAACTCTGCTTTACTGATTGTTACATTGTTTTCATATAATTCATGCTTAGGTAACTGTTAATCATTCTAGTTAGCAATCATGTTTGGTGAATTTATGAAAATGTGATAATCAGGGACAGGTGTTGAAGATTCCTGCTTAGGGAATAGGGTCATGTTCTTTGTTAAGAGATAGTTATCCTTCAGTGCATGTCAATCATTTTTTATTAGTAATGAGTTCATGAAAGTGTGCTAATCGGAAACAGGTGCTGAAGATTCCTACTTGGGGAATAGGGTCCTGTTCTCTATTAAGAGATAGTTAGCCTTCAGTGTGTGTTA
>JZKD02S1751744.1:42102-52851 GCA_000966675.3 Picea glauca
CTCAGCAGTATTCTGCAACATCACTCTTCAGCAAACATTTCTCTATTCTTTCCCTGTTGCTGAAACACCAACTTTTTAGCGTTCCCTGTCAATAAGCTCTTGCGCTCTCATACTAAATTTTGTCCTTCCACTAAACAAATCCTTGATACAATTTCTCTAACAAATCAAAAGTCTCCCCCATGGCTACTGCAGAACTATTATGGATAGGCACTATATTTTCTTTGAAGTACGAATCAAAAGGTAAAGATGAGGTATGTAAACTTTATATGTAAATACAATTGAACTATAGTTAATGAGAATATTCCAACTCATTATTACCACTCATGTAAAACCATTATTGTAGCCGTACTTGAGGGGGGGGGGATATCGAAATCTTATACCATCATTTCACACGAACCAACCACCGTCATTCTTTTTTTACCATCCTTTCATTTGTTTCACCACCATTTGCATGCCTTCACCCGAAAAACTCACTCTGCACAGAAGTGGTTACTCGACTCTATGAGGGTGCATTTTACTGATCTATTAGCTATGGGAGGCCCTGTTATACGGTACGAATCCACCACGACAGCCTTGTTAGAACTATATCCAGAAGTCTATCAAATTTTTCTGCAGGCAGGATGGCTGGGTTATTTTCAGAGGCTCCAAGGATTTGATCAACAACAGGTTCTTCAATTCGCTCAAAATCTTCAGGAAGATCATTCCATTGTTCAAGGGGTTCGGATTCCAGTTACAGAGGAGGATATAGCATAGGTTTCAAGTCTCCTTGCCAATGGCATTTGCTAGTTCAGCCGCAAACATATCATCCTTAATGCTCAGCAGGATTTCCTCTTGCCAGGGGAACAAATAGAGCCTAAAGGCAGTTGTGTCCGACTTAGCTTGTTGCCGCCTCCTTGGACAAAAGTTGCAGAGTTTGTCAATCACTACCTTACCTGTGAAGGCAGATACCAGGTAGTCTACCAATACAATTTTGTCCTGTTGTCTCATTTACGACATGCTAGATTGGTGAACATCCCTTATTATCTGCTTAGATGTCTTAAAAATATGTCGCATTACTGTAAAAAGGCTAAAATCCCGCCCTTTCCCTCACCCATCACCGTTTCACTCAACTACTTATTCAAAAGGGTTTTGCCCAACAAAACCCTCTCCTAAACAACCCACCCATAGATCCCCAAGAAGTTGTTGAATATCCTGAAAATCTTCAGGAACAACAACCACAAAACCCTCCAGATCCTTCGTAAGTACCTAACAGTCCACCTACAAACCCAATCAATCCAATCAACCTTCCTACCATACCAAGCCCACCCCACATCTTACCAGAATCATCCACTCCTACCGTTCATATCCTTAGCGATGATTCTGGACTAGACAACTCTCCCTGTCCCATCACTGAGGAAAATCCCCCACGCAAACCAAAGCAAATTCCTCTTTTTCCGCCCTTTTTACAAAGAAAATGAACAAGGACCTCAACAAGAGCAGCCACTACTGCCATTGCCCCAAACCTCCAACCCATCTGGCTAAAACCCCATACACTTCCAACCTCCCAAATTTCAGAATTTTTACCTATTCCACCCACGGGCACTGAAACACAAGAAACAGAGGCCCAATGTGTTGCGACATCATCCTTTTCAAATCAAGTAGTTGAAACACAAGAACCAACTACTCATCAAGTAGCTGAAACACAAGAACCAACTACTCATTCAGTAGTTGAAACACAAGAACCATCTACTCATCAAGTAGCTGAAACACAAGAACCAGCTACTCATTCAGTAGTTGAAACACAAGAACCAGCTACTCATCAAGTAGCTGAAACACAAGAACCAACTACTCATTTAGTAGCTAAAACACAAGAACCAACTACTCATTCAGTAGCTGAAACACAAGAACCAGCTATAGCTGTTACACAAGAACTAGCTATAACTGAAACACAAGAACCAACTGTTGATATTGATACCGAGATACAGGAATAAGATGCCTAGGGTGATACAACATTACTTTCTCTACATCAAGAAGATGAAATACAAGAATTAGTTGCCGATCCTGTAGCCACTCCAAAAGAGCTACCTAGTGTGGCTATCACTGTTACACAAGACCTAGTCACCTCTCTTCCAGAACCAACAATGGCCTCTGTCTTATAAGAAAATGAGTTCCTAAGGTATGAACTGGAAGCCTACAAGCAAGAGCTAGTCATGGTAAAAGAATCCCACGWGAAGGAACTTAAATTGTACACCCTAGCTCGCATAGCGACCATGACAGAGGAAAATAAAAAAGAGAATCAGTGTAGAGAGTATATGTGCAGTCAATGTGGGGACATCTATTATAAAGTAGGCTAAAAAGTAATTCAAATTCCAATTCCAGGATCTTCCCCTGGACCTACGAATTTTGCAGTCAAAGAAGAAAACCCTGCTGTTACACAAGAACCAGCAGGACCTTCCAAAATTAAAAATGAACCCCGACCTACAATAATTACCAAATCTGAAGCCCCTGTTTTTGTTAATAAAGTGGTACAAACACTGCCTATTGATGAATTTGCCCCTCCTAGCTAGATCAATACCCACATGCTTGTGGAACAAGCCACTCAGACCCTAACTCAACCTATCACTTGCGATGCTGAAACACAAACTCAACCATGGGATGAGCAGGCAATAATGGACAAATGGAAAAAAGAGTCTATTGTTACACAGGACAAAAGCCTGCAGGAGCACAGACTACTCTGGCTAAACCATATCTATTCAAACTGGGAAGCTTTGGAGAAAACACACCAGGAATCCCATGCCCTTAAGAAATAGAACAAAGAGCTAAAAGGAAAATTGCTCCTGATGTTTGACTTGGCACAAAAGTTGTTGGATGCAAGGAAACCATCCTGCAATTACTCTCTGTTCCTCATGGAATGACTTACATTTTTTTAGATTAACTCAATCAAAGAAGTCAGACCCCATGCAGTGTTAAACCCAACAGATTTTGTTAGAACCTTTGTAGAAGCCTCTGCTATGGATCAACACCTCCTCTGTGAGGTATATCTTCATAATGAGGCCATCCCTGAGAACTGATAGCTTAACCTTAACCCTCTTGTCAGTGATATCCAAATTCAGGCACTCACCTCATTCCTTAACAATCAAATCATATAGTAGAATGACTTCCTAGTTGCCAAGCATAACGAGGATAATCGCCTTCTTTGGATACGACCAGAACCACAAAATGTTGCCACCTTTGTTGCAGAGTATTATCAGTTTTTGAAGAAACCAGGGATGACTCAATACATTCGGCAACTACAGACAACAGTGCTTCAGGATTGTCAATAGTTCATTAAATCCACAAATATCACTGACCTACAAGAAAATAACATGTTTTGGCAACAATCTGCTGAGAAAAGACAGGAACACAATCCCTTTAGCCCCACTAATCTTGAGACAACAATCTCTAGGGTGCCTAGCTACATCAAATGTGTTCAACAATGTGCTGAAAGATGGATAGGTTATCAGTTTCATTTTCCTATTCTGTGGATGCCAGCAGAGAAATATCAAGTTCATCATAAGTTTCTCAAGAAGGCCGAAATAACAGCTTGGTAAAGGCTACAACACGTTCAAGGATTCAGAGATCCAACAGACAACACTTTCCATAGCTATTGCTTAAGTAACTTGCATGCTCAGAGTCAGTATCCAGATTCTGATTTAGATTCAAGTTGCCTAAGGGCATGCAACCTTTTAAGTTGGGGGGGATGTTAGGACCCTATAATGTACCTTTTTATTCACACTTTTTGCTACCATTACATCCTTTTTCCACTCACATTTAAACTTACATTATCACCTTACCCTATCTTTCCAAAGGTATATAAAGTCTCTTCTCTTTACTATATGTTTAATTTGTTTTGCATATAATTTTACATTACTCTCATACTTAACCATTGATTAGAAATATATAAGTGCTGAAATAGTTCGAACTGCAGATTATCATTGTTGTTTGAAGGCCCATTGCTGAAACAGTCAAAAGCACACAAACCCCGTGGCTGAAACAGTCCATGGTCTACGATGCTAAAACAACAACTCACACAAGAAGAAGTTGTTACACTCTCCATGGTCTACGATGCTGAAACAACAATTCACACAAGAGGAAGTTGTTACACTCACCACAACAGCCGCACCTTGAGTCAGAATTAACCATCGCTGTTGCGTGAGACCACGTTGCTGAAACAGTCAAAACGCAAATCCCATTGCTAAAACAACCCACGATTTGCGATGCTGAAACAGTAACAACAGTAACAAGAAGATAAATAAAGAAGTTGTTACTCCAGCTACAACAACTACACCTCACTCAACACTATTTCAATTATTGTAATAGCCTTCTATTACGGGAGATCATGATATCCTATTCCAGTATAGAAACTAGATCTGACTAAGAATAGGATTCAGATGTGCACATGTAATTTGATGATCAAATTGTATCGGGGGGATTCTCCTCTTTAAATAAGGGGAAATCATCATTAGAGGGGACCTTTTTGCTTGGCTAAGAAAGGAATCATAGAGAAGGACGTGTTTACTTCAGACATTGTAACATGATACCGTTGACAGATGAATAAAATATTGTTCTGAGCATTCCTTCCTAGTTCCTTTTGTTTCTGGGGAATCTTGTGAGAAGGGAAGGCCCACCTTCTTCACAAGATTCACCCATTAGTTTTGTAGTGTGTTAGTATCATTTTTGTTTATGCCTTGATTAAATTCTATTTTGTTGAAACTCTGCTTTTCTGAACTCTGTTTTGCTGAAACTCTGCTTTACTGAAACTCTGCTTTACTGATTGTTACATTGTTTTCATATAATTCATGCTTAGGTAACTGTTAATCATTCTAGTTAGCAATCATGTTTGGTGAATTTATGAAAATGTGATAATCAGGGACAGGTGTTGAAGATTCCTGCTTAGGGAATAGGGTCATGTTCTTTGTTAAGAGATAGTTATCCTTCAGTGCATGTCAATCATTTTTTATTAGTAATGAGTTCATGAAAGTGTGCTAATCGGAAACAGGTGCTGAAGATTCCTACTTGGGGAATAGGGTCCTGTTCTCTATTAAGAGATAGTTAGCCTTCAGTGTGTGTTAMWCATTTMAATTAGTMAGGAGTTSATKAAAKTGTGATKATCRGAAACAKGTKCTRAAGATTCCTTCTTGGGGAATAGGGTCYTGTTCTCTGTTACATAATAGTTGGTCTTTCCTTTTTGCAGTATCCTGAAAGATTTCTTTCCTAGGTTRTTATTTCTTAATGTAATCCAGGATTCTTYGAAMAATTATTTATTTAAACTTTGAACTCTGCAATATGTAGGTTKCTTTTCTGTAATTCAAAGMAGAACTTCAGTTTGCTCAAGGMAAGGTGTGATTAATGTATTTTTACTACAACTTTAGATTGCTTTTGAGATTGAGCATATACAGTGTGTGATTACCTTTGAAATAAACAGACTTCCCTGGGTTGACAATTTATGTAGCACTTGATTGTTTACTTAAATAAGCAATTACAGTGACCAACATAGACAAGAGTGAGGATGATATCAATATTGGCAGAATGATTAGGCTTKTAATGTGTAAGTTGGTCGATGGTGATGATTTTCCTGTTATGGGGGAACATCATCRTACAAAACACATAAGAGGCTACTACCTTCATAKCATACATGTAGCTACGTCTGAAMAAGATATTKTAATCAAGTGGGGRAATTGATAACTTCAATKTCGATGAGGATGMTTTTTCCCCCAAGTTCTACAAGGACATTTTGGAAGATCCCTTCAGGGGATGATGGGCGAYCRTCATAAGCTCTTAGGGTGATGGCAGATGGTACTAGCTCATGTGAGTTGAGTTTTTYCATAATAATTTGGACATGATGTGTGTGGATTYGACTTCATCGATGATGCATCGATGAAATGTTATATTCCAAATCTTAACTAGTATTTGAAAAGCTACCAAGGCAGGGAGGCATGGTTCTTCGCTATCTAGATMAGAGGTGATGAGTTGAGTATCAGTTGGGTCGAATKCCTCCAAGGAGAAAAGCAAGGATTTTCRTTGAGATGGATAGGTTTGGAGGACCTCCAATATAGACATGGCTGYAGGAGACYGTGCTAAKTCGTCGACCAAACTGTAGTTATGTGCTGGCCTAGCATGAGGGTTATGTACATTCAGTTGTAACATCATGCAGGGTATACGAGGGTTTGGTTCAGTGTTAGGGTGTGGAATCATAAATGGTTGTCTAACTATGGTTGGATCCACTTCTGAGGTGGTTGGGGTATATTAAGGGGGGACACCATATTGATGGTCGCGTGTTTGTAGAAGAATCTATTCTTCACTGGTAAGAAGGATGTCACGATCGATCAAATTTCTAGGTTGATTGGGAATCAGGTTTTGATACTGCCCCATTTGTGGTGGGGTAGGGATGATATCCTGTTGGGTATTCATAACACCTTGGTGTCGAATAGGTTTTTGAAAAATGGTCATAGGTGGTGGTTGCAAATAATGTTGTGGGGCCTGCTGAGGGGCAGGCAGTGCTAGAGGGAATTTCATATTCATGGATTCTTTCATCCGTTTGAAGTCATAAATTTGGGGGAAATGGTGTGTATAATGTCCACACTCAACACATAGAGAAAAAGGGAAGTTATTTCTAAGGTTATTGTTCTTCCCTTGTCATGGTTAATTGTTATTGTTGCCCCCTTGGGGGTTTTGGTTGCCCTGAGTGGGACAGTTTTGTTGGGGGTTATTTCCTCCTGGTCCCAGGTTGTTATTGTTTATTTTTTTTCCTTTATTCTTGGCATTATTCAACTGATGAGCCAGATTTTCCATATTCAATTGTTCAAAATTTTGAATATGTTGAATGGGAGAAGGTTTAACAAAGTTAACGCTGACATGTGGTTTTCCTGGTGGAGGAGAAACCGACTGTGGAGGACTAGGAAATGGAAAATATAGATTTTGTTTTAGGAGACAGTCCATATGGCATGTAGGAAGTGGAATTAATTCCACTAATTTTGAGTTTATATGTGGGGGTTAAGGGGGAACTTGTACTTGGTTGAGATACCAGATGCATCATGGGTACCGGTGGGGGTCCACCCAATGGTGGAGGGGGAGAAACATGATATGATTGTTGGTAAGTGGGACGAGGGTAATACTATGTCTCTCCATATGGTTGCATATATTTATGTGCACCATAGGTGGGTTACAGGTGGTATTAAGGATTGATATGGGTCATAGAACCAATCAACCCATCCATAGCATGGGACATCCTAGGTTTTTCTAGGAAAAATGGCATGGGTCGGGGTGCATTAGGTAATACTGTGTACAAGTAACCTAATTGAGCATAGATGAGATCGAACTATTGGGCCTTGTTGATGGCTTCCTTTTCTGATTGAGGAAAAGTGGATGCTACATCCTTGACAATACCAGAGACGAGTGATTTGATAAATCAATCAAGACGTTGTTCTTTGGTGATTTATTCTTTACATAAACTACGTTTGTGGTCGGCTATATGGATAGAAGTGGTTTGTTTGAACTCATAGGTAATTTATAATCCAGTATCATAATGAGCTGGTAGTTGGAAAAAATACAAAAAGTCCTTGGACAATGATTCAAAGGTCACATGGGACACTAATTTTTCACCCACATACCATTTGGCTGATGAGCCCATGAGAGTTCTTTGAAATAACCTCAAGTAGATGGAATCATCCATGATGTTATTTGAAGAGAACCATAAGTGGAAGCTCATAACATGGTTGGTGGGATCTTCCCCTAGTTTTCCTTCAAACTTCAAAATGTCTGAAGGTAGTTTTGTAGGCATATTGGGCCAGGTGGGGTCATGCAAAATGGGATCATTCATGAGTTTTTTCAAATTAGGAATGTTTAGGGATGCAAAGTATGGCATAGGGATATTTGGTGGAGGATTAATTCCAACCATTGTGTGAGTAGGTAATGGACCTGTCCCTTGAGAGGGATTTGGTGGGATTGTACTTCTCCCTTGAGAAGAAGTTTGACCCCCGCCTCCTTGTGAAGGAGAACTAATAGATGGATGACCTTGGGTATTTGGCCCAAGAAAGGTGGAACCAAGAAAAGATGATCTGAACATAGTAGCACTCATGGGGGTGTGAGATGGTTGAACTGGTGAGTTGTAAAGACTAGGGACTCCTCCTAGAATAGGAGGGAGATTCTGCAAGCGTCTAGAACGATGAGGATTCCGTGGTTCCCCTATGGTTTCTGACTAGAAAAGTGAATTTGTGCAAATGGTGACAAGAGAAATAAATGAACAAGAGCTTTGTGTAATTTTGGCCTTCAAAAAATAGTATAACTCACAATTGCATGTAATCAAATGAACATTATACATAAACCAACTGTAAATAAATAAGCATGTGGATAGGTGGATTTTTTCCATGTGGGGGAACAATAAAAAAAAATGCTCGTGTCCTAAATACCTATCATCCTTCCTCTCAATTCAACATTGGGCCTTCCAATAGCACTCAATAGTGGGGTCTGAAGCCACCAGAAGAGGAACTAGTGAAGGTTGAAGTAATCAGTTATAATGAGGGGTAGAGGGTGCATATCTCGAAATATTTGGCGATATTTCCCAATAGCCACAAAATATATGATCAAGGTTTGATCGCAGCCCACAATTTCCACCTAGGTAGATATCCTAAGTTTGGCCACTAAGTACCTCGGTCAAAGTGTGACATTTATATTTTTGGCCTTAGAAATGGGTCACAGGCTGGATGCCCTCACAAGAGTTGGGTGACTCAAGGAGGGATGCGCAGAACAACCAGACCTCGACCTTCGACCCTTCACAGGTATCTCCCTGCCTTATGGTGTAGGAACACTAAACTTGGAGGATTTGAAAGTTCCATATTCTCAACTTCTATTGTTTCAAAATTTCAGAACCTGATAACGGGGGGTTATTTGGATGCCTATCCCCAAGATCCTACCTAGACTAAAAGAATTCTTTTGGTACCTCCTGTGGAGGAAAATTTAGTGTGTTTTTATAAATTTTTTAGATGTGGTGGGATGAGAGATTGGGGTCATGGACCAACCTCGTTTGAATTAATTTGGTGTGGATAATTTCCAAAGAAGTAGTCAGATCTTTTAGAATTCCTTTGGAGAAATCCTAGTTCAACCTCCACTATTCTAATAGAAATTGTGTGTGTAAGGTGTGGCTTTGTGTGCAAGAAAATGAAAAGTGTGCAAATATTTTAATAAGTTAAGTGTGAGATTGCAGCATGTGGACTTCCTGTGGTCCTTACAAATCTTCTTACCTAGCTTACTATGTGTCTTTGGTACAACCTTGCGAAATATTTAAAGCCCTGAAGAACTAGAAATGTGGACATATGGGTCCTTACAAATCCATTAAACTCCCTAAAATGTTGTCTATACTAAGAAAGATTTTGAAACTATCCTAGAACTGTATACATGTGGGAATGTATGGGCCCGTTACTTGATCTTTAAACTTCCCTAGATTGTGATCTAAACTAATAAATCTTGTTGAGAAACTATCCTAAGATAGCAAACATGTGGGCATGTATGGTCCCTTACAAAGCTTTAAGATGATTTCCAAAGACTAAGAGGAACCCTAGGGGGGATTTGTCCTCTCCTAAATGATTTGTTAAGGGAGATGAAAAGTCCTTTTAACCACTGTTTCTGATTCCCGAGAACAAACTAGGGTGCAGGGGAAGAGCATACTTGAGGGTTAAACTTAACTTCTAGTCCCAATTTAAGCGATTGTGTATGGAAATAAATAACTTCCACTTGAAATTTTAAAAACCAAATGAGCCATCCATGTGGAAAAATTAAAAAGAGGATAATAGTGATTCTTTTTACCTCTATGTGTCTATGTTAGATAACCTTTCTTATGAGAAAGGACTCTAAGTGGAGTGTAGTTTCCTTACAAAGTGAAGGAAAATAAAAATATGAAGGCTAGGGGCCCTCAAACCATTCATAAAAACCTTTGCAATTTGAAAAAGCTGGACTTATGCGCAGGTCACAATTTTGATAGGCGTGTAGAGGGAACACAATGTGTATATTAATGAAGTCTGTTTCATGCACAATGTATGTCTGTGGGCCTTGAAATCCGCACACTTCCTGTCATGCGTCAGCAAATAAATTTCCAAGTGAAATACTGTTTCCTCAGCTCTGAATTTTAACTTTGGTAGGTTGGGCTAGGCCGGTTTTGATACTTGCATGTCAAAACAATCAAATTGAAGATCTCTCAAGACTTAAATATGGAGGAATTTGATACTGATCCCCAATATGGTCGCCAATCCATTGTGTTGTTTTTGTCACTTGGGTGAGAAAAACACAACACTTGCATGCTTAGTTAAGATATCTAAACAAGACATAAGTTTGTGAGTTGGTTAGAAAAACCAAATACACATGAAAACAAAGAAATACAACTAAAAACAACTAATAAATAAATGTTAGAGAAGATTGAGAAACTAGAACCATGAAAATAAAAAATTGACCAACATATAGCTACCAATTGAACAATAGATTGATAGACTAAACACCGTAGAGAAAGGAAGGGACTTATGAGTCACCTCTTCTTCCTTGGGAGGGATCTTGATTTCCCTAATTGAGATGTATTCTCTTCATACAATGGAGGAAATGAGAAATGGTGAAGAAATACAATGCCTATTCCCTCAAGAGGTGAGTGGAATGGCCTATTGCAATGGTTATTGAAGGCTTCAAAGAGAAAAGAGGATTCTCAAAGAATAATTCTTGAAGCATAACAATAACTTGAATGTTAGGAAC
>JZKD02S1751744.1:71829-85532 GCA_000966675.3 Picea glauca
TATCATTTACAAGAAGGGAAAAGACAATGTGGTGGCGGATGTACTGTCCCAAAAATATGAAGAAGAAGGATCCCTTTTTTCTCTTTCCTTCATTGTACCAGATTGGCTCCAAGCTGTGCACCAGGAATGGCTACAAGATCCCAAAAGTTCGCATCCGATTGAGCAATTGCAGACCAATGCTCCAGCTCCCCCAGGGTACTCTTGGCTCTAGGATGAGCTTCGATACAAAGGACATTTTTATTTAAGAAAACAACCAAAGCTTAAATCCACGATACTTTCTGAGCTTCATGCTACACCCATAGTGGGGCACTCCGGGTTCACCAAAACCTATGACAGGGTCAAACGTTCTTTTTTCTGGGATGGTATGAAACAGGACATCTGTAGTTTTGTCACTGAATGTGAGGTGTGTCAATACAACAAGGGAGAAACAATCAAATCTCCAGGCACACTACAACCGCTTCCAATTCCACCTGCTATTTGGAAGGATATCTCTATGGACTTTATTACCGGCTTACCCAAGTCAGGAAACAAATCATTCATAATGGTGGTTGTGGATCACCTTTCCAAGTATGTTCATTTTTGCGCTCTTCAAAACCCATTTACTACATCCATGGTGGCTCAAATTTTCATGGACCAGGTCTTCAAGCTTCATGGCATGCCACACTCTATTGTTTTTTATCGTGACCCAACTTTCACAAGAAATTTTTGGCAAGCACTGTTCAAGCTACAAGGCACCCAATTGCATTTCAGCACAACTTATCATCCCCAGACTTATTGTCAAACAGAAGTTGTCAACAAGTGTTTGGAAACATATCTAAGGTGTTTTTCCTCTGAAAAGAAAAATCAGTGGGCTCAATGGTTACTCCTAGCTGAATGGTGGTACAACACTTCCTACCATACAACTACATGCATGACTCCTTTTGAAGCAGTATATGGACAGAATCCACCTTTAGTTCTGTCATACTTATCGGGTACCTCGAAGGTCCAAGAGGTTGACCAAACACTTATAGTTTGAGAGGATATTCTTCGTACTCTTAAAGAGAACTTGGTCATGGAACAGAATTGCATAAAGCAACAAGCAGATCAAGGTCGCTCTGAACGTCAATTTGCAGAAGGGGATCAGGTGTTTTTGCGACTGCAACCATACAAGCAAACTTCCCTCAAGGTCGAGCATTGTCTGAAGCTAGAGCCCAAATTTTATGGTCCTTATACAGTTCTCAAGCGTGTGGGACAAGTTTCCTATCAGTTATCTCTGCCCAGTCAGTCGAAGCTACATCCTGTTTTTCATGTTTCATGCTTAAAGAAGGTGATTGGAACTAGGTGCCAAATTCAAACCAACCTTCCTGAGTTAGATAAAGAAGGATCCATCTAGCTACAACCAGAAGTTGTTTTGGACCAGCGTGAGTGTCACCTGCATCAGAGAACCATCAAGGAAGTGCTAGTCCAGTGGAAATATACAACTCCAGCAGATGCCACTTAGGAACCAGCTACCATTCTACAACAGTTTCCACACCTCAAGCCTTAAGGGCAAGGTTGTTTTTAAGGGGGTGGACATGTTAGGGTCCTAACCCGCACATAGGTAGATCAATTAATTCAGATGTAATAAAGGTCAATATTAATAAGGCCTTTCAATAAAATAGAATAAGGCGGATGTAAGAAGACCTAATAGAAGCTTCCGCTTCTAGAACGATCTTCCTCTAGATGCTTCTCTTGATAGACATATTTAGTATAAATAAGGGTCAAGGGTATGAAAACCCTATCTTGGAGATTATTGTAACATAGCACTACTTGACTGGAGGTTTCCCCATCGAAGAGGCCCGTGAACATTGCTTTCTGAATCAATGTGCTATTTTTGTTGTTATTCTTATATCATTTTAGTGTTATTGTGGAGATTATGCTGGTTATATTACTGTTATTCTACCATTTCTAGCATTTCATTTATGTTCTGCATGCTTTTTATATCTGGTATATTACACCATTCTAGCGAGTCTTTCACTTTGTATTTTTATAGTCTCTGTACATTTCTTTCATTAATAGAAATCGTGTATTACTGTATATCTGTGTTTATGGTTGCATATCACATACATTTATGTTATCTTATTGAATATCTGTGATATCTCGGTGCATTTCTTTATTATATCTCTGCTAACATTTCATGCCAAAAATAATCTGGATCAAGGGGCCTTTTAGGGCACTTCCTATCCCTTGACCAACGTCCAAGCTAGATTTTGCTCAGATATGAGTGTCAAATCGTGTTGGGGGTCAGACTAGAAGTGGTTGAGGGGTCGACAAGATCCATAAATGTGTCATTCATATAAGTGCGCATATATTCTTGTATACATTCATGCATTTTGCACACAGTGCGCACTAAGGCCTGTGATAGCCTGCGCATTATGCGCATTGTGTGTGCGCTTCCTTTGGTAAATTTGCACACTTTGATTTTTGACCCAGTTATATAGTTTTTTTCCTTTTGGATGTATTTTGGTGTTGTAGGTGGACTAATTGCTACTGACATTGATGTTTTTCTTCAACCATTGTGTGCAATGTTGAAGACAATTTTTTAGTGATAACACTTGGGATGGATAATGGTTGTAAAAGACCCGGGGTCTTAATTTTTTCCACCTTATTTTGTTGGCAAACCAAACATTCTACCACAAACCTTTGAACATTAGTTTTAAGGCCATCCCAAAAATGTTTCTTCTTGACCCTATGGTAGGTTTTCAAAAATACCAAGTTCCCTCCTACTGGAGAGGTGTGCAATTCCAATAGTACCTTTTGTTTGAGTCRGGAGTTATTACATAAATATAAGGGATATTCGTACCATAGTGAATCATTTTTCCATGTAAATGTATCTGATGCACTGRAATCCTACTGCAACCTTTGAATGAGAGTCCACATGTTTTCATCATTCTTCCATTCATCCCTTGCTTCTATTATCCAATCAGGTTAGATGATCGAGATATCACAGAGAAAGGCCTCAACATATTTATCCTTTCTTAAGAGTGCATCTTTCACAACATTTTTCTTCCCTTTTTTATAGATGATTGTGTAATGTCCCCAACCACCAATAGGGCTGGCAACATCACTTCCTGGAAGACTATCCTTGCTTTGATACCATTTTGTAACATCCCCATCCACCAACAGGCCAGGCCATGCCACCAAATAACTTTGCGGGAACAGTCATATATAAAATTTAACAAGAAAATAGAGATAAAATTTGGTATTTACACACACACATATATCTAACTTGATTGAACCAACATCAATACTCTACTCATACACATGTTCATGTGGAAGAAACATTAACTCATACATGCAACATATGTACACAAGAATTACTCATTAATTATAATACAAATACATATACACAACATACAATGCACAATTATTTGGAACTTATCTTTTAATAGATGACCACAAACTGAATGCAAAACTCCCAGCCTTATACCACACTTCTCATCATGCTCAAAAATGGGTCACCCCCGAGCTAGGACTAAAATACACCAAGCAAGGGATTCCTAGGCTTGGAAAGGGCAACAGGAAAGTTGCACAAATCAATAGGAAATATTTTCTCTCAGGAGCTATCTCACACTAACAACCTACAACCTCTCATTCCCCACATGCATGTCCCACCCCAGGAAGTGTGCCCCTTCTCTGCTCAATAGTCCTTTAGATTCCCCACTTCATTCCAGGGCTTCAACAACAAGACAGACATGAATTCTTAGAGAACTATAGCTATCATTGGTCTCCCTCTAGAAAAATCACATCCCCAACAACCTCTCTCACATGGAGATAATTGTTTACAGGCCTAATAACCTAGTTATTCAATCCAACTTCTAAGATAGTTCTAGTAAGGTGATAATAACAAAAAATATTAGTATGGAACAAATGATGGAATCAATCCATGCTCAGGAAAGGAACTGCGTGGGATGTAACAACCAACTGTTAAGACACAACACAGGCTCAGGTAAATACCGGGTGTGCCAGGATTCATAAGAAAGTACATAGGATAACTCAAAAATATGACTACACATTTCCCAGGTGTGTACTTGTTCAAAGGTCAATGATGGAGAAAATAGTTCAATGCGTGAATTAGTGGTTAAATTGGGAAGGGTGGTAGATTTCTAGAGAATCGTGAAGGTCGCAAGAATGGCAAGGGAACGTGAGACATGCAAATCCCTCCAGAATGGGAAGTGAACCCCCAATGAGCTAGCTTTCCCAGCTATAAATTGCATGTGCCCAGGTTGACACATGTCTTCCTGAAGCTGCATAAGCTCCACTTAGCACTCGTTCCTTTTCCCAAGAACTTAGGACAACACAACGCATGTCAACCATATCCCTTTTGGAAGTAATAATATAATAGTATTCCTCTAGAGGTAAGCCTTTTATCTTAACCCCTATTCCTAGACACTTATCCCCTTCCCTTACCCTACCTAGTGGATCTTAGTCCCCCATAACTCTTTCTTTGTGGTTGGTCTACACGCAACGATGTAATTTTATTAATAATGTGAGTGTTTACATATAAAAAAATAGGCTCATTGGCCTTAAGCACCTAGTCTCTCTGACCTAATAAACATATAAGTCTTACAACTTATAAACACCTGGCTCACCAGCCTATAAACACAATTAAAATTCTGCAAGGGCTCGGCCTTGGGATGTTACAATCCCCTCCCCTTATTTTTGCACTATCCTCGGTGCAACTTATTCACATGCGAACAACAAGATTTCCAAAATCTTCAAAACTATGTGGGTACTTTGCCCGCATAGCATCTTCATGCTCCCATGTTGCGTACTCAGGATCGTACCAGGTCCACTTGAATTTTACAAGCCCTATGGATCGATTTCAGAGTTTCTTTCTTTTCCGGTCTATTATGTGCACCAGATGCACCTGAAAAATGCTTTCTTTCTCCACCTGAATCACATCCCAATCAATAACATGATTAGCATCAGGTATATATTTCTTAAGAAACGAGACATGAAACACATTATGTATAGACATAGATGTAGGAAATGCAATCATATATGCTACTGGACCAATCATCTCTAGGATTTCAAATGGCCCACAATAGCGAGCTACCAACTTTGAACAATTTCCCAACTTCCAGGAGCTTCTATTGGCATTCACTTTTAAGAAAACATGATCACCCACTTTAAACTCCCTGTGGGTTCTACCTTTGTCTGCATAGCTTTTCTTCTTGTCTTGGGCATATTTCAAATTTTGTTTAATCTTTATCATTTTCTCTTCCATTTCCTTGAGTAACTCTGGATCGACAACTTCCCTAACAGTTGGGTTGTACCAGCTTACTGGCGTGTGGAACTTTCTACCATAAAGTGCTTCAAACGAGCTCATATTCAGTGATTCTTGATACCCATTGTTGTAGGAAAATTCTACCAACTATATATAGTCTTCCCATTTAGATGGATTTCCCATCACATACATCCTTAGCATGTCCTCTATCACTTGGTTCTCCCTTTTTGTTTTCCCATCTGAATCAGGATGATATGTTGTGTTGAAGTTCAGATTTGTTCCGAACCCCTTGAATAAACCCTTCAAAAACTTTGAGGTAAACTTTGGGTATCTGTCAAACACAATTGTCTTGGGTATTCCATGCAAGCATGACACCTCCCTTATATAAATATCCACAACATTATCTTCCTTGTGAGTAGTATTCATAGGAATAAAATACGAAGCTTTAGTATGCTTGTCCACTACCAACATGATTGCATCATGTTGCTTTCTTGTTCTGGGCAATCCTGTGATGAAATCCATTGTTATAACTTCCCATTTCCACTCAAGAATGGGTAATGGATGTAGCAAACCTGTTGGGTATCTATACTCAACCTTTACATTTTGAAATTCCAAGCATTTGGAAATAAAATCAACCAATTCCTTCTTCATGCATGGCCAATAATATTGGCTTTTGACTGCTGAATTTTTTTTCTAATATCCTGGGTGTCCCACATAAGGTACATTGTGCATTTATCTTAAACTTGCACTCTTCAATTCAGGAGAATTTGGCACATAAAATTTTATTCTGTACAAGAGAATTCCATCAATTCCCCATTCATAATCCTTGACATTTTGTTGCATGTTACCTTGTTGTAATTTTGTTACCAATTCCATGTACTGTAAATCTGATTTTTCATCCTCCACAATTCTATCTTTCAAATATGATTAGTACATGTTAATGGATGTAGCATGCAACTCATGCACTCTTCTGCTGAGTGCATAAGCCACTTTGTTCTCTTTCCCCTTGATATTATTTATATCAAAGTCACACTCACAGAGGAATTCCAACCATCTTCTTTGCCTAGCACTCAAAGTAGGCTGATCAAACAAATACTTTAGACCATTATGGTTTGTCCTCAACTCAAACTTCTTTCCCATGAGGTAGTGCCTCCACTTCTGCAAAGCATGCACTATGGCTTCCAACTCCAAATCATGAGTGGCATAGAGCCTTTCATGCTCTTTCAATTTTCTGGACTCGAAACATATTACAAATCCATTATGACTAAGGAATCCACCAAGTCCTTCTTTGCACGCATATGTGAAAACCACAAAATCTTCATCTGGATATGCAATATTCAGAATTGGAGAAATGGTTAACAGTTTCTTTAATTGTTGTAAGCCCATTTTTCATTTTGTTTTCCATTGAAACTTCTTCCCTTTCGTTTGCAAGGAAGTGATGGGATGAGATATTCTTGAAAACCCTGCAATGAACCTTTTGTAGTACCCCGCTAGACCAATGAAGGATATGACTTATGTCACATTATTAGGTGTTGTACACCCTCTAATGGCTTCTATCTTCTCATGATCCACTACTATCCCATATTCAAATATGATATGCCCCAAATAGTGAATTATGTTTTGATAAAATGAGCACTTTCTCAATTTGACATACAGTTGATGCTCTCTTAGCACTTGCAACACCATCCTCAAATGATGCTCATGCTCTTCTTTTGACTTGGAATATACAAGGATTTCATCTAAAAATACAATGACAAACTTGTCCAAATATTCTTGGAAAACACCATTCATTAGGCACGAGAAAACAACAGGTGCATTTGATAACCCAAATGGCACCACTGTGAACTCATAATGACCATACCTTGTCCTAAATGTGGTATTTCTGATATCTTCCTTTTTAATCCTTACCTGATGGTATCGTGACCTGAGATCTATCTTTGAAAATATCCTTACATCCTTCAACTGATTGAAGAGATCATCAGTCCTTGGTAGAGGATACTTTTCTTTATAGTTACCATATTCAGATGTCTGAAATTGATGCACAATCTCAATGTCCCATTTTTCTTCTTCACGAACAAGACCGGGCACCCCAAGGTGGCATGCTTGGGCGTATATACCCCTTGTTCAAAATTTNGCTTGGAAAGGGCAACAGGAAAGTTGCACAAATCAATAGGAAAGATTTTCTCCCAGGAGCTATCTCACACTAACAACCTACAACCTCTCATTCCCCACATGCATGTCCCACCCCAGGAAGTGTGCCCCTTCTCTACTCAATAGTCCTTTAGATTCCCCACTTCATTCCAGGGCTTCAACAACAAGCCAGACATGAATTCTTAGAGAACTATAGTTGTCATTGGTCTCCCTCTAGAAAAATCACATCCCCAACAACCTCTCTCACATGGAGATAATTGTTTACAGGCCTAATAACCTAGTTATTCAATCCAAATTCTAAGATAGTTCTAGTAAGGTGATAATAACAACAAATATCAGTATGGAACAAATGATGGAATCAAGCCATGCTCAGGAAAGGAACTGCGTGGGTTGTAACAACCAACTGTTAAGACACAACACAGGCTCAGGTAAATACCGGGTGTGCCAGGATTCACAAGAAAGTACATAGGATAAATCAAAAATACGACTACACATTTCCCAGGTGTGTACTTGTTCAAAGGTCAATGATGGAGAAAATAGTTCAATGTGTGAATTAGTGGTTAAATTGGGAAGGGTGGTAGATTTCCAGAGAATCGTGAAGGTCGCAAGAATGGCAAGGGAACGTGAGACTTGCAAATCCCTCCAGAATGGGAAGTGAACCCCCAATGAGCTGGCTTTCCCAGCTATAAATTGCATGTGCCCAGGTTGACACATGTCTTCTTGAAGCTGCATAAGCTCCACTTAGCACTCGTTCCTTTTCCCAAGAACTTAGGACAACACAACGCATGTCAACCATATCCCTTTTGGAAGTAATAATATAATAGTATTCCTCTAGAGGTAAGCCTTTTATCTTAACCCCTATTCCTAGACACTTATCCCCTTCCCTTACCCTACCTAGTGGATCTTAGTCCCCCATAACTCTTTCTTTGTGGTTGGTCTACACGCAACGATGTAATTTTATTAATAATGTGAGTGTTTACATATAAAAAAATAGGCTCATTGGCCTTAAGCACCTAGTCTCTCTGACCTAATAAACATATAAGTCTTACAACTTATAAACACCTGGCTCACCAGCCTATAAACACAATTAAAATTCTGCAAGGGCTCGGCCTTGGGATGTTACAATCCCCTCCCCTTATTTTTGCACTATCCTCGGTGCAACTTATTCACATGCGAACAACAAGATTTCCAAAATCTTCAAAACTATGTGGGTACTTTGCCCGCATAGCATCTTCATGCTCCCATGTTGCGTACTCAGGATCGTACCAGGTCCACTTGAATTTTACAAGCCCTATGGATCGATTTCAGAGTTTCTTTCTTTTCCGGTCTATTATGTGCACCAGATGCACCTGAAAAATGCTTTCTTTCTCCACCTGAATCACATCCCAATCAATAACATGATTAGCATCAGGTATATATTTCTTAAGAAACGAGACATGAAACACATTATGTATAGACATAGATGTAGGAAATGCAATCATATATGCTACTGGACCAATCATCTCTAGGATTTCAAATGGCCCACAATAGCGAGCTACCAACTTTGAACAATTTCCCAACTTCCAGGAGCTTCTATTGGCATTCACTTTTAAGAAAACATGATCACCCACTTTAAACTCCCTGTGGGTTCTACCTTTGTCTGCATAGCTTTTCTTCTTGTCTTGGGCATATTTCAAATTTTGTTTAATCTTTATCATTTTCTCTTCCATTTCCTTGAGTAACTCTGGATCGACAACTTCCCTAACAGTTGGGTTGTACCAGCTTACTGGCGTGTGGAACTTTCTACCATAAAGTGCTTCAAACGAGCTCATATTCAGTGATTCTTGATACCCATTGTTGTAGGAAAATTCTACCAACTATATATAGTCTTCCCATTTAGATGGATTTCCCATCACATACATCCTTAGCATGTCCTCTATCACTTGGTTCTCCCTTTTTGTTTTCCCATCTGAATCAGGATGATATGTTGTGTTGAAGTTCAGATTTGTTCCGAACCCCTTGAATAAACCCTTCAAAAACTTTGAGGTAAACTTTGGGTATCTGTCAAACACAATTGTCTTGGGTATTCCATGCAAGCATGACACCTCCCTTATATAAATATCCACAACATTATCTTCCTTGTGAGTAGTATTCATAGGAATAAAATACGAAGCTTTAGTATGCTTGTCCACTACCAACATGATTGCATCATGTTGCTTTCTTGTTCTGGGCAATCCTGTGATGAAATCCATTGTTATAACTTCCCATTTCCACTCAAGAATGGGTAATGGATGTAGCAAACCTGTTGGGTATCTATACTCAACCTTTACATTTTGAAATTCCAAGCATTTGGAAATAAAATCAACCAATTCCTTCTTCATGCATGGCCAATAATATTGGCTTTTGACTGCTGAATTTTTTTTCTAATATCCTGGGTGTCCCACATAAGGTACATTGTGCATTTATCTTAAACTTGCACTCTTCAATTCAGGAGAATTTGGCACATAAAATTTTATTCTGTACAAGAGAATTCCATCAATTCCCCATTCATAATCCTTGACATTTTGTTGCATGTTACCTTGTTGTAATTTTGTTACCAATTCCATGTACTGTAAATCTGATTTTTCATCCTCCACAATTCTATCTTTCAAATATGATTAGTACATGTTAATGGATGTAGCATGCAACTCATGCACTCTTCTGCTGAGTGCATAAGCCACTTTGTTCTCTTTCCCCTTGATATTATTTATATCAAAGTCACACTCACAGAGGAATTCCAACCATCTTCTTTGCCTAGCACTCAAAGTAGGCTGATCAAACAAATACTTTAGACCATTATGGTTTGTCCTCAACTCAAACTTCTTTCCCATGAGGTAGTGCCTCCACTTCTGCAAAGCATGCACTATGGCTTCCAACTCCAAATCATGAGTGGCATAGAGCCTTTCATGCTCTTTCAATTTTCTGGACTCGAAACATATTACAAATCCATTATGACTAAGGAATCCACCAAGTCCTTCTTTGCACGCATATGTGAAAACCACAAAATCTTCATCTGGATATGCAATATTCAGAATTGGAGAAATGGTTAACAGTTTCTTTAATTGTTGTAAGCCCATTTTTCATTTTGTTTTCCATTGAAACTTCTTCCCTTTCGTTTGCAAGGAAGTGATGGGATGAGATATTCTTGAAAACCCTGCAATGAACCTTTTGTAGTACCCCGCTAGACCAATGAAGGATATGACTTATGTCACATTATTAGGTGTTGTACACCCTCTAATGGCTTCTATCTTCTCATGATCCACTACTATCCCATATTCAAATATGATATGCCCCAAATAGTGAATTATGTTTTGATAAAATGAGCACTTTCTCAATTTGACATACAGTTGATGCTCTCTTAGCACTTGCAACACCATCCTCAAATGATGCTCATGCTCTTCTTTTGACTTGGAATATACAAGGATTTCATCTAAAAATACAATGACAAACTTGTCCAAATATTCTTGGAAAACACCATTCATTAGGCACGAGAAAACAACAGGTGCATTTGATAACCCAAATGGCACCACTGTGAACTCATAATGACCATACCTTGTCCTAAATGTGGTATTTCTGATATCTTCCTTTTTAATCCTTACCTGATGGTATCGTGACCTGAGATCTATCTTTGAAAATATCCTTACATCCTTCAACTGATTGAAGAGATCATCAGTCCTTGGTAGAGGATACTTTTCTTTATAGTTACCATATTCAGATGTCTGAAATTGATGCACAATCTCAATGTCCCATTTTTCTTCTTCACGAACAAGACCGGGCACCCCAAGGTGGCATGCTTGGGCGTATATACCCCTTGTTCAAAATTTCTTCAATATGCATTTGTAACTCCTTCAGCTCTGGTGTACTCATTTTGTAAGGAGTCTTTGATACTAGAGCTGCCCCAAGTATCAAATTTGTGGAGAAGTCAATATCTCTCTTTGGGGGTAGTCATGGTACCTCCTTGAACACATCTTCAAAATATTCTAGGACCGCATGATCCTCCAAATTTGGCACCTTATCCTCAGGTTCTTTTTCCATATGACCTGCAAATATTTGACAACCTTTCCTGTAGCATTTCTTCTGTTGCATTGCTGAAATTTCTTGGACAAAAACTACCCTAGGAATTCCCTGCTCTCTCCTTAGGCTCCCTTCCTCATCCAAGCAAGAAAATTTATTTTTATTGTAGTCCAAGATAGCATGATGTTGGTCCAACCAATCCATCCCAATTAGACAGTCATAGGAACCTAAAGGCAAGATGTTCAAATATTTCCTTGTGCTTAGACCATTCATGTCTATAAGACATGACATAACCATCTCATTAAATTTTCTTTTGGCTCTGGTAGCCACCTGCACCAACCAATATTTTCCATGCTTTTTTCTTGGCAAATGAAAACTTTCCACCATATTAGGATCTATATAACTATGAATAGCTCCTGAATCAATTAAAATAGTAATGGTTTAGTTGTGGATCATACCTCCCACTTCAATCATATGTGACTGATACTCTTCTTGCTTGTTGTCCAGGGCTACATAGATATTGGGTACATTTCTACTCATGTCCCCCATTGTTTCCTCTTGTTGTACATGGTGAACATCTCTCACTTTGTCACTTATGTGAGGACAATATCTAAACATGTGATCTCCTTTACAACCCCAACAATGGATAGGTGTCTGCCTTGGCCTTTGACCACCTGTCTCAATCATTCTAGGCTCTCTAGAATTTGGTTGTCCCTAAGGATTATTTCTAAAGAATGGTGGCTTAGTTCCTTTCTTCCTCCAATCCATATTGAATTTCTTCATGTCTTCCCAAGCATTTTGGAAAGTTGGCCTTGCTTTTTGCTGATCACATAGACACTTAGCTCACCTTATGGTCTCCTCCAATGTTTTGGGATCATCATATTGCATTTTTTCACTAATGAATGGTGGAAAACCACTCAAATATCTTTGAATCTTAACTGTTTCATCTTTGATGAAAGAAACATACTTCAAAAATTCTAAAAACCTTCTTTCATACTCATCTATTGTCATACTACCAAGCTTGAGTTCAAGTATTTGTTTTTGAAATACTTCTTGAATTCCCTCCAAGTAACATTGTCTCTTTAATGTGTTTCACCTGCACAAGTTGATCCCACCACATGGATGCCTTTCCTTTGAGTTGGTAGAATGAAATTCTTCCCTCTACATGAGAAGAATAATTATGCAATTGAAAATACTTTCTCATGCCCAACAACCAAGTCTCTGCATATTCATCATTCTTGTGTTCACCATCAAATGTAGGAGGTTTGATTTTGTTTATTTCTTTTCATATCTCATCTACCCGAGACCTCTTATGCTTCCTGATAGGGGATGGACTTGAGCTATCGTGTGCTCTCTTATTAGAATGCTTCGGGGAGTGACAATGATTCCTACTACCACTTCTTGATCTTCCTTTCTTCTAGGAGACCTGTGAATTCCTAATTTTCTTGAGCCACTCTCCTTATCCAATTTATTTTCTATTCTTTCCAGGATCTGCATCAACTTTATGTTGAAGTATTCCTATTTCTCCCTAGCTTTCTTAAGCCTTTCATTATCATCTTGGTGAATTTGGACATTTGTTTGCAAATTTTTGATGAGCTTTATCATGCTCACTTATTTATTTTTATCTTATCCATGTCCATTGGAGTTTGTTCCTTAAAATCCCAAGTGGACATTCATTCCTCTAACTTCATTCTCCAAACTGTAAGCATCTTGTGCGTCCTCCATTTCTCTGTACCGAGGAACAATTCAGTTCAATTCTGTCAATTGTTAACTATGCAAAATGTGCAGTCAAAATAAATTTTGTTAGGCTATCGGATTTTAATAATTTACTAGAGTAAACCAATCTGATTCAACCAAAACATAATCTCATATTCCATTACCAACGGAAAGTGGTTAGTTAAGAACTCCTTGGGCTTCTATCTCTAAGTCCTGCTCTGTTCTACAACAATTTTCAAGCACTAGCCCTTTTTCTTCAGCCCTTGGTTTTCATGTGATCATGACTGTGTGTTATAACCCTAAAATGCACCACACAGGTTTTTCTGGCATCAGGCCAATTCATGCCTCTTCCTAGCCAAAGCCATGCTGAACAAATCCTCAAAAAACCACTTAAATCAAGGAACCCATGCCCTAACCTCTCACTGAGCGTGGGTAACCGCCTGCTGACCTTCTACTACACGCGGGTATCCGCGGGCTAACCCACTACAGCCCGCGGGTACCTAACAAAGCAAAAAATCAGGAAAGTTTCCGCCGGGACACGAGGCTTTTTGTCAGT
>JZKD02S1751744.1:102047-112621 GCA_000966675.3 Picea glauca
AAAGAGAACGTACAGCTGGACAAGCCAACAAACCTTTTTGATTTTGAATTTCACCTTGGTATTGTTGCGCCGCCGTTTACTAAAGGCATTCAAAGCTGAGCACATTTGTAATATAGTGTAGATAAGGAAGCATTTAACAGTTTTAAATGCTGGTAGATAGGGTTAGATGTAGATTAGACAGGTTCATCTTCCAGGAGGGAAAACGAATATAGGCACCCTCCGTTGTATGGTTGTATTATTATTCACATTTGGTATTATTCAGCATTAGGAGAAGAGCAGGAGACAGTAAAACCAGATAACTTGTGGAAACCATCTATGTACAGATCAAATTAATAGAAGAAAGACCGTGATTTCAATCCCATGGATGTGTTTGGTCTCTATGTGTTGTTAATGTTATTTTGTTGCATACTTGCTTCTTTATATGTTTATCTTTTATATGCTGCTTATGTGATTGCATATCAGGTTAGAAACCTGAGAGAATGAGTTCCAATTGTTTCTCTACTTGAGCCAGGAGATTCTTTCATAGAGTGCAGTTGAATTCCTCCGCATAGGGTGTGTCGAGGAGGCTAAGTAGTTGAACCTGTGTTCTCGTTTGCCCAGGGTGAATTGGGATTGTTCAAGTCATGCAGGTGAGTGCAGGTTGGATGCGAGGCTTAGTAACAGGCCTGGGTAAAGAAAACCCGGAAAGACTTCAACACTTTTAAGGTCCTTGAAGTTGGGCACAGGATGTGCATGAACGTTCTTTGAAGGAGTCAGAAGGACAAAGCTCAGGAGAGATAATTCTTTTGTTTCGCTGTGGGAGCCGACTCCAGTGGAGTTCATACAGGGTAAAGGTGGTAGAGTGGAGGATTCTCCAGGGGAAAAGAATCTACGGATTGAGATCCCCGTGAAGTTCCACGAAGTCCCGAGGACCGTCATATCGTGGAGAAGTTGCACGGGAGATAACCCATATACACAGGCATGGAGAGCAAGTACTTCGGACTTTGGGGTTTCGGCATTCGGGGATTGGTAGGACGAGAGTTTTACACCTCGTGAAATCCCGAGTCGCAATTCACCGAATCAATCTGAGCTGTTGACCGGAGAGGAGACACATGGCGTAGGATCCCTGTGGATCGGGTTTCGGCGTTCGGCGTTCCCGGAGGCAAGGGTTCAATCCTTTTGAAATCGCGACCAGTGATTTCCCGAATCGATCGGAGTCGTTGATCGGAGGGAGGAAACGTGGTGGAAGATCTGGAGGAGTCGGGATTCGGGGTTTTGCAGGGTCTGTGACCTTGTGTATCAGGAGGCGCGAACTCCCGAACCGCGAAATCCCGATAGAACGAAAGGAAGACAGGTGTCAAGAAGTAGGCCTCCCTAGGAGATGTCGACACATGGCATCGGAGCATCGGGGTTCGGGGTTTTGTGATGCAAGTGCATGGTGACTGGTAAAAATGTGATCCCGCGATCCCCGATCGCACGAGAAAGAAGGTAACGTGTCTGAAGTGGACCTCAAGAGTGAGGGGAGGACAGGTGTCATCGGCTTCGCGATTTTGGCGTTTGGGGAATCAGGGTTCTTGACGCCCAAATCCATGAAATCCTGAAGAGGATGTGGCAGAGTGGGATTTCGAAGATCATAGGGGGATAGGTGGCGGGCTATCGGAGTTCAGGGTTTCAGGGTTTTGTGTTGCACGGGACGTGCGGCAACACTACCGCCGATTTCCCGATAGGGAATTTCCCCAATAAGGGAGGACGTTGACCCATTGACCATCGGGGTTCAGGGTTTGGATCTACTTTTGAGTTGTGCTCACATGAACCGCCGACTCCCGAAATGTGATTTCCCGAGTCTCGAAAGGGGAGATCACCGAGAAGGAGCCAACTGTGGTGAAGAACTCCCGAGGGAGTTGAAGAGCGTTGACTCTTCGGGCCCGTGAGAAACAGAAGGTCCTGGTGGAGCGATCAGCTTGCTCGGTGAGGGGTCGGTTGCGTCAGAGTGGTATCAGAGCCGGTGTGTCTTTGTTTTCTGAAGCAAAGATAGAAGAGATATAATTCTGCCCAAAAGAGAAAGGAAGTCACCTGGTCGTGAGGACAGGGACACGCGAAGAAGGGGTAGGCAAGCATGGAATCCAACAGGGAATCCAGAAATGGAGCATCAAATACGAGATCTCAGGGCAAGACTCGAAGATATGGAGGCCACCCAGAGGCGTGGAGCGGGTGCAGTAGAGTTCAACGATCCTGAGGTTGAAGAGGAAGCTAGACACGACCAAGAAGAGGTCGCTGCAGAAGATGCCTCGACAGAGAGGTTGATCAGAGCCATTTCAAGGATGAGCTCAAAGACGAAGATGGATATTCCCATCTATGAGGGAAATATAAACATAGAGGAGCTATTGGATTGGATCCGAGCACTCGACACCTACTTCGATTACGAAGACATCGAAGAGGACAAGAAAGTAAGGCATGTCGTCACGAAGTTGAAGGGACATGCAGCCTTATGGTGGGACGAGCTACAGGCAGACAGACATTCCAAAGGCAAACAGAAGATAAAAAGATGGGATCGAATGATCACCAAGATGAAGGTGAAGTTCATTCCGAGGGATTAAAAGATCACTCTGTTCAGGCGCATGCAGAACCTGAGGCAGAAGTTGATGACGGTGAAGGCGTACACCGAAGAATTCTACAGGCTCAACATTCGAGCTGGTAATCGGGAGAGTGATGACGAAAAGGTGGCAAGATATCTGAATGGTCTCAGGTATGATATTCAGGACGAGTTGAGCATGGTTACCATCCGCACAGTTGAGGATGTGTACCAGATGGCTCTAAAGGCCGAAGAAAACCTAAACCACAAGCAGGGACAGCGAGGGCGAGGCAGAAGCAGCCTAGAAGCAAAGCAGTTGCCCAAGAAAGAACGCAAAAACCCAAGGAGGATTGGAAGAGACCTCATGGGAGAGCTGAAAGAGGTGGAACCTCATAGTAGAGGTAGCAATTTGCTGAGCCGAGGAGACAGAAAACAGGTCAGCAAGGAGATTACGCTGATGCCAACACTTTTCCTCATACCCGAGGTAGAGGAAGAGGCCGGGGAGGAATTATTACATGTTTCACGTGTGGTAAAGACGGTCATAAAGCCACGGACTGTCTAGAGAGAAATATGGACAGGGGAAACGCTCATGTTGCTCGGGCACAGAGGCGTGACGTTGAAGATGAAGACGCTGGGAGTGGGAAGTCACTAACAGTGCATAAAGTTCTCTTGAAACCCGAGAAGGAGATGGAGGACACAACGCAAAGATACCGACTGTTCCGGACGACTTGCAAGACCCAGGGCTGGAAATGCAAGGTTATAGTGGACAGTGGGAGCACAGATAATCTCGTTTCAACCGAGATGGTGGAGAAATTGGAGCTAAAAACGAACAAACACCCGAGTCCATACAAAGTGACGTGGCTGCAGAAAGGACACCAGGTATGTGTTACAAAACAATGCTTGGTAAATTTTCAAATGGGTGAATATAGAGATGAAATCTTGTGTGATGTCATTCCCATGGATGTCTGTCATGTATTATTGGGAATACCATGGCAGTATGATAGACATGTAGTTCATGATGGGAGAATGAACACCTACACCTTGGAGAAGGATGGGAAAACACATACACTGCTTCCGGGGAAGGATAAGGAAGTGAAGCCGGAAGTTAGCAGTACGATACTTCTCATGAGTGGGAAAGAACTCCTCATAGAGATGGAGAAGGATGAGAATCCACAATTCGTTGTTGTCAGGAAGCCGAGAATTGTCCTGACAAGCACAAGAGTGGATGACTTGTCAGACGAGATTCAGGAACTACTTGGAGAGTTTGTTGATATCATCATGGACGAACTACCTCGTTCGTTTCCACCAATGAGGAGTGTGAGTCACCACATTGACCTCATACCCGGAGCAAGTTTGCCAAATAAGGCAGCGTACAGGTTGACACCTCAGGAGAACGAGGAAGTCAAAAGGCAAGTACAGGATCTGCAGGACAAGGGACTAGTGAGAGAGAGTTTGAGTCCATGTGTTGTTCTAACAGTGTTGAGTCCGAAGAAGGATGGAGGCTAGAGGATGTGTACAGACTCCAGGGCGATTAATAAAATCACCATCAGGTACAGGTTTCCATTGCCGAGGATGGACGACTTGATGGATTTCCTGAGTGGGGAAAATTATTTCTCCAAGATAGATCTTAAAAGCGGATATCATCAGATCCGGATGAGAGAGGGAGATGAGTGGAAGACGGCATTCAAAACAAATGAGGGTTTGTACAAATGGCTGGTCATGCCATTTGGATTGACAAACGCGCCAAGCACATTTATGCGGCTGATGAATGAAGTCCTACGGGAATTCATTGGTAAATTTGTGGTGGTATACCTGGATGATATTTTAATTTTCAGTAAAACCAGGGCTGAACATTTAAAACATTTATCCATTGTGATGAGAAGACTGCAGCAGGAGAAGCTGTTGATAAATTTAAAAAACTGCTCGTTTATGCAGACGGAACTCATATATTTGGGGTTTGTTATTTCGGAAAATGAGTTGAAGATGGATCCTGAGAAGGTGAACGTAATCAAGAATTGGCCATCGCCAAGGAATGTTTTCGAGGTAAGGAGCTTCCACGGTTTGGAAAGATTCTACAGGAAATTCATTTGGAATTTTAGTGGAATCAGTGCCGCAATGATGGACACTGTGAAAAAGCGGCATCAAATTTTTCAGTGGACAGCCGAGGCTGAAAGGAGCTTCAATTTGTTGAAGCAAAAGATAACCGAGCTGCCAGTGTTAGTGCTGCCTGATTTTCAGAAGACCTTCTAGGTGAAGTGTGACGCTAGTGGGTATGCTGTTGGAGGGGTCTTAAGTCAGGATGACAGACCTGTGGCATATTACAGCGAGCAGCTGGATGATGCAAAACTCAAGTACTCCACATATGATAAAGAATTCTATGCCATTATCCAGGCATTGAAAAAGTGAAGGCATTACCTCATCCCCAAGGAGTTTGTTCTCTATAGTGATAATCATGCGTTACAGTTCGTGAATCAGCAAGAGAAGATGAATCAGAAGCATGCAAAGTGGGTGGAATATATGCAGAATTTCACCTTCGTCATAAAGCACATTTCAGGGACTGCAAACAAGGTAGCTGACGCCTTGAATCGAAAATGTTTGTTGCTGCAAGAATTCAGGGTCAAAACGCTGGGTTTTGAAAACCTGAAAGATATGTATGCAGGTGATGTTGATTTTGGGGAAGCTTATGAAGCAGCCGAGAATCCGGTGCTCAGAGATAGGAGCCTGTGGATAGATTTCTTGATACAGGATGGATTTTTGTTTAAAGGCAATCAATTGTGCATTCCAGATTGCTCTATGAGAGAGAATTTGGTACGAGAAAAACACAACGGTGGACTAGCAGGTCATTTCGGGCATGAAAAGACATTCGCAAAGCTGAGCGAATCGTATTTTTGGCCAGGTATGCGTGCAGATGTGAAGAAATTTGTTGACAGGTGCAGGATATGTCAACACGTGAAGGGCAGGAAATAGAACACAGGGTTATATCAACCGTTGCCTATACCCGAAAGGCCATGGGAATCCATTAGCATGGACTTTGTGTTGGGTTTACCGAGAACTCAGCGAGGAGTTGATTCCATCTTTGTTGTAGTGGACAGATTCTCTAAGATGGCACATTTCATTCCGTGTCATAAGACTAGCGATGCAACCCACATCACCAATTTATTTTTCAAAGAGATTGTCCGATTGCATGGATTGCCGAGAAGTATAGTCTCGGATCGGGATACCAAGTTCATAGGCCATTTTTGGAGGACGCTATGGAAAAAGTTGGGGACCAACTTAGCATTCAGTTTTTCTTACCATTCGCAGATAGATGGGCAGACTGAAGTGGTCAACAGGAGCTTGGGGGATCTATTGAGAAGCCTGGTGATGGAGCATCACACTAGTTGGGATCAGATCCTACCGCAGGCAGAGTTTGCGTACAACGATTCTGTGAATCGGAGTATAGGTAAGAGTCCATTCCAAATTTTGTATGGGACACAGCCAAGAGGAGTTTCTGAGCTCAGGGAGTTAGAACAGGATGAGACTAGCAGCGCCAGGGCTGAATAATTCAATGAGGCGATGAAAGAACTTCACACACAGGTGAAGCAGCGGTTACAAAAATCCAATCAAGAATATAAGCGCAGAGTCGACCAGAGAAAAAGACAACTTCAATTTGAAGTTGGTGACATGGTTCTGGTGCACCTGAGGAAGGAGAGGTTCCCGAGGGGAACATACAATAAGCTCAAGATGAAGAAAATCGGGCCATGCAAAATCCTGAAGAAATTTGGGGAGAATGCATATGAGCTTGAGTTGCCAGAGGGCATTGGGATATCTCCGATTTTCAATATTTTGGATTTATACCCATATAAAGTCGAAGATGCATGAGCTGGAACTGATGAACAACCAGTCATCAAATGGCAGAAGCAGTTGCCAGTGGCACAGAAGCCTCAGATGGAATGCATACTGGACAAAAGAGTAGGGAAGAAGACCAGGAGGAAACATTATCTTGAATACCTGGTGAAATGGAAAGATCACCCAGTGGAGGATGCCAGCTGGGAGACAGAAGCAGTGATTTTGAAACATGGGCAAACTGTACAGGAGCTCATGGGCAGGAGCCCATGAAATCTTTTGAGCTGAGGAGTATGATGCAGGAGCATCCGTAACATCCACAATACATCATATGAACCAGCGCGAGGAGAAAGAGAACGTACAGCTGGACAAGCCAGCAAACCTTTTTTATTTTGAATTTCACCTTGGTATTGTTGCACCGCTGTTTACTAAAGGCATTCAAAGCTGAGCGCATTTGTAATATAGTGTAGATAAGGAGGCATTTAACAGTTTTAAATGTTGGTAGATAGGGTTAGCTGTAGATTAGACAGTTTCATCTTCCAGGAGGGAAAACGAATATAGGCACCCTCCGTTGTATGCTTGTATTATTATTCACATTTGGTATTATTCAGCATTAAGAGAAGAGCAGGAGACAGTAAAACCAGAGAACTTGTGGAAACCATCTATGTACAGATCGAATTAATAGAAGAAAGACTGTGATTTCAATCCCATGGATGTGTTTGGTCTCTGTGTGTTGTTAATGTTATTTTGTTGCATACTTGCTTCTTTATATGTTTATCTTTTATATGCTGCTTATGTGATTGCATATCAGGTTAGAAACCTGAGAGAATGAGTTCCAATTGTTTCTCTGCTTGAGCCAGGAGATTCCTGCATAGAGTGCAGTTGAATTCCTCCGCATAGGGTGCGTCGAGGAGGCTAAGTAGCTGAACCTTTGTTCTCGTTTGCCCAGGGTGAATTGGGATTTTTCAAGTCATGCAGGTGAGTGCAGGTTGGACGCGAGGCTTAGTAACAGGCCTGGGTAAAGAAAACCCGGAAAGACTTCAACACTTTGAAGGTTCTTGAAGTTGGGCACAGGAAGTGCATGAACGTTCTTTGAAGGAGTCAAAAGGACAAAGCTCAGGAGAGATAGTTATTTTGTTTCGCTATGGGAGCCGACTCCAGTGGAGTTCATACAGGGTAAAGGTGGTAGAGTGGAGGATTCTCCAGGGGAAAAGAATCTACGGATTGAGATCCCCGTGAAGTCTCGAGGACCGCCAGATCGTGGAGAAGTTGCACGGGAGATAAGCCGTATACACAGGCGTGGAGAGCAAGTACTTCGGACTTTGGGGTTTCGGCATTCGGGGATTGGTAGGACGAGAGTTTTACACCTCGTGAAATCGTGAGTCGCGATTCACCGAATCAATCTGAGCCATTGACCGGAGAGGAGACACGTGGCACAGGATCCCTGTGGATCGGGTTTCGGCGTTCAGCGTTCCTGGAGGCAAGGGTTCAATCCTTTTGAAATCGCGATCGACGATTTCCCGAATCGATTGGAGCCGTTTATCGAAGGGAGGACACGTGGAAAAATATCTGGAGGAGTCAGGATTCAAGGTTTTGCAGGGTCTGTGACCTTGTGTATCAGGAGGCGTGAACTCCCAAACCACGAAATCCTGATAGAACGAAAGGAAGACAGGTGTCAAGAAGTAGGCCTCCCCAGGAGATGTCGACACGTGGCATCGGAGCATCGGGGTTTGGGGTTTTGTGATGCAAGTGCATGGTGACCGGTAAAAACGTGATCCCGCGATCCCCGATCGCATGATAAAGAAGGTGATGTGTCTGAAGTGGGACCTCGAGAGTGAGGGGAGGACAGGTGTCATTGGCTTCGGGATTTCGGCGTTCGGGGAATCGGGGTTCTTGACGCCCAAGAGTTCTTGCATCGTGGATTCGCGATCCACGAAATCCCGAAGAGGATGTGGCAGAGTGGGATTTCGAAGATCATAGGGGGAAAGGTGGCGTGCTGTCGGAGTTCGGGGTTTC
Organism: Picea glauca; assembly: GCA_000966675.3. Lineage (NCBI taxonomy): Eukaryota > Viridiplantae > Streptophyta > Pinopsida > Pinales > Pinaceae > Picea > Picea glauca. Next base: position 110,440 of record JZKD02S1751744.1, read on the forward strand.
GGGGTTTTGTGTTTCACGGGACGTGCGGCAACACTACCGTCGATTTCCCGATAGGGAATTTCCCCGATAAGGGAGGATGTTGACCCATTGACCATCGGGGTTCGGGGTTTGGAGCTACTTTTGAGTTGTGCTCGCGTGAACCGCCGACTCCTGAAACGCGATTTCCTGAGTCCCGAAAGGGGAGATCGCCGAGAAGGAGCCAACTGTGGTGAAGAACTCCCGAGGGAGTTGAAGAGCGTGACTCTTCGGGCCCGTGAGAAATAGAAGGTCCTGGTGGAGCAATCGGATTGCTCGGTGAGGGGTCGGTTGCGTCACTTCCTTTCACTTTACTTCTTCAAGTTGGGTCTTCAAGGAGACAATTTCTTCTTCAAGTATTCTTTCTTGTTGTCTAAATTCTTCTTCATGTTTGTTTAAGTCCTCAGATATTTCCTTGAGATGGATAGTTAAAATATTTATCTCTTCTTTGTTTCCTTTCTTTGTGCTACTATTTCTACTTCCAAAAATTTCTATTAGTCCAACTGACTTTTGCATGTTTCATCAATCCTTATGGATTCTTCTACTTGGAATTTTAGGTTTGTAGTCATCTGTTGGACTTATTTAGAGCAGGGAATTTAAAACTCCCATTTTATCTTGATCAATTCTTCCTGGAGTGAATGTTTTTTTTCTTTTCCTTTGACCAACTTGTCTAAATCACTATTTAGGTTCCTCTCATAATATTCTTCCTCTGAATCTTTCTAAATTGATGAGATTCTTTCTTCCCATACTAACTAAGAATATTCTTCATATTCTTTATCATGATCAACATGCTCTAGAGGAGATTCCTTTGAGTATAAATTTTGTATCTTATCCCAAATTTCTTTGGTTGATGAACATTGTCCCACTTTGACTTTTATCAGATCCAATAATCCTTCCAAGATGAAATCCATTGTTATTTTTTTTCTCTTTAATTCGTTCTTGGTTGCAATCTTCAATTTATTTGAAACAGTGTATCCTTTAACAACTGATTACCAAAAATTATAGCCATGTGCCTATAAAAATGTTTTCAATGTTTGGCTCCACATATCATACTTCAGACCATTATAAACATTGAACTGTGGTATTCCATTTCTATATAAATTTTTTATCTCCAGGATATACCTTCCAATGGTTAGACTATTTCTTGAAGGACCTTCTCTGATACCTATTGTTGGAATATTGAGAGGGGGGTGAATCAATATGATCACTTTTTACCACTTTCAATCTCAATATATAAACTTCAATTTTATCAATATTATATCATTTATGAGTGCATTCAATATATCATGAGCATATAATTATAGGAAGTATCATCACATCAAATAACCACATGCACAATACACCAAAATTTACGTGGAAAACCAAATGGGAGAAAACCACTCAATGCTTTCTTATATATATCAATAATACATTCATAGGAAGAACCAACTTCCAAATTCTCCAGCACCAACTGGAAGGAGGCACCAACCCCCTTATTTACAGCCACCAACTTGAAGGAAAAAAAAACTCACTGAGTTCTCCAACACCAATCGAAAGGAGTCTATGACCCCTTGATTTACAAGAACAAACCTAAAGAAATAACCAGCTCCATGAGTTCTCCAACTCCAATCGAAACGAGGATACAACCCCAATATTTACAGGAAATAACCCTAACAAAAAACCAACTCCCCAAGTTCTCTAACAAAAACTAGAAGGAGGCTACAACCCCCTTTCCTTGCATCATCCTACCACCCTGAAATATAAGTGTAGACTCATTGTCACTACCACTGATATTGTCACTACTAATTTCAACAATACATCAACCAAACTGTCACTGTCATTGTCACATCAATCAACCTGTCATTGTCACTTTCACATCAACCTGTGTCTTCCACTATCACATCAACCAACCTGTCACTATCATTGTCACTTCAAACCATCACTGATGATAAACCAATCATCCAACCTTTCATTTTCATTATTTTCATCACTGATATACAATCATCAACCACCTATAACCATATCCACTCACATGGATACCAAAACCATCACCAAACCATGTACATGAACCATGTACATCAACCATCAACTAGGATCTGTATCATACCATGTACATCAACCATGTACCAGAACCTGTACCATACTTGTACCATACCATGTACATCAACCATGTACTAGAACATGTACC
>JZKD02S1751755.1:11241-23969 GCA_000966675.3 Picea glauca
GTCCATCTGGGTTCAAAATCTATTCTTCTGTAGTTTCCTTCATAATGATTGCTTTCATACCTGATGGGAGAGGATCTTCTTGATGTCTCATTCCTTCTGAATTCTATTTTTCTATGACCAAGGGCTATGTCCAAGCACTTAGCTGATATGTGGTTATTCATATCTTCAGGAATTCATGGCTTCATAAATTTGGGCTTTGGAGAATCTTACTACTTCATGCCTTATTTCTCACAAATGTTGAACTAGTGGACTCTTGCATGGTACATCTTCAGAGCTCCAAGGCTCTGCTACTTCAAAGCTTCGGTACTTTGGAACTTCAAGCTTCAGAAGTTCTAACTACTCCAAACACCATTTCCTCTGAACACCGAACTTGAGAATTCTCAGAGAAGCTCTATGGATCTTCGCACAATAGGGGTTCTTACATCAACATACTCATGTTCCCCTGAATGTCGAATTGGAGAACTCCTGAAGTCTCGTCAACAATCATGCACCAGGGGGGTTGTTGCGTGGCATAAATGTAGAGATGACATGTGGCCCAATATAATGGGTGACATATGTCAAGATCTAAATAGCACAAAATGTCCCTAAAAATCATGAAACAAGATGACGCATGGAAAAAATCAAGTGTGTTCACGTCACCCTAGGCGACGTCAATAGGCCACATCTCTCTGGTGCTTCGTGAATTCAAAACTTTGGGATTCAGAGGTTCCTTCTACAAAACCCTTTAAAGTCCCAAACAATGAATTTTTGAACAGTTCCGTGTCACTCTAGCTGATGTCATCATGCCATGTCACTCCTGCATTCCACAAATTCAACACTTCGGGCTTTGAAACATTTCACATCCACATACTTGATAACTCCTAAATGACGAACTTCCAAAAATTTGTTTCCTGGACCTTCGGGACTTTGGGGCTCTGGAACTTCAGAAAAATTCTCATCTACACACTTTAAAACTCCCGATCATGGAGATTCCAAACTCCCGATTAGGTCCACGTCACTCTAGGTGATGTTGTCATGTCGCATCACTCCGACACTCCAAGACTTTACTAATTCAGAAAATCCCACACTAGATCACATCAAAACACCTGAATGATGAACTTACGAACATGTGTTCCCCAAAGCTTTGGGACTTTGAAGCTCTGGGAATTTCAAACTTCGGGCTTCAGAGGATTTTGTTGTTGAACACCACCCCACCTAGAACTATCGGACACCAAAATTCCAAACACCTACTAATCTTTGGACACATGTCCTCGAACACAAATGGTTTGGATAGGTTCCATACTTTGGGACTTCAGTAAAAACCCCACTCTGCACATCCATAACCATATTTCCCCGAACGACAAACTATAGAACCACTTGGGGGATCCAATGGTCATACTTCTCCCAATGGATCTTTGATGTTGATTCACTATGGGACTTCGGAGCTTCGGGGATTTTTCCCCCTTTTGTCAAAGTCTGTAAAATTAACAAAGCAATGAATTCCAAAGGACTTGAGGGGTTAAAAACCAGACTACTTCCCCAGATCCGACGACTGTGAGGGATCTACCTTCTCTCAAACATATCCGATGACCCAAATCTAAATTATGTGGCCTCAAAACCACCGTTGTTATGGTTTCTTTCCTTTGTTGGATTTCTCAAAACTGTTAAACCTCCTAATCTTTAAAACACAACTAAGGTGTTCTCTCGATGCCCTCTTTGCACTCATGGACATTCTGAAACTCGAATTCTATCCATTTTGACAAAAATTCACTGTGAAACTTTTTCTTCAATTTCCAGTTACACAGCCGAATCTAGGCTCAATGTCAAAAAATGGAGCTCTGATACCAAATTGTCACACACCCAACCTTATACATGTTGGGCTATGCCACACTTAAACTCTTACAAAACTTAATACATTGTAACATACCCAACCTACCCAGAATGGCTCATGCCACTTAAAAACTTACAATAATTCCATCTGTATACATGCAACTTTGAACATACAAATACATTCTACCAATATACAAATTTATGCGGAAATAACAGTAAAAATATACATGAAATATACATAGGCAATTCCCATAATTATAAAGACATATATAAATGAACATCATGCAATTGAGCATAGAATTGATACTTTTCATCTCTCTTAGCAATGGGTCACCCTCGACCTGGGACTAAAATCCACCCGGTTAAAGGGATTCCTAGGCTACGCAGAGACAATGAAAAGTTACAGAGTCAACATGAAGGATTCCATTCCAGGATGCTAACTCAAACTAACAACCTACAACCTCTCATTCCCCACATGCATGTCCCACCCCAAGAAGTGTGCCCCTTCACTGCTCAACATTCCTTCGGCTACCCCACTTCCCTTTGAGGGATTCAAAAATAGGTCATACATGAATTCTTAGAGAAGTATAGCTGCATTTGGGATTCCTTAGGAAAAGTGACTTCCCCAACAAACTCTCTGATCTGGAGAGAGTTCTTCAATCCACAGGCCTGACAACCTACTTCTTATGTCTAGCTCATAAGTCGATCAAGTATGGGAGATGAAAACAACAATGTTTACCTATGGAACAAAGAACGATATAAATCACACTCAGTCACGGACAGGGATGATTTTAAGGATGGAAATTTATTTTAAAATGTAGAAACCTTGGCAAATCTTACTAATCCTTCATATGTCAACTATAAATGTTGGGCGATATGTTTCTAAAAATATTCAAATTTCTAAATATTTTATATAGTTTTTATAAAATTTTAGAGATTTTTAAGGTAAAATAATTTTATCCTATAGAATTTGGGCGAATCATTTTTAAAATAGCGAATCTCGTCTTTGGAAAAACCATGGAAAATTATCCCATGAGCCAAATTTAACCCCTAAAATCATCCCTGGTGACAGAACTGCGTTGGCAACAACAAAATTCAAGTAAGGTACAGTACGGTCTCAAGCAAAGTACAGGTTTGTTGTTCTTAACATGAACGTAGAGGGTCATTGTTGAAGGTGTCTGTGAGGCATGGACAGGTTTGACTAATGGATTCAATGGCTTACTGTATGAATGACTTGGTGAATGGGGAAGTATGGCTCCCTCTGTGAATGAATGAGTGTGTGCATGAAATGGGGAAAGATGGGAAAACAAACTAAATCCCCCACATATATTTGCATGTACCCCGATTGACACATGTCTCTCCAGGAGTTCACTTCTCTCCACTTGGTATTCATATTCTTTCCCACAAGAACTTAGGGTAAATTAATTATCCTCACCATAGTATTTAAGAATAATAATATAATATTCCCTTAGAGATAAGCCATCTATCTTAGCACCTTCCCTAGTCTCTTAGCTCCTCACTTTCCCTTCCTAGTGTATTTTATCCCTCCATACTCTTTTATCGTGGTCGGTCTACACACAATGACATATTATATTAATGATATGACTGTTTACATATACAAAATTAAGCTCACTGTCCTTTAGCATCTAGGGTCTTTGGCCTATTCATCACATAAGCCTCCTAGCTTATAATCACTTGGCTCAATAGCCTATATACCATATTTACAATTCAACTAGGGCTCGTTCTTGGGGTATTACAATTTCACTAGTTAGGCAATATTCTACGATGTCCATTTATATTAGGGGTTTTAAAACTACTCAAAATTTGACCATTATATCACTTAGTAATAATACTTGATGAGAGGGGTATTTTAATATAACCAGAGGTATTTTAATATACATATTGAATTAGGTGTTCATAGTTGTATTTTAATTTCCTATGGAGAAGGATATAGCTATTTTCTAATGCAGAGAAAAGAAGAAACCCAAGCAAACCTACTCATGGCTGGAGTAAAAGACATCACATGGATTTTTGAAGGCCACAAAAGGAAGAAGCATGATGAATATTAGTGGATGAAAAGTGGGAAATATATTCATAAAAACATACTAGAGACCTTGAATAAAACAAGTATGAAAATTTTCGTTAAAAAAATGGATACCTAGGATATATGGATATATGGATATATCTCCATATACGTAGGATATATGGAGATATTAGTTGAGCGTTTGAAGTTTGTTGATGGCTGACATTATCCCCAAAAGTGATTCACTTGAGGATTCTTTGAGGTAAATTGTATATTTGATTGAACGTTGGAATATGACATGTTGAAGAGATAGATGTGGGAGATCAAATATTATTGTGGGAGATTGGATCACTTGGATTAATAAGTCTTATTTTTAATGCATAGTCTGAGTTGATTCTTCATAGGTTCAAATTTAGAGGAGTAGGGTATGTACACTTACTTAGACTTTAGTAGTCATTTAGCTGCCATTTGTTTATTTAGTTAAGTTACATGCAAATTAAGGAACAAGTTTCTAGGAGGATGCATGTTTTCATATCTTATATCATTTCTGAGCGCAATCAACTTTCAAATAAAAACAATTTACTCATACCTTCTGTCTCCATGTGTACCTTCCACTATTTAATATCTCATCAAATTTGGGATTGGCTAGCAGACGTGAGCTTGAAAACTCATTGGTGAAGTATAAGGAAGCTCCATTACATTAGCGTGTAACTATATATATATAGTAATTGAGCTGGATACTGGAAACAACAAGATTTAAGTTCAAGAAAAAATAATTAGAGAATATAATGAGGTTGTTATGGAATGTTGTATTATCCTCCTAACTCGGAGCCTCCCTTCGCTTTGTATCATGATAAGTAATGCACGCCTTGAATATTTTTATGCCTATAATTGACTTAATCCATGTGAGTAATGCACAATAGCTATGTTGATATATGATTAGTTGGGTAACTAGTTTTATCTGACACCATTAAGAGCATTGACATGTGCTTGATTCTAGCATTGGTGTACTCTTGCATGATATAATAAAGTCGATTATGTTGCACCTTGTCTTATGTCAATGCACGTTGGATTTAGTAACTGGAATTTATGTGATGGCGATCCATTATTATAAATTTTGGCATCTTGAAATTTCATGTGATATTGGATCCCTTCTAAAATTGTTTAGTCTCATGCCTTGAATTTAATGTTGGTAGATGATGATTTATACCTTTGATTACCCTTTCGTCATATTTAATTGATGATTATTTTCTATTGAAAATAAAAAATTTGTACCTGTTGTGTGATGCTTGATGGGCGTAACAGTGGGGTTGTTACATACGAGGACTTGATAGCTTGAGAAACAACTTCAATATCTTCAAAAATTAGGTAGGAGTACAATAGGAGTGTAAAACGTGCTACCCTGAGGTATTCGACATGTCGTCGGGGAAAGACCAGAGGATCTCGATCATCGGGCATAGAACTTCATTGACATTGAATCCAAACTTTATTAGATTCTTGGGATGGATGACTCATGAAAGTCAAGTGATAAACTGTAGAATTGACAACTTAGAATGGATAAGACTTCCCTTGGAAAAAAGAATAACAAAATGATGAGACTAAGGTAACTAAAAATTGACATAAGTATGTGATACAAGAGGCACCACAAACTCTCCATATTTTTGGAAGAGTAACAAAATAGAGGAGGATGCAACTCTATGTAACGAGAATATATTCCTAAGGTCATACTAAATCCCAATTCTTGGTGAACAAATGAAAGGATTTGATTTTTCCAAGGGAGACTATCTTGTTGTTAAAAAAAAGTGTATATCCTTGTCCCCTCTTTTAGGAATATTTGATTTTTTTGTCTTTTTCAAATTTTTAACGAGATTGAGAAAGAATAAATGAATGCTAGGTTACAAAGGAGGAATGAGTGTCATGGGAAAGAAAAATATTTCCAAGATCATGTAACATACTAATGTTGAGTGCAAAGAGACATGTGTAGGGTAAGGACACTCAGGAAAATTCCTCCATGGGTCAAGGTGTCAGATCACAAGGGAAAAAGTGTTGCAAGGAATGCATTTAAGGAATTATTTGAAGGTTCAATTGAATAGAAACATGGAGCTGACATTAGGCCAAAGAAGAAAGGATGAGACACATGATATGATTAAGTGTGACACAACAAGACTCCTTCCATGTTAAGTTTTATGAGCCTAGAGAAGGTAAGATCGATGTTTTTTCACGTTTAGAGAGTCTAAAAAATGCTAAAATAAGAATCCAGGGATTTCATTTTTCGTAACTAGTGGAGTCGGTTCGAAAAAGAGTTAAAATTATACTGAGAGGACGTCTCTTTGAAACCATTTTAACGAGTGTGACAGAGACAAGATCACTCGGCTATATTTTTTATTTTAAAGAGTCTGAAAAGAGCTAACTATGGAGTCACATCCTTTTTCTAAGTTTAGTATCCTTAGCGCAAAAAAGTATAAAATATAACTTAGGAGAACTCTCTCGGTGAGACATATCTCCTGAGGCATACCTTTTTCCTAGATAATCTATTGACCGGAAAAAAGGGTTAAACTTTTGGAAGATAAATGTTCTTTCTGGACCAATTAACGAGTGTGAAAGAAACAAAGTCACTCGATGATATTTTAATATTTATGGAGTTTGAAAAGATATTAACCATGGACTCTGAGGGGTTTCCTTTCTCATAATTAATCTCCAAGGCCCAAGAAAGAGATAAACCAAAACCAAGGAGAATATCCCTTTTTCGAAAATTTAGTCCCTTAGGCACGAAAAAGGGTTAAAATTATCCCTGATAATACTCTACTAGCGAACCAAATATCCTAGGGAATACCTTTATTCGTAAATTAATTTTCTGGACCGAAAAATGGGTAAACTACTGCTAGACATATGTGCCTTCAAATTTTATTTTTGCGAGTGTAAAGGGCGACAAGATTGCTTGGAAATATTTTCAATTTTAGAGAGTGTCAAAAGTGATTAAAGAAGACTCCAGGGGGGCTTATTTTCACAAGTAATCCAAATGAGACCGAAAATAATAAAAGAGCTCTCATTATATGTTTATTTCAAAGTTTAAACGATTCTGAAAGACAAAAAACCATGCTCATAGGGAGTCCCTCGGGCAGAGGCTAGAAAAATAATGAAGAAGAAGGATGATGCTTCAACACAAAGTCATGGTGGGAGTAAACATGACTCCCATGCCTATGAAGTAATTTGGCATGGGAACCAAATGGAAAACAAAGCTCTAACTAGATTCCCATGGAAGGAAGGCTCTACCACATAAAGTACGACACGCTAATCAACAAGGAAGGTTAGTTTCGCAATTTAGTGGGGTCGATATTAAGGCCAAATGAACTAGGAAATGAATAATGAAAAGATGAAAGTAGGGAAAAACCTAATCTATATTCCATTTTCGAGGACAATACCTGTCAGAACAGATTGATACGATGAACACAATTCAAAGAAAAAAGGTCTCCAATATCTTTCATATAATACCAATAACACTCATCCATAAGTTAATAAATCCAATATAGACAGAAACTTCGGAAAACAAAAAGTTTTATTGAATACAAAAATTGAAAAAAACAAACCTTGACTGTACAATATGGTCCAAGGCACCACATAACCTTACGATTCATGTGTGGTAGTAGTTCAAGTAGATCCCACTACTAGTATCTGACTAGGAGTGTCTTTGATAGTCAACCTAGAAATTCTTCCAAAAGGGAAGAAAAAACAAACCATGATGTAAGTCTTCCCACGCTATAGAAACCATAGTCATTGATTCAAGAATAACCTCATCAGAAGACGATTCAATATCCAAGAAATCACATGAATGAGGAGGCTCGATAGTATCAAAGGGAGAAACAAACTGACCATATTCCATATGATGATGGAGGTTTTGGATAGGATTGGTAGAGTCTGTCAATGAAGAATCATAAGCACATAGGTTTGAGGATGTACAAATAGTGAGATAAGACTCAAAAGAATAATCAAGACCACTCAGACCAAGAGGGGGAATAAAGGGCTCCCATGCCCCCATTGGATAAAATGACTGATAAATTTTGAGACCATGTCTCGAGAAAGAAAACATGATTTCATAGGTTCCTTCTCAGAAGAAATTGAACATCGATCATAATACACCACATAATTAACCCATGGCAGGGTATATTCTACACGAACACCGGGAACATATAAAGGGGAAACATGAACTAATGTCTAATTAGTATGGTTATTATCATATGCCAACTGGTGATAGTGAAAATGCTTCCATTGTAAGGGAAAGCCATCACTCGGAAGAGTGTCGACACCACAAAATTCATAGCATATACATAATCATGCCCAAGAAGCATATTGAAATCTAACGGGCCTTACCCCACTATAACATCGAAAATGAAAATCTTCCCACCTAACGAGATAGGAAACTGAGAAAGAATCCCCAAATATTCAATAGGACGTCTATCAAAATCCAACAACTCATGTGAAGTTGAAACAATCTTGGGAGATCCCAAGGCTTGCCAAGTTGAGGAGGATAAAATAATTGTAGAGGCTCCTTTATCTACAATACATTGGTAAAATTGTTTTGAATTAACTTGAACCCTTATTTGAAAGGGTGCAAAATAAGGAAGATGAGCCTCAACAAGGTCATTCTAATCAAAGGAAACCATCCTAGGACTTGGAGAGGGTGTGCTCGAAGTGAGTGGAATGCCCCGTTGTTCTCAAAGTATTGAACTGGAAATTCTAAAAGCATAGTCGGTAGACACATCACTCCTCATCATATGAGTGTCATTAGCCAAATATTTCATCAACGTGACCACTTTGGTAGAATCAAAATTGTCGATCAAAAGAGTGGGATTAGCCAAATATTGGATCAGTGTGATCACTTTGGTAAAATCAAAACTCTCCAAGATAAGAGTGGGATTAGTCGAAGATTTCATCGGCACAAACACTTCCGCAACCACCGGCTCAATATGATGTGAGACAACATGTTCTGAAGGAACATCACCCCCAAAAGAGGAGTGGAGTCGGTTGAACATTGCATAATCATGACCACTTCACCAACCAAAGGATGAATAGATTGTGAGGAAACCTCAGAAGAATCTGAATCAGAAGAGATTGCAGACAGGGACCACAATCTTTGTGCCTATGGAAGTCCAGGGAATAAATGAGTAAGGTGATCTCCCTTGCAAATATTACAAGGGAACTTAGGCATATGTCCTATCCATCTAGGTTTATCAACATAATCAATGCCCCCAACATGATTAGAAGTGGATGGTTTCTTTTCCTTAACATGACTCACAGAGCTTGTTCACAAATATCCAACATGACTAGAAGAAGTTGGTTGTTGAACTCTAATATGAATCACAGAAACGAGGTTTGTGCCCCCAGCATGACTTACAGTGCTTAGTTGCATATCTCCAACATGATTTTCATAGGTTGGTGATTGGTTGATAACATGAATTGCAGAGGATACAGACCTATCTCTAGTATGACTAGAAGTGATTGGAATTTCCCCCCCAGAATGACTTACAAAGGATGGGTGTTTTACCCCAACATGACTCGTAGAGGTTGTTGACAATTCTCCAACATGACTAGTAGAGGTTGGTTGTTTTCCCCCAACATGACTTGGATAGGTTGGGTTTTGGTCTTCAACATGACTTGCAGAGGTTGACAACCTATCTCCAACATGACTCACAGAGTTTGGTGTTTTCGTCTTCCTATTATTCCTCTTTCTATCTCATTTAGACTTTTGGTTAATACTAGCTATACTTTCACTAGATAAGGTCGAAGGAGGAGGAGAAGACTTTTTTGATGAAGGAACATCAACATGATTCCCATGAAATAATGTGATTTACTGAGAATCTTCAAGAGCATTCAGGAAATTTGGAATGGTACCCAACCAAATCGGTAGTCCCACATTCAACCCAGGAATGTACAATGTGGCCATCAAAGGGACACCAACATTTCCAAAGAAAGGAAAATAACAAGAATCCCCTTGAGAAGGGGTTCCTTGGTTGGTATCATCAATACTGTTTTCCATCAATATCTTATGCATAGTTTCTCCCTTTTTCGGATTGTTCAAGTACGTAAATGTATCACACACTGACTTGCGTGCACCAATGTTATAAAAAACAACGCCTGTAAGGAGGAGGATCCATGTTTCTAAGTGGAGGACTGAAAATTCCTCACGGCTGATGGAGTGGACAGTCTACCACCTTAGGTCAGAGACCCAAAGCAATGACTGATTAAATTACTATGGAAAACTAGGGAGCAAAGAGCACACCACTAAGAAAAAAATCCTAAAAAGATGAAAACTAAACAAGACACTCCTTTAAATGTTTCTAACCCAGAGAGATGAAGTCATGATCATCCAAATCATTCACAAAGGCAAATGAATGACCATGATAAACAATTACCTAGACCTCTAAATGATGGTCCCTTCGGGTGTCTCCCATAGAGTACATAGTCTACCTCAAGTACCTCGATACACCCCTTGCAGTCACTGATGTGTCAACCTATATAATGGAAACTAGACCACCAAATTGTAATCAACAACTAGAGGGTACATTCGACAGTTGAACAAGTGTATGGGCAGGGTAACTAAGCCTAAAAATCCTCCTAAGGCCTGAAATGCAATAGGGCCATAATGACTCTTAGAGTACCTTGGACATATCCAAATGTCTCAGCGGTCTGACACAATTTGGTCCAGTAACACTACATGATTCACCCCCAATAAAAACTCTCCCAAATGCTTTGTTAGGATCAGGAGTGGATATATCCATCACTATCCTCCATGTGGCCTCATGTTTGACTCATGTGTTAGAGGAGATTCCTGGATTGCGTAATTACAAGGTGGATTTTTCACACCCTAGCACAAACACCTTAGTTAAATTTTGGTTGGAATTAGGGATTTTACCTCTCCACACCTAATCCAAGTCCCTATCCTAAGCTATTTGTGAACCCTATAAAAAGTGTTACTAATATATTTTATATTAGCGCATTCATTTTAGGGGTTTTCTTACTCAAGGAATGGAAGTGAAAATTATGTTGGTTGAGACTCTTGTGAAAAAGAACCTAATTAGAACACTGGAAAAGAATAATTTACACTAATCCTTCAAATGAAAATAATTTCAAGGAAGAAAAAGCATGAACAATCCTTCAAACCTAAAGATGCAATTTATCCTTTCAATGAAAAATGCACAATGCAACTTTTGAGTGAAACAAAAGAGAAAATGAAAGGATTGTCTTTCTCATTTTTCTTTTGAAATGATTTCAAGATGAGAAGAAAACACAACCCTATGCTAATTCCTTTTCTTTTTCAAATAACAATGCAAAGCAATGCAAAGAAAGAAAGAGACCTAACTAGCATAAAAAACTAGGTTTTATTTTTTATATTTTCCATGGTTAAGTCGTTTTTATTAAAAAGTCAAGCTAAAAATAAGCCAAGAAAGCTAGGTAAAATAGTGAGACAAGATGATTTCTTTTTTATTTCATAAACAATCTGAGCCTACAAAATCTCTCAACCCCAAACAAAAGAGGCTTCTGGAACTCAGGAAGACCTGGGATGTAACATCCCGCTCTGGTGCACTGAGAAAACTTATTCTTTGAGGACACTTGCTCGCAAGTGATCTCGACTGTTATGATATTAAAACTCTCATCCTTGATTATGATGCATTATGATAGATTACATGATTTTTTACTGCCTTGACATAGACAGGTGCTATTGACTCAGTTTTATTGAGTGTGCAGGGTTTTGGACCTTGAGGATGTAGAGGCATCGATGGAACCCCTAAGACTCTGGACTGAGTCAGGGAGTGTGCTATTTGGGTTGATTTATTTACTGTGATATTTCATTGATTTGATGATATGATGTGGACATGTTCTGACACGATTGTTGATGATGCAGGATAACAATAGCTTGCCAACCAGACTCACATATGGAGCAAAGGGGCCACACACGATTTCCAGAGGGGTTGAGGGAGAGGCGTGGACAACAACCCTGCCATAGCCTACTAGCACTCTTGTCGTGGCTAAAACTGTAGGTTAATGATTACCTAGTTCGAGAGGATCCACGATGCCATGAGGTAAGACTGCGATAGTCGCTCATGATGACTCTAAGGGGCTCACAATAAGGTGGGGGGCTTATTCGTTAGAAGCCCTTAGTCTCTCACAAGTTCACCTAGTGGAGTGTTGACTCCAGGGGTTATTGATGTATACTAATCAGTCAAGTCACAAATTCGGCAGCGTAACGTTACGCTAACAGCCGATCCCTTTCTTCCTCATATTCCCTTTCTTTTATAGAGTTTTTAGCACGTCCAACTAACCCTAAATCACATTTAAATTAAGTTTTAATAAAAATATTCTAAATATTCTCCTTCGCACAAGTGTCGTCCATCGCCCTCTTTCCTCCAATAATCATTTTCTTTAAATTTATTAATTGTCTCATTTCCCTCACCCACCTAGAGTTGCTCCTAAATTTACTCCTAGGTGTTCCTAGATCCCCTTACATGTTTTAAATACTTTCCCTAAAATRAWGTTGCTAAWTTAGTTCATTTTAGAAGGTTCTTAATTGCAGATTCCTTACTATGTTGACCTCGCTTTTTACCATAAGTTCCCTTCTTTCCTTTATTATGTTTCCTCCAATTCTTAGTTTCCTAAACTTTATTTTTCCCTTCTTTCCCATTTTAATAAAGCCAAAATGGCAGTTGCGCTATTTAATCTTTTCCTTTTATTATTAATTTAATATCTTTTTATACTTTCCCAAGTCAAGAATTAATTTCTTCTTTACAATTTTTAAATCCACTAGTTTTAATTAAATTCTTACTCTCTTCATTTACCCCAAGAATTTTATGAAGACTAAACTATTACTTAAGTGGGTTTTAGTTTAAATTTTTATTTTTAT
>JZKD02S1751755.1:24688-46283 GCA_000966675.3 Picea glauca
AGGATGCACCACGTGCTCCAAGGGTGCCACTCACTTCTTGTGTTTCTTTTGCGCGACGTGCCCTTCAGGATGCACCACGTGCTCCAAGGGTGCCACTCGCCAACTTGACTGATTGATAGACATCAATAACCCCTGGAGTCAACACTTGTGCGAAGGAAAATATTTAGAATATTTTTATTAAAACATAATTTAAATGTGATTTAGGGAAAATTGAAGGTGCTAAAATCTCTATAAAAGAAAGGGAAGATGAGGAAGAAAGGGATCAGCTATTAGCGTAACGTTACGTTGCCGAATTTGTGACTTGACTGATTACTTATGGGGAGTTGGGATTTTTCAGCTCGGTTAGGAGTGGTAGCTCGACCTTGCGAGGCGAGCTGGGAGCTAGACGTACCATCTGGATAGTGTGTGGCCCCTTTGCGGCTCGGGGGGCTAAGGGGGAAGAAGAGTACCCCTAGCGATTGGCTGGGAGGTATCGGTGAGTTCTCGACAGTCGACGAGCGAGAGAGGCACGAAGCGCCCAGACGTCCTTCGAGGCAGGCGATAAGGCTACGGTATGAATTATATTTTAGTAGACTAGAATGCATTATGGCTTGCTCAGATCGGTACATCGGGGTAATCAGATTGTTTGTCTATTTTTATTTTTATTTACCCGATGGATCACAATTATGACTGCTGAACTGTGGTTTTTATTTTAAATTCTCATTCGATATAGTAGTATTGTTGAAATCATGTATAGATTTATATTCTATGGGTTTATTAGGGATAAATTGCCACTATTTAGCTATTAAAAAGAAAAAAAAAACTCAGATGATGAAATTGGTTACTGATGTCAATTAACCCTGTAAAGGAAGTTTTTCCTCTGTTTTAATAGATATCAAAAAAAACAATTGATTCGTTCTGTCCCCATATATTTTTTTTATTACTGGAATTTTAGTTGAATATTTTCGTCTGGCATTCAGCCTAGTAGTCTGTTTACTGAAGAACTCTCGTTTCTAGCCAATACGTTGTAATGGGGTACTGAGAGTGTTACTGGAATTTGGGTTGGTTATAGTTACTGTAACTTAGTTGTGGAAACTTTGTTTCTACTCGTCCTCTTCCCTGTGTGGTGTTGGCGTTCCATCATGCGCTTTAACCCTCTGTCGCTGATTGGAGGCTACAATGTCATTTGTTACCCTAGGGGGTAACGTGATGATGGATGGGTTGTTGGTTTAGAGATGGAAAATGGTTCAGGCAACTTAGTCACCCTCCTTGGGCATGTTTTCTCTTGGCCTTAACCTGTGTTTCTTTTATTTCTTGAAGAAACATTGCTTGACCCTGGCGCAGTTCGGATTGAGGTTGGTTCCTTTACGGACCAGAGCCAGCGCTGTTCCCAACCCCCATTATCTTACAGTCGTGGTGACTACCATTTCTTACTCTGCGACCTCTCACCCTTGGTCAACCAGTTATGGGATTGTAACGTTCCACCTTACCCTTAACCTTTAACACACACAACAAACCCCCCCCTTTTTACCAGGCTGCGATGTCTTAATGATCGACAGTGAATTTCCTTGGGTAAACTGAAAGGGCAAGGCTATGTTGGGCGAATGCAGTCAGTTGAACACAATTTAAATGACAGCAACTGTAGATTAGACTATATTTTTCCCTACGTTGCAATTTCTCCATTTCTGTTTCAAGATCGATTAGACGGTATTACCAATCTCTACATTTATTTCCAGCTTCTAAATTTTTTTGAAACAATTTTCTGAGTCCATGTCAATGCTGGACTTTTTCCGAGTTGCTCAACTCCTACTTAAATTGGCCCATCGAGTTAAGTTTGGAGAAATCCTATTCTGGGAAAACTCGCCTGCGTCTTACCCTCTGAACCCCGAGTTTTCATTTAACCCTTTGTGTTGGGTTCCTAGTAGTAGAATTTTTGGGTTGAGAACTAGCGTTGACTGTGGAAATACTCTCGACTGATCACCCTTATTACCGAAATTACTTAAGACACGGCCAATACGAAATTGCCAATTCAACTGCTGCCTAGATATCATGATTTCCGACATGCACCGTTAGTTTCCATTGACTTCTGACATACACCCCAGCTGCGAGTTTCTTGCTGCCTTGCTACCGATAGTATCCTTGTCTTGGCAAAGATGATTGGGCCGCGGGTTTTTCTTGATATAGATCGGGTATAGTAGAGTGATCATATAGTTACGACATTAAATCGCTACTATATCATGCAGGTAATGACTAGTGACTGTTGGTTTTTATAATAGTAACGATTATTGCATTATAAACTAGAGGTCCTATTGGTGTTTTATGCGTAACAAATCAATTCTATTAGAAATCAATTGAATGGTTATCACAAAGGATGTGTAATGATATGGCTGCCTATTGTACTGTTGCTACAATTGTACTGTAATAAATAATAAATAATATAAAATGGTATAATGTGTAACGATAGAACTATTGTAACATATAGGTTGAAATATAAGGGAATGGTTATTTGCAACTTAAAATAAATTATAGCTTTAGAGTTAGACCACATATAATGAAATTTTAATGTTATTTATTGCCAGGTCATTATAGTATAAATTGAATGTCGATTGGTCTTATAGGAAGTTTTTATAATGTATTGCATTGGTAACATACAAGAATTACAGTGGCTTTTATTTTATTTGCGAGTCATTTTAACATAAAACATGATGTTGTTAAGGCATTATGGTAAGGATAGTGTCATTTGATTGCATTGATAACACCCAAGATGTAATTTGATTATTAATTATTTGCAGGGTTAGTGGAAAGGGATATGTGGATATCGTTTAATGGAAATGTGGTTGAATGTCGTCGAATGTATAAATCCTAAATACCTAAAATAAATGTTAAATTTATTGCAATTAGGTGGTGATGTATTTATCCACTTCTTACTTTCTTTTATGTTTAGTCTTTATACCTTCTATAATTTTAACTTAATGAAGGGTCAATATGCAAGATGGTCGATATTGATTGGCAAGGTTATTTAAAAGAGATATTGTTGATATCATTGTGGGCATGTGGTTAAATGTTGTCAATTGTTAACGTATAAAAATGCAATGTCTTTAAACTAGGTACATTTGGTCATTTGGTAATAGGGGATTGCAATTAATTGATTTTACACGATCTTTAGGGATAGATTTGGCAACTCGTGAACTAATTACAAGGAATTTAGGATCGATAGTTGATGCTATTTGAGTCATGGATAATGCCTTGTCTTAATGATGGTTATTTGTTGTCGGAGTCCATTCGGGTTTGCGTTTTCTGTATTGGTCATGGTTATTTATTAATTCTTGTTGTACGTGGTAGTAATCATTTATTGCATCGTCAATTTTGTCGGGCAGGATGTAGACACCTCCATGTTCCTCAGAACAGTCGCCAGCCCTGAGACCTTAAATGGTTAAAATCGAGGGGAACCTAGGCTTGAGCGTTTCTTATGTGTCTTGGAGGTCCTAACCATTGCATGGTAGGACAGATGGGTAGTCAATCTTAATTATTGGCGATTGATCGTTGTTAGTTGCATACAGTTACTTGAGGTGTGTCTTATGTCATCTTGTTGTGTTCGTCATGGTTGCGTCTTGTTGTCGTCAGGTGGCGATGCCCCATTGAATGTGTTTGTTTCCCTTGTACACTCGCACACACACACACACACTTGTTAAAACACAAAAAAAGAAATTGCACTTGTGACAAGAGATTTGTCAGCGTAATGAGGAGGAACGTTACATATCGTATAAGAGATGGTTCGACCCGCGACTTGGGATCGCTACGGATTTTGTTGACATGATTTGATTATACTGTTGCTAATCGAGTTGATTGTGTGCGTGCAGGTAATCATGGTTAGAGGACATTGCAGAGGTAGATGACGGGTTGCTAGGGGAGGAGGATCGACAACTCCAGTGGCACCCACACCTGAGGGGTCTAACCCCCAGGGAGATGAGCAGGTTCTCGGACTGGAGAAGATAGCAGTTGGCGATGTTGTTGGGATGATGATATATTTCTAGCGCATGTCCGAGGCACTGATCAGCCGATTGGACAAAGATGAGGCCAGGGCACCGACACCCGCTGAGGTTCCGCCGCGTGCAACGGTCGTTACTAGTAGCATTCACCATGAACTTGAGAAGGTCAAATTTCCTGAGTTCTTTGGTGCCCCAGACGGCGCAGCCGCCAAGGCATGGTTGGAGAACATGGCGATGTGCTTCGCACTTCGCGATTATACCTCCAACATGAAGGTTTGCATGGCGGTGTTTCAACTAAAAGGGAGTGCTCTTCTATGGTGGAAGACGCTCTTGCCGCAACTGAACATGGTCGTCGAAGATGTGTCATGGGAACTGGTCGAGGAATGGTTCCGAGAGAGGTATCTTTCAGAGGAATTCATTGAGCGTCAGCTCAATGAGTTCAATGCATTACGACAAGGAGGTTGTACGGTGCCCGAGTACGAGGCATGTTTTATGGAGCTAGTCCGATATGCTATGCACCTTAACACTGAGAATCTCAAGGTCAAAAGGTTCGTGTTGGGCCTTAATGACAACCTACGTGCAAAGGTTAGGATCTTGATGCCTCAAACCTTACACGATGCCGTCCAGAAGGCCCTCATAGCATAGGAGGATCTTATCAGTGGGGGTCAGACTAGGACTCCAGTGAGACCAGCAAGGCAGGGTTCATCTGGAACACTACAACACCAGACACCAGCGAGACATACGCTGGGATATCTTGGCCTCCAGAGGGGATCCACTTTCACTACACCTCAGCGAGCGCTGCCTCAACAAAGGACACCTTATCGGGGACCACCACATCAGCAACAGCGTCGCCTGCAGTAGCAACAATTTAGGCTTGTTCAACAGAAAAGACCTAGGTTCCAAGCCAGTGGGCCGTCATCTTCTACTTCGAGTACCAGGACTACTGGTCTGAAGAAGGGGTGTTGGACGTGTGGGGAGACACACTACCAGCGTGACTGTCTTGTGGAGAGGACCAGAGCATCTGGATCAGTTGGACCCACGACAGTGGGAGATATGGGCAAGGCCCATTGGCTTCATGCAGCAATGAATAAATGCTAGGTAGAGCACCAGTCGACTGTGCTCGAGATGACATGTACTGTTGCTGACCAGACCGTTAGTATTTTTATAGACCCAAGTGATACTGAGAGTTTCATTTCTGGTGCAACACTAAAAAGGATTAAGGTAAAGACGGTCGACTAGGATGAGTTTAGCTTTGTAGAGATGGCTTCGGGATCCAAACAGAAGGTTGGAGGAAAAGTTACGGGCTGTGCCCTTAACCTGGGAGAGTTTGTCACGAGGGTCAACTTGTACGTCACAATCTTAGGAACTTATGACGTCATGATCAATATGGATTGGTTGGAATCGCATGAGGCGATACTCAACTGTAAGACGAAATGGTTGAGCTTAGTTGATGATGAAGGATAGAGACGTGTGATTGTGGGACGAATCCAGGGAGTCTCCCTGAGGTTCGTCTCTTCCTTACAGTTACAGAAGAGTATGCACAAGGGGTGCAAGCTTTATGCGATCCTTGCACTAAACAAAAAGGGAGTAGCGGAATTTTTAGAACACCTTCCAGTGGTGAAGGAGCTTGCGGACGTATTTCCAGAGGAGTTACCTGGGATGCCGCTGGAAAGGGAATTGTATTTTACCATAGACCAGAAACCGGGGACCGAAACAATAGCAAGAACGCCTTATCGAATGTCGACCCCGGAGTTGCAAGAGTTGAAAATGCAACTGAAGGAGTTGTTGGACCTGGGACTGATACGTCCTAGTGTGTCACTGTGGGGTGCACCTGTTATTTTCATTCGAAAGAAGGACAGATCATGGAGTCTTTGCATTGACTACCTCCAACTAAATAAGGCTACGATCAAGAATCAGTATCCCTTACCAAGAATTGATGATTTGTTCGATCAAATGAAGGGTGCGATGATGTTCTCCAAGATTGATTTGCGATCAGGGTATCACCAGTTATGGATCAAGGAGGATGACATCCTTAATACCGCCTTTAAGATGAGATTTGGACATTATGAGTTTACTGTTTTACCGTTTGGACTGACAAACGCCCCAGGGGTATTCATGAGTTTGATGAACGGGGTGGTCTGCGAGTACTTGCACAAGTTCATCCAAGTATTCATTGACTATATTTTGATCTACTCTCAGACGATGGAGGAGCATGACGAGCACTTGAGCTTGGTACTACAGTGTCAGCGAGAGCACAAATTGTATGGGAAGTGGTCCAAATGCTCTTTTTATCAATTGAGGATTCACTACTTAGGGAATGTCATTTCTGGCGAAGGCATCACCGTGGATCCAACCAAGGTTGAGGCTATTATGGAATGGCCTACACCGACGAATGTCACAGAAGTGCATAGCTTTATGGGTTTAGCAGGATACTATCGACTGTTCGTCGAGGGATTTTCAAAGATAGCAAATACGATCACGGAATTGCAAAATAAAAACAAGAAGTTTTTTTGGACCGAGAGATGCGCGGAAGCATTTCGGAGGCTTAAGGATTTGTTGATAACAACGTCGATACTAAAATTCCCTGACATGGATGCAGACTTCTTGGTATGCTGTGACACATCAAAGGAAGGTTTAGGCAGAGTCTTGATGCAAGACGGATGATTGATTGCTTACATTTCGAGGAAAATGAGAAGGCATGAAGAGAACTACGCGACGCACGATTTGGAGTTATTAGCCATCGTATATACCTTGAAGGTTTGGAGACACTACCTTGTTGGACAAAAATTTGAACTAAATACTGATCATTGTGGACTACAACACATTTTTACACAAAGCGACCTGAACGCGCGACAACGACGTTGGTCAGAATTGCTTAGCGAGTACGACTTCGAGATTACTTACATAAAGGGAACAGTGAACCAAGTGGTGGATGCCTTGTGTCGGAGGCCACATATCTTTTCGGTGTTGCCTCTTCAGATGAATATATGTGAGAAGATTCTCACTTTACAGTGTGATGATGACTCGTACAAAGAGGTCGAGGGTTTTATTAGATAAAACACCATGATGGTACCACGATACGAGGGATTTTCATTCGATAGCGATGGGTTATTGAGGTTTAGAAGTCAGATTTACATACCGCCAAATGACGAGTTGAGGATGATGATCCTGAGTGAGGCTCATAGAGAAGTTTACATGGCTCACACGGGAGTCACATAGATGAGGGCAGACCTTAAACCCTTATTCTTTTGGAAGGGAATGAAGGCCAACATAGTCAACTATGTGGCCATGTGTCTGGAGTGTCAACAGGTAAAGGCTGAACATAGACACCCAGCAGGATTACTACAACCACATACCATTCCAGAATCGAAATGGGAGGTCATTTCGATGGATTTTATCATTGGATTGCCACTGATGGCAAGGAGCCATGACTCAATTTTTGTGTTAGTAGACACTCTGACGAAGAGTGATCACTTTATTCCTATGTGTATGACGTATCAGGCACCTGACATAGGGAGAGTTTTCATCAGTGAGATTTTGAGGTTGCATGGCATGCCTAAGAGGATTATATCCGATCGAGGATCAGTGTTTACTGGATGATTTTGGACGAGTTTCCAAGAGGCCTTGGGAACTCAACTTAACTTTAGTACTGCGTATCACACAGAGACTGACAGACAGACAGAATGAATGAACCAAACCTTGGAAGACATGTTGCGCATGTATGTGATGGACCAACAAAAGCGTTGGGAGGAATTCTTGCCTCTAGTAGAGTTCTCTTATAACAACAGTTACCAGAGCACCATTAAGATGGCGCCTTTCGAGTTTCTCTACGGGTGAATGTGTCAGATGCCCTTGAGTTGGGATCGGCTTGAGGATAGGGTCCTAGTGGGACCAGAAGAGATCCAAGAAATGGAAGAGAAAATGCAAACCATAAGACAAAGGATTAAAGAAGTGCAGGATCAACAGAAGAGTTATGCTGATGCGCACTGAGTCGACCGTAGTTATGAGGTTGGAGATCGAGTCTTCTTGCGGGTTAAACCGCATAAGATTTCGATCAAGTTTGGAAGGGAGATAAACTCTCTTCTAGGTTCGTGGGACCTTTCAAGATTGTGGAGAGAAAGGGGCCCGTGGCCTATCGACTAGCCTTGCCTAATTCTTTGAGGCGTATGCATGATGTTTTTCATGTATCTGTTTTGAGACATTATATTAGTGATCCTACACATGTGATTGACATGAGTTCCTTGCAGATATCGGGCGAGGGAGCGCTCACGGCTGAGCCAGTCTACATCTTAGATCATCGCATTTGACAGTTACAACGTTGAACGGTAGATCAGGTCAAGGTCCAGTGGGACAATTATAGTCTACACTCAGTGAACTGGGAGGACGCATATGATATGCGCCAACAGTTTCCATTTTTGTTTGATAGTTAGACTTATGATAATTTGATACACTTATTTCGGCATTTATACTATGAAACTTCGAAACGAAGTT
The DNA here is from genome assembly GCA_000966675.3 of Picea glauca. NCBI lineage: Eukaryota > Viridiplantae > Streptophyta > Pinopsida > Pinales > Pinaceae > Picea > Picea glauca. Next base: position 33,148 of record JZKD02S1751755.1, read on the forward strand.
TAGAACAACAGGGGTGTATGTAACATCCCGCTCTGGCGCACTGAGAAAACTTATTCTTTGAGGACACTTTCTCGCAAGTGATCTGGACTGTTATGATATTAAAACTCTTGTCCTTGATTATGATGCATTATGATAGATTACATGATGTTTTACTACCTTGACATAGACAGGTGCTATTGACTCAGTTTTATTGAATGTGCAGGGTTTTGGACCTTGAGGATGCAGAGTCATTGATGGAACCCCTTGGACTCTGGATTGAGTCAGGGAGTGTTCTATTTGGGTTGATTTATTTACTGTGATATTTCATTGATTTGATGATATGATGTGGAAATGTTCTAACACGATTGTTGATGATGCAGGCTGATGATAGCTTGCCAACTAGACTCACATATGGAGTAAAGGGGCCACACACGATTTCCAGAGGGGCTAAGGGAGAGGCGTGGGCAACAACCCTGCCACAGCCTACTAGCACTCCCACCATGGCTCGAATTGTAGGTTAACGATTACCTAGTTCGAGAGGATCCACGGTGCCATGAGGGAAGACTGCGAAAGTCGCTCACGATGACTCTAAGGGGTGCGCAATAAGGACGGGGCCTTATTCCTTAGAAGCCCTTAGTCTCCCACAAGTTCACCTGGCGAAGTGTTGACTCCAGGGGTTATTAATGTCTACCAATCAGTCAAGTTGGCGAGTGGCACCCTTGGAGCATGTGGTGCATACTAAAGGGAACGTCGTGCAAAAGAAACACAAGAAGCGAGTGGCACCCTTGGAGCACGTGGTGCATCCTGAAGGGCACGTCGTGCAAAAGAAACAAACGAGGCGAGTGGCACCCTTGGAGCATGTGGTGCATCCTGAAGGGTACGTCGCATTGATGTTGATGAAGGAACAAACCTAGATGGCCCTAAGACTTTTAACACATTAATAAATTCTTGAACAACTTCCCTAAATAATTGTCACCCCGTTCAGAATCTAAATCTAAGTCTAAAACTCCTCTAGGGTAAAATTTTGTTTAACCTTAAGAAAAAGACCCTATAAAAATAAAAATAAAAATTTAAACTAAAACCCACTTAATTAATAGTTTAGTCTTCATAAAATTCTTGGTGTAAATGAAGAGAGTAAGAATTTAATTAAAACTAGTGGATTTAAAAATTGCAAAGAAGAAATTAATTCTTGACTTGGGAAAGTATAAAAAGATATTAAATTAATAATAAAAGGAAAAGATTAAATAGCGCAACTACCATTTTGGCATAATTAAAAGGGGAAATAAGGGAAAAATAAAGTTTAGGAAACTAAGAATTGGAGGAAACATAATAAAGGAAAGTAGGGAACTTATGGTAAAAAGCGAGGTCAACATAGTAAGGAATCTGCAATTAAGAACCTTGTAAAATGAACTAATTTAGAAACATCATTTTAGGGAAAGTATTTAAACCATGTAAGGGATATAAGAACACCTAGGAGTAAATTTAGGAGCAACTCTAGGTGGGTGAGGGAAAGGAGACAATTAATAAATTTAAAGAAAATGATAATTGGAGGAAAGAGGGTGATAGACGACACTTGTGCGAAGGAGAATATTTAGAATATTTTTATTAAAACTTAATTTAAATGTGATTTAGGGAAATTTGGAGGTGCTAAAAACTCTATAAAAGAAAGGGAAGATGAGGAAGAAAGGAATCGGTTGTTAGCGTAACGTTACACTGCCGAATTTGTGACTTAACTAATTACTTGTGGTGAGTTGGGATTTTCCAACTCAGTTAGGAGTGGTAGCTCAGCCTTGTGAGCTGAGTTGGGAGCTAGATGTACCATCTGGATAGTCTGTGGCCCCTTTGCATCTTGGGGGGCTAAGGGGGAAGTAGATTACCCCTAGCGATTGGCTAGGAGGTACCGGTGAGTTCTCGACAGTCGACGAGCAGGAGCGGCACAAAGCGTGCAGACATCCTTCGAGGCAGGCGATAAGGCTACGGTATGAATTATATTTTAGTAGACTAGAATGCATTACAACTTTCTCAAATCGGTACATCAGGGTAATCATATTGTTTGTCTATTTTTATTTTTATTTACCCGGTGGATCACAATTATTACTGTTGAACTATGGTTTTTATTTTAAATTCTCATACGATACAGTAGTACTGTTGAAATCATGTACAGATTTATATTGTATGGGTTTCTTAGGGATAAATTGCCACTATTTAGATATTAAAAAGAAAAAAAAAACTCAGATGATGAAATTGGTTACTGATGTCAATTACCCCTGTAAATGAAGTTTTTCCTCTGTTTTAATAGATATAAAAAAAAAAATGATTCGTTCTGTCCCCATATATTTTTTTTATTACTGGCATTTTAGTTGAATATTTTCGTCCGGCATTCAGCCTGGTAGTCTATTTACTGAAGAACTCCCCTTTCTAGCCAATATGTTGTAATGGGTTACCGAGAGTGTTACTGGAATTTGGGTTGGTTATAGTTACTGTAACTTAGTTGTGGCAACTCTGTTTCTGGTCATCCTCTTCCCTTCGTGGTGTTGGCATTCCATCATGTGCTTTAACCCTCTGCTGCTGATTGGAGGCTACAACATTGTTCGTTACCCTAGGGGGTAACATGATGATGGATGGGTTGTTGGTTTAGAGATGGAAAATGGTTCAGGAAACTTAGTCGCCCTCATTGGGTGCGTTTTCTCTCGGCCTTAACCTGCGTTTCTTTTATTTCTTGAAGAAACATTTCTTGACCTTGGCGCAATTCGGACTGAGATTGGTTCCTTTATGGACCAGAGCCAGCACTATGCCCAACCCCCACCGTCTTACAGTCGTGGTGACTACCCTCTCTTACTATGCGACCTCTCACCCTTGGTCAGCCAGTTATGGGACTGTAACGTTCCACCTTACCCTTAACCTTTAACACACACAACAACCCCCCCCCCCTTTTTTACCAGGCTGCGATGTCTTAATGATCGACAGTGAATTTTCTTGGGTAAAGTGAAAAGGCCAGGCTATGTTGGGCGAATGCAGTCAGTTGAACACAATTTAAATGACAACAACTGTAGATTAGACTCTATTTTTCCCTATGTTGCAATTTCTCCGTTTCCGTTTCAAGATCGATTAGACGGTATTACCAGTCTCTACATTGCTTTCCAGCTTCTAAATTTTTTGAAACAATTTTCTGAGTCCACGTCAACGCTGAACTTTTTCCGAGTTGCTCAACTCCTACTTAAATTGGCCCATCGAGTTAAGTATGGAGAAATCCTATTCTGGGAAAACTCGTCCGCGTCTTACCCTCTAAACCCCGAGTTTTCATTTAACCCTCTGCGTTGGGTGCCTGGTAGTAGCATTTCTGGGTTGAGAACCATCATTGACTGCGGACATCCTCTCGATTGATCACCCTTATTATCGAAATTACTTAAGACACGACCAAGACGAAATTGCCAATTCGACTACTGCCTGGATATCGTGATTTCTAGCATGCGCCATTAGTTGCCATTGACTTCTAACATACACCCTAGCCACGAGTTTCTTGCTGCCTTGATGTCGATAGTATCCTTGTCTTGGCAGAGCTGATTGGGCCGCGGGTTTCGCTTGATACAGATCGGGTATAGTAGAGTGATCGTATAGTTACGGCATTAAATCGGTACTATATCATGCAGGTAACGACTAGTGACTGTTGGTTTTTATAATAGTAACGATTATTGCATTATCAACTAGAGGCCGTATTGGTGTTTTATGCGTAACAAATCAATTCTATTAGAAATCAATTGCACGGTTATCACAAAGGACATGTAATGATATGGCTGCCTATTATACTGTTGCTACAGCTGTACTGCAATAAATAATAGATAATATAAAATGGTATAATGTGTAACGATAGCACTACTATAACATATAGGTTGAAATATAAGGGAATGGTTATTTGCAACTTAAAATAAATTATAGCTTTAGAGTTAGACCACATATAATGAAATTTTAATGTTATTTATTGCCAGGTCATTATAGTATAAATTGAATGTCGATTGGTCTTATAGGTTTTTTTTATAATGTATTGCATTGGTAACATACAAGAAGTATAGTGGCTTTTATTTTATTTGTGAGTCATTTTAACATAAAACGTGATGTTGTTAAGGCATTATGGTAAGGATAGTGTCATTTGATTGCATTGATAACACCCAAGATGTAATGTGATTATTAATTATTTGCAGGGTTAGTGGGAAGGGATATGTGGATATCGTTTAATGGGAATGTGCTTGAATGTCATCGAATGTATAAATCCTAAATACCTAAAATAAATGTTAAATTTATTGCAATTAGGTGGTGATGTATTTATCCACTTCTTACTTTCTTTTATGTTTAGTCTTTATACCTTCTATAATTTTAACTTAATGAAGGGCCAAGATGTAAGGTGGTCGATATTGATTGGAAAGGTTATTTAAAAGAGATATTGTTGATATCATTGTAGGAATGAGGTCAAATGTTGTCAATTGTTAACGTATAAAAATGCAATGTCTTTAAACTAGGTACATTCGGTCATTTGGTAATAGGGGATTGCAATTAATTGATTTTACATTATCTTTAGGGATAAATTTGGCAACTTGTGAACTAATTATAGGGAATTTGGGATCGGTAATTGATGTTATTTGAGTCGTGGATAATGCCGTGTCTTAATGATGGTTAGTTTTTGTCAGAGTCCATTCGGGTTTGTGTTTTTTGTATTGGTCATGATTATTTATTAATTCTTGTTGTACGTGGTAGTAATCATTTATTGCATGGTCAGTTTTGTTGGGTGGGATGTAGACACCTCCATGTTCCTTAGAATAGTCGCCAACCCTGAGACCTTAAATTGTTAAAATCGAGGGGAACCTGGGCTTGAGCATTTCTTATGTGTCTTGGAGGTCCTAACCATTGCAGGGTAGGATGTATGGGTAGTCAGTCTTAATTATTGTCGATTGATCATCGTTAGTTGCATACAGTTACTTGAGGTGTGTCTTATGTCATCTTGTTGTGTTCGTCGTGGTTGCGTCTTGCTGTCATCAGGTGGAAACGCCCCGTTGAATGTGTCTGTTTCCCTTGTACACTCGTGCACACACACACTTGTTAAAACGCACAAAAAAAATTGCACTTGTTACAAGAGATTTGTCGTCGTAACGAGGAGGAACGTTACATGGGAACCACAAGATTCTTGTAGGAAAAGGAAAATATTTTGAAAACATTATCCAAAACAATTTGGTGGGCATATGTACATGGGTTGTATATAATGCATATCGCGTATGTAGTCATGCTGTATAGAGAAAATGGCGCATACACCTCTGAAAATTAAAAAAAAAAAAAAAAGTTTGGACATACAACTTGGGAAAGGGAAGATGGTAGGCACCTGAAAGGTGACCAAAGACCCAAACTCACTCAGAAAAGATGAAAAACTTAAAAACAAATTAAAACCAAAATATCGCACTAAGACCATAAAGAGACTCCTCGGTGGAGTCACCAATTATACTAGCGGGGAAAATCCCCCTAATACTATACTAGGTTGAGGTATAGGCAAAGCACTGAATTCTCTTAAAATACAGTTCTATTCCTAAGCTACCCCAAAACTATCTAAACAGAATGACAAGAGAGAGGAAATAAGGTCAATTGGTGTACCTGTGTTCCTTATGGATGGTGTATACCTCTTTTGCCATTATAGATACCTAAATTTTTGGTCTCCTCGTAAATATGACCTGCAAAAATCTTAGGAAAACAATGCTACAATATATACGATCTCTACTTATCAATGTCAATGTTCAAATATAGATATAAATGCATAAATCAAATGAAAGAAAATAGACACAATGTTTGGGACAGGAAATAACTATTTTATTCAATATCAAGATCACAAAAATTACAACCTTCGTCGGCTAATGCTCCGCAAACCAGGTTCGGGCTCCTGTATCATCGCTCCAAGTTCTCCAATCCCATGCAAACATTTCACAACCAACTTATCTCTTGGGAAAGGGTAAAAGGTTATATAAGGATAAAGTGTTTGAGGGGAATGTTGAGGCCAAAACTCAGAAAAGGATGCAAAGCTTGGGCTAGAAAGGGGAAGGGATTATGTCAGATTTTACTTGGTCTCTTGATTGGTATTGAAATCACACCCCAAGAGAACATTTTATATCTGAAAAAGATGGTTATTTGGTTTGGGGATGGTCGACAATGGGTAAAATGGTTGGGAAACCCTTGATAGCTCGTAAACTACGACAAATTCCTTGCAATTTTTGGAGGTAAATGTGGGTTGTCTAGTATGCAACGTGTGTATTTATGTGGGTTGTCTAGTAAGAAACATGTATGTGTACATGGGATATAGTTTAGTAGGGTGTGTACATATTCCAAAAAATAATTTTTTAAGAGGAAGCCTCAGTAGTATTTTTGGAAAAATATGTAAGTGGAAAGGCCAATTCCATGTATTCATAGGTAGGTCATTTTTAGACTATAACAATCGTGTCAATTTTGGTCAGAGTGGGGACTGCCAATAGGAATATCGAATGGGTTAGGAGGAAAAGAGGGGGTTAAGGCAGGGCATGTACGTTGGTGTTGGGATACAAAGTTGTATTGGGTTGGCCCACACTTAGGCTTGCCCCTTTCGCGTGGCATGGCGTAGATACAACAGAGGGAAATAGTGAGAAAAAATATGTACACAAGAACCAAAGGGGGGGTAAAATGAAAATAGGAGAGAGCTTGACTTCACCAGAAAGATATTTCAGGTAAGGGATGGAAAACCAAATGTAAATGTAGGATCAAATAGCCATGGTGAGTGCTTACCTTGAAGAAATCCAGTGAGATGAAAGGGAGAGGAACCATGAAGACTAAGGTGATGTGTCCCTGCTGCATCGTACCTACTCCAGAGAGCCATGAATGGTGTAGAATCTGCACCATTAATCATCCCTAGTTGTCCCAACACACTATCCCCCTCATAGCGTGAATGTTATGAATGGTGAAATGTCATAGGGGGAGGTTAGAGACAAGGGGCTCTAACTCCAGTCGTCGCATGAGTGCCAGGCATCATAGGGTTGGGAGGTGTCACCCCATCTGGGGGAGGGAATCATGAAGAGCCAACTCTCTGCAATGGATCAACAACGATGAATTCAGATGATGATGGATGTTTATTATGAGGGACTATACTTGTGTAGTGATGCCTTCATTAGCCAATTTATCAACAACCTTGTTGGCGTCACTCCTTATGTGATAGGCGATTAGATTGAGAGAAGGATGAATAAGAGCTTGTAAATTATTTAGAAGCTCTAGAAGGTTTCAGATTGGAGAAATTTTCTCTGGATCAGTTCCATTTATGATTTTGGCTGCCAACGAGAAGATTATTTTGGAGTCCCTTTTAATGATGAGGTGAGTCATATTGAGATCAGAAGATAATTGTATTCCTTTTATGAGACCCCAAAGTTCCATTGATTTGTTTCTGTCATGTCCCAGATAGCTTGCAATAAGGTGTTGGATTTGGCCTGTGTTATCTCTAATGACTGACCCAAATCCTACCTGGCCAGGATTTCCCTTTGAGGAACCTTCAAAATTTAGCTTACAAAAAGAAGGGGGGATAGTTCTAGGTGGAGGGTCTTATGGAAGTGGAATTAAAGGGAATAATAAGATTAAGATGGGATTTGGATTTCATCATCTGCCAGGAGGAAAAAATGAGGGATTCATGAGGTTCAGTGGGTAAATTTTATTGGCTCCAGGGTTGGACCTGGATGGTTTCCTGTATGCTCTCAAAGATCCTTGACCAGAGATGTGCGAGGGTGGTGGCTTGGGAATGGAAGATGTGTATGTTCCTTTATTTCCATAGCTCCCACACAATGAAGCCTCGAAGGAGTTTCCAAATTCTATTCAGGAGTGGGATTTAAAGACCTTGGAAGCCCATTCCCTTATGGTTTTTATGATGCTAGCTATATCTCTTTTGGATTGCCTCATGATTTGAGAAAATTTATCCCAGATCTCCCCACTTCTCATAAATTGATTGAATATGTTCTCCATTGTTTATTCTTGCTGCTGGCATAGATAGAAACTTGAGGTTCCAATGAAGTTGCACCTCTTGATATTGTCCCAAGTTAGGATACAATTCTGAACCATGAGCCAAAGAAAGGTGGAAAATTTCGGCCATAGTTTAGTTTTCCATATGATGTTCCATATGTTATCTTTCATTTGATTGTAAAAATGTTCTTGTAGGTGGTAGGATTACTTGATTGTGAACGTTGTCGAGGGGGTATACCCCCAACAAAGAATGTTTGTGTCATCATTGATGCAGATATTTCTTTGGACCACTATGGTCTTCTAGGGTTGTAATTCATAGTCTATTGGAATGTGTAGATCATGTGGGATCATTTTCCATCTGTGCCAGGGTGGATGGTGAGAGAAATTAATCCAAAGGTCAATGAATTTGAGATTCTCCAACCCTTGTATGTGGTCATGATAAGGGAATAAATTATCCACTCCTTGCAAGAAAGGGAGTTTCTTCCATGAGTTCATCTAGAACAAGGCATTATGTCCATTTATAACTTCCTAGAACACATGTGTTTAAATGCGAGGGTGATTTCTGCAGGTCATGTTCCAAATATTTGATCCATGGATATGATCATCAAGTCGAATGAGTTTCTCTTTTGGAATGTAAGGGGTGTATTTTTTCCTCCAAATTCAAACCCAAAGTTCTGTAGGGTATTTGAGCTAGTGCCACCAAATTTTCACTCCCATGATATTATTTAGCTTGCCTGGATCTCGGAGACCCAATCTTCCCAAGGATATTGGTGTACAAACGTTTTCCCAACTGACAAGGGCCCATATTTTCACTGGGTCATGATCGTGCTAGAGGAAATTTCGCTGAAGGTTTCTTATGCTTTTGATGACTCATTTCGAAGATTTCGGACCTAAGACCATGTAAGTTAGGATAGTTTGATGCACTACTTTTAAAAGGATAAGTCTGGCAGTGAAATTGAGGGATATAAAGGTCCAAGAACTTAAGCGGTTGGATATTAAAAGGATAAGGGAGTCCCAAGAGATATTACGTCTAGCCAAGTCCAAGAGAGGAATTCCTAGGTAGTTGGATGGAAGGGAGCTCCTAGGTTTTCCCAAAAGGTGAGAAAATGTATTCCTACCTTATTAATGTATTACTACTTTATTATTTTATTAATGTATCAATACTTTATTAACGTCTTAATGCATTATTAATTGAGTAACATATTAATTAATAATGTATTAATTAATCAATACATTACAATATACATTAATTTTTTAATGTAAGGTATTAATACTTTATTTTATACCTTCCATTAATGTAATAATTAATTAACACATAAATTAAGTTTGAATTAAATAATATATTAATATTATAATTACTACATTAATACGTTAATTTATACCTTAATACTGCAAATTTATTAATATATTATTGGTCTATTATTTCTCTCCATGACAAGTCGATCATCAACTAGCAACAGGCGCTTTATAAAAGTGGTTTATATACACAGATCGATGCCATTCTCCACCTTTACAAACTAATGGTGTTGATCGACATATATAAACCACTTTTATAAAGTGATTTTTGCTAGTATAATCTACAACAAATTGTGTATGAGGATCAAGTGGGTGAGAATAAGATTCATTAGATTTTGTTAAACAATTGTTGTATAGTGGCCTTGCTTATGTTGAGATTTAATTCAAATTGATTAATTCTCAACGTCTTCATCCCTTTATTGTTTCTAAGGAAAAAATCATCGTTCTCTTAAAAAAACTAATAGTTACCCACTTTATTGTCCATCTTGGATTGTACTATACAAAATAACGAAAATGAGTAATAATCTGGTGGACAACTAATTATGTACCAGACTCAAAGGGACGACAATGATACTTATTAGATTTTGCTGAATTTATTTTGTATAATAAGATTATTTTTTTAGATATAGTTTATACTTCTTATCATCTTTTTCCTTAGAGATTCTTTAATATTTGTCTAGGTTATTTGTCTTGTACAATAAAAATAGCACAAATAGATAATAACAAAGTGGACAACTAATTATTTATATTAGGTTGAAGTGGTTAAAAGTGAGACTTATTACATTTTGTTGTATAATGACCTTGTCTATGATATTATGACAAAAATAAAGAAGAAGGAAGAGGAATCAGTTGAAGCTGAGAAAATTAGATTGAAAATTTTGGAAGAAGGAAAGGAAAAGAATCAAGTCCCAATATAAAAAAGGGGATTTTATTTTTTGGTCCTCCCATAAACCTTGGTACCCCTATCAGTTTAATATCACCAGGTTTTTCCTACTCCTTGTTACAACTATTAGACTTTGATTATGTTGTGGTGTCATTAGTAAATTATTATTTTAGAAGTTCTAAAAAAGGAATAATCAGAAGATCAACTAAAAGGAGGAAAATAGAAGGACCTCCTAGTGAGGAGACACCAAGACGATCTATTGTCTGGAACCTGACAAAAACTAACCACCGGAAAGAAGAAAAGGAGACATTATATGAATTAAGTGCATTTTTGGGATCTAATATTGTTAGTGTGAATGATCTCAACATTTTGTCAGAATCCTACAAAGTAAAATTTCCAACCATTGAAATGCATATGCAACAACAAAAGGGTCAATTAGAAAATGAATTCCATAACCTGGAAGACCAGAAGGATCAACTTCATAAGGATGAAATAAACAATCTCAAATAGGTGCATGGAAAATAAATGAAAAAAATGACAATAGAACATCAAGAGAAAACAAGTCAATCTGAGAAACAAAAACATAAGATCCTAGAAAAGGGAAGGATATTACAATAACCTTAGGTTGTTTTGAAATAAAGAGACAAAGAAACACATGCATTATCAACAATAAACCAAGATTCCACTTTTTCCAATGAAAATCTAAGAGAAACCCAAAGGATCATATTTGATGAACCCAATGAGGTATAAGATTCTATGAGGGAATCATCAATTTACTTGACCAAATAGATAAGAAAAAGAGTTAGTATAATGTTAGTCAACATGCATTTGAAAATTTTTGTATATTGGTAAGGATTACAGAAAGAAAACCATGTTGACTTGTTCATATTTACCAAAATAGAACAGGGGAAAACTCATGTATTATTAAATAGTTGGTTGTTAACATTTCAAGACATCCATCATACCATAGAAAATACTAGCCAAGGGATTTTACATAATATGGAATTATGTTGATGAATTATTAGATGAATTTGGGACGCTTACCATGGATGAGATATATAAGGGATTCCCTAGCAATCTAAGTATTGTGTATGTGGAGAAAAATAGAGATGAAAGTAAGAAGGATATTGACCAACTCACTGAGGTCATGTAACGACCTCCTCGTTAGGACAACATCTCTGATAACAAGTGCAATTTTTTTTTTCTTCGTTTAAGGTGTGTGCACGCGTGTAGAAGTAAGAGACACACTTGAATCTATGTCGCCCCTCGACAACCAACAAGACGCAACCGTGATGTTCATCACAAGAATACTAAAGGAACACAACTAGTAACTGCAAGAAATAAACAACCATAGACACAAGGCGCACAACGCAAACATTTAACGACATACTAGGTTATGCACAGTACGAACACCGAGGGAAGGATCCATAGTAGTAGATATTACTATTCATGCACAGGAAAGAAGGGCTTTTAATCTTAGTTCACTATACAGAGAGAGAGAAGGTCAGATACGCTCCTGGCCGACTGCTCAGGCAGAAACTAGTAATATCCGTCAGGTGTGTCGCAAGAGTGGAAACCCTGCATTTAAAGGGCCTAAGACTCTTGATACGGCACTGGACTCTTTGCACGGAATAATCACACACACATACATATCTCCTAAGGTTACCTAGAGGTTTCTACATCCCACCTGATACAAGCAGACCGAGCACACAAAAGGCATATCAACCAAGTACAACATTATTCAAAATGAATAGCGACCCTCATTTACTGACTCAAATAATCCTTGTACTTAATCAAGGACACTACACCACATAAGTTATCAATAACAACTAAGATTACAATAACATTGTTGTGACATGATAAACATATTACATTACAACCATTTATTTTTCACAATAACATCACCTTATATTTTATGTGTTATCCCAACACTAACATTACAAAACCATTTCCATAAAAGGGTAACACCCTTTTAATTTAAGTTATAAAATGTTTGCAGGAATAACCTTTACATTATAGGGCATTCACCATTAATAAGGCTAGTAAGGAAATTAATAACCCTTAATCCAACCCTAAAAATAAGTTCACATAATTAATTGCAACATCCCCTCAACCCAATTGTATTAATTCATTGTACTCCCTTCCAGGACCTTATATTTTTCATGTTGTAAATAAAACAACTTAATTAGCCCTGCAATGAACTGACCATAACATTATTTTCATACCAAAATAACATTGTAAAGAGAGTAACCAGGATATTGAATTCATATCTTATCAATACGGTATAGAGTTTTTCACCTTGTACAAGCATTACCATTCCATAAACAAATGACATTGACAGTAACTTTTACCAAGAGAATTAATAATAAGAATTACATTTTATTTATTATTGATAACAAATAAAACTACAACAACAACCCTTCCATTACCATACCAATTTATATTATTAACAATAAAATCTTCAGTGACATTCCTAAAATTAACATCCTCCTTCGTTTAATGTTACCCTAACCTTGCCCTTAATTAGCAATGCGTTTCATGGTTCTCCACCAATTAAATAGTGATTGAATATATAACGAGCAACTACAAGACATTGTGATTCCTTAACAACTAAATAAGAAACCGTTATATAACAATTGAATAACAATTACATAAATGTCACTACCATTAAATAACCACCATTTTTCTTTTTGTTCTACAATAGCTATATATAATGAGCCATACAGTACCTTCGCCAATTAAATAGTGATTAAATAAATAACGAGCAATTATATGACCTTGCGATTACTTCACAATTAAATAAGAAACCATTAAATAGCAATTGGATAACAATTACCTAAATGTCACTACCATTAAATAACCACTATTTTTCATTTTGTTTTTACACTAACTATAAGCACTTAAACAATACCAATAAACTTTTTGCTAATTCTATGTTTATTAAACTATCTAACCTAACTCCCCTAATAAAATT
>JZKD02S1751755.1:53783-77919 GCA_000966675.3 Picea glauca
ATTAGGTCTTCTTACATCCGCCTTATTCTATTTTATTGAAAGGTCTTATTAATATTGACCTTTATTACATCCAAATACATTGATCTACCTATGTGTGGGTTAGGACCTTAACAACTTATTACGTGTCTATGTTTCCTTTATTACTTAGTTCCCTATTTTTATTAATCCCTTCCTTTTTTTTTATTTTTATTTAATATCTTGTGTTCTTTCACAAGTTAGGAATTAATTTCTTCTTTGCCAATTTTTTTTTAAATCCCTTAGTTTATTTAAATGCTTACTCTCTTCATTTACCCCAAGAATTTTTATGAAGACCCAACTATTACTTAAGTGGGTTTTTGTGTGAATTTTCATTTTTATGCTAGGGCCTTTTTCTTTAAGGTTACACTAAAAAATTTTTACCCTAGAAAATTCTTATTCTTCGGACTTAGATTCTGAGCTAGGCGACAATTGGTTAGGGGAGTTGTTTAAGGATTTCTTAAGGTGTTAATGTCTTAGGGTCGTCTAGGTTTATTTCTTCCTCATCATCAGTGCAACATGCCCTTTAGGACGCACTACGTGCTCCAAGGGTGCCACTCGCCTCGTTCATTTATTTTGCGCAACGTGCCCTTCAGGATGCACCACATGCTCCAAGGGTGCCACTCGCTTCTTGTGTTTCTTTTGCGCGACGTGCCCTTCAGGATGCACCACATGCTCCAAGGGTGCCACTCACCGACTGGACTGATTGGTAGACATCTATAACTGCTGGAGTCAACACTCTGCCAGGTGAACTTGTGGGAGACTAAGGGATCTAAGGAATAAGGCCCCCACCTTATTACGCGCCCCTTAGAATCATCGTGAGTGACTGTCGCAGTCTGCCCTCACGATATCGTGGATCCTCTCGAACTAGGTAATCTTTAACCTACAGTTCGAGCCACGGTGGGACTGCTAGTAGGCTATGGTAGGGCTGTTGTCCACGCCTCTCCCTCAACCTCTCTGGAAATCATGTAAGCTATCGTCAGCCTGCATCATCAACAATCATGTCAGAAATGTCAACATCATATCCTCAAATCAAATGAAATATCACAGCAAATAAATCAACTCAATAGCACACTCCCTAACTCAATCCGGAGTCCAAGGGGTTCCACCGATGCCTCTGCATCATCAAGGTCAAAAACCCTGCACACTCAATAAAACTAAGTCAATAGCATTTGTCTACATCAAATAGTAAAACATCATGTCTTCTATCATAATGCATCATAATCAAGTTAAATGTTTTAACATCAGAAAATTCCAGATCACTTGCAAGCAAGTGTCCTCAAATAATAAGTTTTCTCAGTGTGCCAGAGCGGGATGTTTCATACACCCCCTCTTGGTCTAAACTTCATCCCGAAGTTTCTTAGTATAAATGCCGAAATAAAAGTATCACTGTGTCATAAGTTTATCTATCAAACAAAAAGGGAAACTGTTGGCGCATATCATATGCGTCCTCCCAGGTCGTCGAGTGAGGACTATAACTGTCCCGCTGGACCTTGACCTGATCTACCATTCGACATCGTAACTGTCGAACGCGATGATCTAATATGTGGACCGGCTCATCCGTGAGCGCTCCCTCGTCCGATACCTGCAAGGAACTCATGTCAATCACGTGGGCAGGATCACTAATATAATGTCTCAAAATAGATACATGAAAAAAATCGTGCATACGCCTCAAAGAAACAAGCAAGGCTAGTCGATAGGCCACAGGCCCCTTTCTCTCCATGATCTCGAAAGGTCCCACAAACCTAGGAGAGAGTTTATCTCCCTTTCCAAACTTGATCAAAATCTTATGTGGTTTAAACCGCAAGAAGACTCGATCACCGACCTCGTAACTACGATCGACTCGGTGCGCATCGGCATAACTCTTCTATCGATCCTGCACTTCCTTAATCCTTTGTCTTATGGTTTTCATTTGCTCTTCCATTTCTTGGATCACTTCTGGTACCACTAGGAGCCTATCCTCAAGTCGATCCCAACTCAAGGGCGTCCGACACGGTCGCCCATAAATAAACTCAAAAGGCGCCATCTTAATGGTGCTCTGGTAACTGTTGTTGTAAGCGAACTCTACTAGGGGCAATAATTCCTCCCAACACTTTTGTTGGTCCATCACATACATGCACAACATGTCTTCCAAGGTCTAGTTCATTCAGTCAGTCTATCCATCAGTCTCTGGGTGATATGCAGTACTAAAATTTAGTTGAGTTCCCAAGGCCTCTTGGAAACTTGTCCAAAATCGTCCAGTAAACACCGATCCTCTATCGGATATAATCTTTTTAGGCATGCCATGCATCCTCACAATCTCACTGATGAAAACTATAGCTATGTCAGTTGCTTGATACGTCGTATGCATAGGAATAAAGTGAGTACTCTTCGTCAGAGTGTCTACTACTACAAAAATTGAGTCGTGTCTCCTTGTCGTCAATGGCAATCCAATAATAAAATCCATTGAAATAACTTCCCATTTCGATTCCGGAATGTCATGTGGTTGAAGTAATCTTGTCGGGTGTTTATGTTCAGCCTTTACCTGCTAACACTCTAGACATTTGGCCACATAGTTGACTATCTCCACCTTCATTCCCTTTCAGAAGAATAAGGGTTTAAGGTCTGCCCTCATATTCGTGACTCCTGGGTGAGCCATGTAAACTGCTCTATGAGCCTCGCTCAGGATCAACATCCTCAACTCGTTGTTTGGCGGTACATAAATCCTACCTATAAACCTCAATAACCCATCGCTATCAAAAGAAAATCCCTCATATCGTGGTACCATCATTGTGTTTTGTTTGATAAAATCCTCGACTTGTTTGTACCAGTCATCATCACGTTGTAAGGTGAGAATCTTCTCACGTAGATTCGTCTGAAGAGGAAACACCGAAAAGATGCGTGGTCTCTGACTCAAAGTTTCAGCCACTTGGTTCACTGTTCCCTTTATGTAAGTAATATCGAAGTTGTACTCACTAAGCAATTCCGACCAACGCCATTGTCACGCGTTCAGGTCGCTTTGCGTGAAAATGTGTTGCAACCCACAATGATCAGTCTTTAATTCAAATTTTCGTCCAACAAGGTAGTGTCTCCAAACCTTCAAGGCATATACGATGGCTAATAACTCCAAATTGTGCGTCGCGTAGTTCTCCTCACGCCTCCTTAGCTTCCTCAAAATGTAAGCAATCACTCGTCTGTCTTGCATCAAGACTCCACCTAAACCTTTCTTGGATGCATCAGTGCATACCAAGAAGTCTGCGTCCATGGCAGGTAATTTTAGTATCGGCGCTATTGTCAACAACTCTTTAAGCCTCTGGAATGCTTCCGCACATTTCTCAGTCCATACAAACTTCTTATTTTTCTTGTGCAATTCCGTGATCGGATTTTCTATCTTCGAAAATCCCTCGACAAACCATCGATAGTATCCTGCTAAACCCATAAAAATATTCACTTCTGTTACATTCGTTGGCATAGGCCATTCCATAATAGCCTCAACCTTGGCTGGATCCACGGCGATACCTTCGCCGGAGATGACATGCCCTAAGTAGTGAATCCTCGATTGATAAAAAGAGCATTTGGACAACTTCCCATACAATTTGTGCTCTTGTAGACACTGTAGTACCAGGCGCAAGTGCTCGTCATGCTCCTCCGTCGTCCGAGAGTAGATCAATATATCGTCAATGAATACTTGGATGAACTTGTCAAGGTATTCGCAGAACACCCCATTCATCAAACTCATGAATACCCCTAGGGAATTTGTCAATACAAACGGTAAAACAGTAAACTCGTAATGTCCAAATCTCATCTTAAAGGCAGTCTTAGGGATGTCATCCTCCTTGATCCGTAACTGGTGATACCCGAATCACAAATCGATCTTGGAGAACACCGTCGCACCCTTCATTTGATAGAACAGATCATCAATTCTTGGTAAGGGATACTGATTCTTGATCGTAGCCTTGTTCAGTTGATGGTAGTCAATGTAAAGACTCCATGACCCGTCCTTCTTTCGAATGAAAATAATCGGTGCACCCCACGGTGACACACTAGGACATATCAGTCCCAGGTCCAAAAACTCCTTCAGTTGCATTTTCAGATCTTGCAACTCTGGGGTCGACATCCGATAAGGAATTCTTGCTATCGGTTCGGTCCCCGGTTTCAGGTCTATGGTAAACTCCAGTTCCCTTTCCGGCGGCATCCCAGGAAACTCCTCTGGAAATACGTCCGCAAACTCCTTCACCACCGGAAGGTGTTCTAGACCTTCCACTACTCCCTTCTCGTTTAGTGAAAAGATCGCATAAATTTTTCACCCCTTGTGCATACTCTTCCATAACTGTAAGGAAGAGACGAACCGCAGGGAAACTCCCTGGTTCCATCCTACAATCACACGTCTCTGTCCTTTGTCATCAACCAAGCTCAACCATTTCATCTTACAGTTGAGTATTGCCTCATGCGATTCCAACCAATCCATACCGATCACGACATCATAAGATCCTAAGATCGCGATGTACAAGTTGAACCTCATGTCAAACTCTCCCAAGTTAAGGGCACAGCCCGTAACCTTTCCTCTGACCTTCTGTTTGGCTCCCGAAGCCATCTCCATGAAGCTAAACTCATCCTGTTTGACTGCCTTTACCTTAATCCTTTTTAGCGCTGCACCCGAAATGAAACTCTCAGTAGCACCTGGGTCTATCAAAATACTAAGGGTCTGGTCACCGACAATACCTGTCGTCTCGAGCACCGTCGACTGGTGCTCTTCCTGGTGGTTATTCATCGCTGCATGAATCTAATGGGCCTTGAAAATATCTCCCACTGTAGTGGGTCCGGCTGATCCGAAAACCCTGGTCCTCTCCACAGGATAGTCGCGCTGGTAGTGTGGATCCCCACATGTCCAACACCCCTTCTTCGGCCCAGTAGTCCTGGTACCCGAAGTAGAAGATGACTACCCACCAGCCTAAAACCTTGGTCTTTTCTATTGAACAGGCCTAAACAACTGTTGCTGCGGGCGACGCTGCTACTGGGGCTGTGGTCCTCGATAAGGTGTCCACTACTAAGGCGGCGGTCGTCGGGGTGTAGCAAAAGTGGATCCCCTCTGGAAGCCACGATATCCCGACGTATGTCTCATTGGTGTCAGATGTTGCGGCGTACCAGATGAACCCTGCCCGGCTAGTCTCGCTGGAGTCCTGGTCGAACCCCCACTAATAAGCTCCTCCTCTGCTATGAGGGCCTTTTGGATAGCGTCGTGCAAGGTTTGAGGCATCAAGATCCTAACCTTTGCACGCAGGCTGCCGTTAAGGCCAAACACGAACCTGTTGACTTTGAGCTTCTCACTGTTAAGGTGTGGAGCATACCAGAGTAGCTCCATAAAACGTGCCTCGTACTCGGGCACCGTACGACCTCCCCGTCATAATGCGTTGAACTCATTGAGCTGACGCTCAATGAATTCCTCTGAAATATACCTCTCTCGGAACCGTTCCTCGAACAGCTCCCATGACACGTCTTCCACGGCCATGTTCAGCTGTAGCAGGAGCGTCTTCCACCATAGTAGAGCGCTCCCCTTCAGTTGAAATACCGCCATGCAGACCTTCATGTTGGAGGTATAATCGCGAAGTGTGAAGCACAACGCCATATTCTCCAACCATGCCTCGGTGGCTGCGTCATCTGGGGCACCAAAGGAATCAGGAAATTTTACCTTCTCGAGTTCACGATGAATGTTACCAAGAACGGTCAGTGCGCATGGCAGAACCTCAGCGGGTGTCGGCGCCCTGGCCTCGTCTCTGTCCAATTGGTTGATCAGTGCCTCAGACATGCGCTGAAAGGCCCTCATCATCTCAACCACATCTCCAATGGCTATCTGCTCCTGTCCGAGAAATTGCTCGCCTCCCTAGGGGTTATACCCCTCAGGCATGGATGCTACTGGAGGCGTCACGCCTCCTCCCCTAGCACCCCGTCGTCTTCCTTCACGGCGTCCTCTAACCATGATTACCTGCACGCACACAATCAACTCAATCAACAACAGTATACTCAATCAAATCATGTCACAGAAGCTGTAGCGAATCCCAAGTCGCAGGTCGAACCTGGCTCTGATACCATATGTAACGACCTCCTCGCTACGACAACATCTCTGATAATAGGTGCAAATTTATTTATTTTTTTCTTCGTTTAAGGTGTGTGTGCGCATGTAGAAGTAATAGACACACTTGACTCTACGTCTCCCCTTGACAACCAACAAGACACAACCGCGATGTTCATCACAAGAAGATTGAAGGCACACAACTAGTAACTGGAAGCAATAAACGACCATAGACACAAGGCGCACAACACAAACATTTAACGACATACTGGGTTATGCACAGTACGAACAAAGAGGGAAGGATCCATAGTAGTAGATCTTACTATTTATGCACAGGAAAGCAGGGCGTTTAATCTTAGTTCGCTACTCCGGAGAGAGAGAAGGTCAGATAGGCTCCCGGCCAACTGCTCAGGCAAAAACTAGTAATCTCCGTCAGGTGTGTCGCAAGAGTAATAATCACACACACACGTAATACGGCACTGGATTCTTTACACGTAATAATCACACACACAGACATATCTCCTAAGGTTACTTGGAGGTGTCTACATCCCACCCGATACAAGCAAACCGAGCACACAGAAGGCGTATCAACCAAGTACAACATTATTCAAAATGAATAGCGACCCTCATTTACAGACTCAAATAATCCTTGTACTTAATCAAGGACACTACACCACATAAGTTATCAATAACAACTAAGATTACAATGACGCTGTCGTGACATGATAAACATATTACATTACAACCATTTATTTTTCACAATAACATCACCTTATATTTTATGTGTTATCCCAACACTAACATTACAAAACCATTTCCATAAAAGGGTAACACCCTTTTAATTTAAGTTATAAAATGTTTGCAGGAATAACCTTTACATTATAGGGCATTCACCATTAATAAGGCTAGTAAGGAAATTAATAACCCTTAATCCAACCCTAAAAATAAGTTCACATAATTAATTGCAACATCCCCTCAACCCAATTGTATTAATTCATTGTACTCCCTTCCAGGACCTTATATTTTTCATGTTGTAAATAAAACAACTTAATTAGCCCTGCAATGAACTGACCATAACATTATTTTCATACCAAAATAACATTGTAAAGAGAGTAACCAGGATATTGAATTCATATCTTATCAATACGGTATAGAGTTTTTCACCTTGTACAAGCATTACCATTCCATAAACAAATGACATTGACAGTAACTTTTACCAAGAGAATTAATAATAAGAATTACATTTTATTTATTATTGATAACAAATAAAACTACAACAACAACCCTTCCATTACCATACCAATTTATATTATTAACAATAAAATCTTCAGTGACATTCCTAAAATTAACATCCTCCTTCGTTTAATGTTACCCTAACCTTGCCCTTAATTAGCAATGCGTTTCATGGTTCTCCACCAATTAAATAGTGATTGAATATATAACGAGCAACTACAAGACATTGTGATTCCTTAACAACTAAATAAGAAACCGTTATATAACAATTGAATAACAATTACATAAATGTCACTACCATTAAATAACCACCATTTTTCTTTTTGTTCTACAATAGCTATATATAATGAGCCATACAGTACCTTCGCCAATTAAATAGTGATTAAATAAATAACGAGCAATTATATGACCTTGCGATTACTTCACAATTAAATAAGAAACCATTAAATAGCAATTGGATAACAATTACCTAAATGTCACTACCATTAAATAACCACTATTTTTCATTTTGTTTTTACACTAACTATAAGCACTTAAACAATACCAATAAACTTTTTGCTAATTCTATGTTTATTAAACTATCTAACCTAACTCCCCTAATAAAATTATTCCACTATCAAGTTCAACTTCTTCCTTCAAATAGAACTAAACTACCCTAAAAACCATTACATTCATAATTAACAAAACCAAAACATTAATAACAATAATCTCATTATCAAAATCAAAATAAGAATTACAATTTTTCCCTTACCTCCTTAAAACTACCACTTAAGATATTAATGAAAAAAATTTCAAAAACATCCTCCACTTTATTAAATTATTTAAAATCTAAAATAGAATACTTATTAATAATTTTATTACATCTAGGGTTTTTGAAGCGTCTGCAGTGATTGGAAATCGTTCGAAATAATGTCAAGTAATAAATATTCTTTCAGATCTATAAAAAAAAACAAGATTATGGAAAATATTCGTGAAGCAAATCCGAATTATTCCTAGACTGAAATCTAATCCCTTCCATCACATAAACTCTGAAATGCATGTAAGGCATACGAGGAACAATTTTTACTATAAACCCTATGTTGAAACCAAAATAAAATATAGAGCATGCATACCTGTAAGTAGGCAATCAAGCATGAAATCGAGAACCAATAAAGTGTTATGTTAGTCTCGGATACCCAAAACGCAGATCAGATGTGCAGGGAGTCGTGGCACTGTAGTGAGGTGTAACCCAACCCAACAATCTATGTGGCTGGAAACAGCGTGGGTATCCACCCCCTCCCCAAACTCACAGGAAACGTCCACGTACGGCAGAGAATTAAGCACAAAAAATCAGTGAAGGAGGGTTGGAACCGTGCGGTTATCCTCCTCCGATTCGCCAAGAGATACCACCCCAACGCAGAGCTTAGAAACAACAAAAAAAAACGCAGAGGTAAAAACGAAGACGCAATGATAAAAATGAAAACGCAGAGATACAACAATAACCTAAGGCAGAGTTTATGTGCATGAATCCACGTGGGTATCCTCCTCGAAGTAGAACCCATAAATTCAAAGGACGATGAGGAAGTATGGGGCATCTTCTAGCCAAAAACGCAGGAGTGTAAACCATGAAAAACACAGGGAAAGTTACAGAAAAACGCAGTGAAATTACACCCAAACACAGAGAAAGTTCACTTATTAAAAACGCAGGGATTTTTAACCCAATCGTAGAGAGCTTCCACTATAGAAACGAAAAAATTTAAATTAGAATAACGCCTAGAATATCACTGTAAAAATGCAGAATTTAAACAACAAGAACTCAGACAAATTTTTGACCCTCAACACTGAGATAAACCCCAACGCAAATTCTTATTTTATTTTTCTTATTTTCTTATTTTTTTATTTTTAATACAGTCAATGCTGATATAAACAACAGGCAGAGAAGGGATTGCAGAGTAAATGACAATAAATAGGCAACTCAGATAAATTCTAACTTATCTATGGAGATAAATTATTCTTTTTACAACCAGTGCTGGGATAACCGACCCAATGTAGAAACCTTTAACCATTAAATCGTTGAGAACCCCTTACACAATGAGATTTGTCTAAGTATGGAAACCAAATATTTCAACCAGATCCTAAACATAAATCTTCCATTCATCTATCATTCAACCAGAAAGTGTACCTTTGCCTGAATGCTTGCTCCTGGGTTCGTCCGTCGTTCCATGCCGATCCTTCTTGCCGATCGTCGAGACCTCACCGGTACATCCCAGCTAATTGCTAGGGGTACTCTACTTCCCCCTTAGTCCCCCGAGCCACAAAGGGGCCACACACTTTCTAGATGAAACGTCTAGCTTCCCAGCTTGCCTCGCAAGGATGAGCTACCACTCTAATCCCAGCTGAGAAAATCCCAACTCCTCACAAGCAATCAGTCCAGTCCAAATTCGGCAACGTAACGTTACGCTCATAACCGATCCCCCCAACCTCCGCATCTACCTTTATTTTATAGAGTTATGAGACCCCCCTTGCCCTAAATCACATTTAACTTAAGTTTTCAATGAAAACCCTAAAAATTCTCTGTCTTACAAGTGTCACTCATCCCCCACCTTTCTCCAAAATTATTTTCTTTAAATTTATTAAAGGCTCATTTCCCTATTTTTATTTTTCCCCCTCTTTTTTTTTTTAAACCAAAAAGTAAATGCGCTAGTTAATCTTTTCATTTTATTTTTAAATTCATAACTTTTATACTCCCGCACGTTAAATAATTTTATTACTTATTMCTTGTCTATGTTTCCTTTATTACTTAGTTCCCTATTTTTATTAATCCCTTCCTTMTTTTTCWTTTATTTTWTTTATTTAMTATCTTGYGTTYTTTCACAAKTTAGGAATTAATTTCTTCTTTGCMATTTWTTTTTTTTAAATCCCTTAGTTTATTTAAATCCTTACTCTCTTCATTTACCCCAAGAATTTTTATGAAGACCCAACTATTACTTAAGTGGGTTTTTGTGTGAATTTTTATTTTTATGCTAGGGCCTTTTTCTTTAAGGTTACACTAAAAAAATTTTACCCTAGAAAAGTATTAGGCTTAGGACTTAGATTCTGAGCTAGGCGACAATTGGTTAGGGGAGTTGTTTAAGGATTTCTTAAGGTGTTAATGTCTTAGGGATGTCTAGGTTTATTTCTTCTTCATCATCAGTGTGACGTGCCCTTCAGGACGCACTACGTGCTCCAAGGGTGCCACTCGCCTCATTCGTTTCTTTTGCGCAACGTTCCCTTCAGGATGCACCACATGCTCCAAGGGTGCCACTCGCTTCTTGTGTTTCTTTTGCGCGACATGCCCTTCAGGATGCACCACATGCTCCAAGGGTGCCACTCACCGACTGGACTAATTGGTAGACATCTATAACCGCTGGAGTCAACACTCCGCCGGGTAAACTTGTGGGAGAATAAGGGTTCTAAGGAATAAGGCCCCCACCTTATTGCGTTCCCTTTAGAATCATCATGAGCGACTGTCGTAGTCTGCCCTCATGGCATCGTGGATCCTCTCGAACTAGGTAATCGTTAACCTATAGTTTGAGCCACGGTGCGAGTGCTAGTAGGCTATGGCAGGGCTGTTGTCCACGCCTCTCCCTCAACGTCTCTAGAAAGCGTGTGTGGCCCCTTTACTTCATATGTGAGTTTGGTCGGAAAGCTATCGTCAGCCTGCATCATCAACAATCATGTCAGAAATGTCAACATCATATCCTCAAATCAAATGAAATATCATAGTAAATAAATCAACTCAATAGCACACTCCCTGACTCAATCCAGAGTCCAAGGGGTTCCACTGATGCCTCTCCATAATCAAGGTCAAAAACCCTGCACACTCAATAAAACTGAGTCAATAGCAGTTGTCTACATCAAATAGTAAAACATCATGTCGTCTATCATAACGCATCATAATCAAGTATAAATGTTTTAACATCAGAAAAGTCCATATCACGTGCGAGCAAGTGTTCTCAAATAATAAGTTTTCTCAGTGTGCCAGAGCGGGATGTTACAGGTCATCAAAGATACGTTGGATGAATATTTGATACAACTATTCAGTATGGACAATACAACATATTCTTATATTAAAACAGGTCATAGAGAGCTGAAACAAGAAATTTTTGATAGAGTATACGACGGGGAACTACAAATATAAAAGTTAAAGTTGAACATAATCGAAGAGATAATCAAGGATTATGACTCTTGGAGAGAATACAAGTAAAATATAGCCTACGATAAATCCTCATAATTTTATATTTCTAAATATTGTACAACAAATTGTTAATTGTATTCAAATTATAGATAAGGAAAAAGTGGTTTAAATGAAGAGAGGTAACTACATTGTTGACGATTACATAATTTGAAAAGTCTCTCTTAATATATAAAATAGAGCTCTAGATAAGAGTGGAGGAAGTTTATTCGATGTAATATTGATGATATTATTATCTCATCAAATAAAGAGTAGAAGGAATTTTGGCGACCATAAATGTGTTCATTTGTGTATGAGAGTATTCTATATATCCAAATGGTTTTTAAGTTTCTTGAGTGATATCTCATATTAACTATTTATGTTCTTGACATTTGAGAAACTTAATAATTTGTAGTTTCTTATGGATGCACTGATGGTGTCGCAATTGTAATATATAACTATTTATGATTTATATCTATTGAATTGTTAAATTCACATATTGTTGTTTGCCATTAACTATTTTTGCACTCGGTAATATCCTCTAATAATGTATCTATATTTTAAGAAATCTCTTGATTAGGATAGGTTAGATATAGTTAAATTAGACAGATTTTAAATTTGTTTTAATTAGTTAGATTTGCATATAGCAGGAAATCTTTGGAGGACAATTCGTCCTCCTTCTTTGTAATCTAAATCCTTAAGTGGAAAACAAGACCAGATACTGGTCGGAATTTACCATACCAAATGAGAGTGAGTCGAATTGGGACTTGACATTGAGCATTTTCCCTTTACCTTATTGACATGCCATTTGGACCCATCAACAAGTGGGAGGGATAAATATGTACATATCCTCACGCCCCATTCTTGTGGACAAGGGTCTAAATTTCAAGTGTGTAAATGATTCAAGGAAAGAGGATGATGAGTGAAGGTGTGCATGTGCACACCTCACAAGGATGTATGAAAGGGTAAATATGTCTATCCCTCTCATCTATAAATAATCAAGGTTATTTTTTATGTATTGTGGTGAAATAGGTTATGGGTGTTTGTTTAGATATTTATTAAACTAATGGTGACATTATATATGAGACTTACATTGTTAATAATAAGACTTGATGGATTTTTATGAAACTTTGTTGTATAGTCTCCTTGTTCAGGTTAAGATTTCATTTCACATTAATACTTCTTACAATGAAATATCAACATAGAAAAAACTAATATATAACAATTTTTGAACAAAATCTAATAAGTCTCCCTATCACCTAGGAAATTAGTTGTCAACTAAATTATTACAACTAATTATTAAATAATTTAGTGGAAAAAACGTTGTTTAGATTCCATTTCAGATTAATACTTCTTAACATAAAAATAAAAATGAGGAAAATGGGTACTAATATAATCTACAACTAATTGTATATGAGAATAAGGTGGATAATAGTGGGACTCATTGGATTTTGTTGAAATTTTTTTGTATTGTGGCCTTGCTTATGTTGAGATTTAATTTAAGATGATTAATTCTCAACATCTTCATCCCTTTAATGTTTTTAAGGAAAAAAAACATCGTTCTCTTAAAAAATGAATAGTTACCCACTTTTGTTAGCCATCTTAGATTGTACTATACAAAATAACACAAATGAGTAATAATAAATTGGAAAACTAATTGTGTACCAGACTCAAAGAGATGACAATGATACTTATTACATTTTGTTGAATTTGTTTTTTATAGTAAGCTTGTTTTTGTGGAGATTTAGTTTATACTTCTTAGCATCTTTTTCCTTAGAGATTCTTCAGTATTTGTCTCGGCTATTTGGTTTGTATAATAAAAATAGGACAAATAGATAATAATAAAGTGGACAACTAATTATTTATATTAAGTTCAAGTGGTCAAAAGTTAGGTCCTCATTACATTTTGTTGTATAATGACCATGTCTATGATATTATGACAGAAATAAAGAAGAAGTAAGAGGGAGCAGTTGAAGCTAAGAAAATTATATTGAAAAAATTGGAAGAAGGAAAGGAAAAGACTTAAGTCACAATACAACAAAGGGGAATTGATTTCTCTATTATCCCATAAAACTTGGTACCCCTATTGGTTTAATATCACTAGTTTTTGCCTAGTACCTCTTACAACTAATAGGATTTGATTATGTTCTGGTGCCATTAGTAAATTTTTATTTTATCTGTTTTAAAAAAGGAATTATCGAAAGAGTAACTAAAAGGAATAAAATTGAAGGATATCCTAGTCTAGAGACACCACATTGATCTATTGTTCGGAACTTGACCAAAAATAACCCCTATAATCTAATATTGTTACTATGAATGATCTCAACCCTTTTTCAGAATCATTCAAAGTAAAAGTTCCAACCCTTAAATAGGAGATGCAACAAGAAAAGAGTCAATTAGAAAATTAATTCAATAACTTGGAAAACCAAAAATATAAACTTCATAAGGATGAAATAGACAATATCAAATAGGTTCATGGACAATAAATGAAAAAAAAATCACAGTAGAACTTCAAGAAAAAGCATGTCTCTTTGAGAAACAAAAACATAAGATCATGGACTTAGGAAGAATAATACAAAGGCTTGAGGTTGATTTGAAGGAAAGAGACAAAGAAACACGTGCATTATCAAAAATAAAAGAATAGGACACTCTTTCCAATGAAAACCTAAGAGAAACCCAAAGGATCTTATTTGATGAACTTAATGAGGTCTAGGATGTAACATCTCGCTCAGGCACACTGAGCGAACTTATTTTTTTAGGACACTTGCTCGCAAGTGATCTAGATTATTATGCTATTAAAACTTTTGATTCTGATTATGAGGCATTATGGGATGATGACATGTTGTTTTACCACTTTGACATAGACAGGTGCTATTGACTCGATTTTATTGAGGGTGCAGGATTATGGACCTAGAGGATGTTGAGGCATCAATGGAACCCCCTTGGACTCCTGATTGAGTGATGGAGTGTGACATTCGGGTTTGATTTCTTTACTGTAATTTTAGTGCACCTGACTGGATGATATGATATGGATATATTCTGACATGATTTGTTGATGACGTAGGTTGACGATATCTTGCCAACCAGACTCACATATGGAGTAAAGGGGTCACACACGACTATCAGAGAGGTTGAGGGAGAGGTGTGGACAACAGCCATACCACAACCTACTAGCACTCCCGTTGTGGCTCGAACTGTAGGTTAACGATTACCTAGTTCGAGATGACCCACGATGTCATGAGGGAAGACTGTGATAGTCGCTCACGATGATTCTAAGGGGCGTGCAATAAGGCGAGGGCCATATTCCTTAGAATCCCTTAGTCTCCCACAAGTTCACCTGTTGGAGTGTTGACTTCGGGGGTTATTGATGTCTACCAAATCAGTCAAGAGCCGAGTGGCACCCTTGGAGCATGTAGTGCATCCTGAAGGGCATGTCGCACAAGGGAACATATGAGGCGAGTGACACCCTTGGAGCACCCAGTACATCCTGAAGGGCACGTCACATTGATGATGATAGAGGGATGAACCTAGATGTCCCTAAGACAAATAACAGGTTAACAAATTTTAAAAAAATTTCCCTAATTAAATGTCACCCAGTTCAAAATCTAAGTTCTCAGTCTAAAATTTCACTGGGGGTAAGAGTTTGTCTACCTTTAAAAAAAAATAATAATTAAAAATAAAATAAAAAAATAGATAAAAATAAATAAAATAATAAAATTAAAAAAAAAACCACTTAAGTAATAATTATGGTTTTCATAAAATATTGTGAGATGAAGGGAGTAAGAAATTAAACTATTCATAAGAAATAAAATCTCTGGATATAAAAAGTAAAGAGGGAAATAATTATTTTTTATCTTTGATAATTTAAAAAAAAAAAGATACTAAATTAATGATAAAAGGGAAAAGGGGTTAAATTCCACACCTGCCTTTTTGAGTTTTAAGTAAAAGGGGAAAGAGGGAAAATAAAAAAAAATAGGAAACTAGGGAAAAGGGGTAACATAAAAAGAAAAAAGGGGAACTTAAGGGAAAAAGAGGGAAAGTCAACTTAGTAAAGAATCTACATTTAAGAGCTTTCTAATTTTAAAACTGAATTAGCAATTTCATAATAGGGAAAGCCTTTAAAACCTGTAAGGGAATCTAGGGACACCTAGGAGTGATTTTAGGAGTAACTCTAGGTGGGTGAGCGAAATAAAGATAATTACTTAATTAAAGAAATTAATTTATGGAGGAATGTAGGAGATGAGGGACACTTGTACGGAGACGAATTTTTGGGAATTTGTTTTTAGAACTTTAATTAAATGAGATTCTAGGAAAGAAGGGAAATTAGAAACTCTATAAAATAAAGGAAGGAGAAGGATGAAGGATCATCTTCTAGTTGTGTAACGTTACGCTGTAGAAATATCGACTTGACTGATTTAGTTGTGGGGAATTGGGATACCCAGCTCGGAGAGGAGTGGTAGCTCGACCTTGGGAGGCAAGCTGGGAGATAGAAGAAACCTCTGGATAGTGTGTGTGCCCCCTTTATAGCTCGGGGGGATAGGGGGGAAGAAGAGTACCCCTAGCATTGGCTGGGAGGTACCGGTGTAGTCTTGACGGTCGGTGAGCGGGAGTTGCACGGAGCATGAAAAATTCACTCGGAGCAGGCGAACAGGCAATGGAACGCTTTTTTGGTTGAATGATAGAATGTTGTAGGATGTATGATTTAGATCTGCATGTGTATTGGGTAGGTAAACTGATTGTCTAGTTTCATGACTGAAATTTGTATAGCCTAGATGAATGATTGGTTGGTTGATTTCTGTGACCTTCATCTTCCCTCATGTTGTGACCACCCTGTGTGTTGATTGTGACCTTGAGGTTGTTATCCTTCGTCCCTAGCTCACCAATCCTCAAATGAGCAGTCGGCCAGGAGCCTGATCTATAGTCGTCGCCTTAGCATTAAAATACCTATGGATCGCAATGCCCTGCTTTTCTGTGTGAGGATGGTGAAGCGAAGGCAAACCTTCAGTCGCTAACCTATGTGGATGTCCTTGCTTGATTGTTGACTTACGTCCTTCGGTACGACCTTGGATTTTGGATTATTTAGCTTCCTTGTTGTTTATTTCAGTGCCTTGACTGATAGAACTCCCGTGATCCCTTTGATAAGTTATCCTTTGGCTTTGGAGTTCTCTTACTATTTTCAACCTTATATATTGGTAACCCGAGAGGTAAAAATCTTTTAACTTCCATCTACGTTTGTTTCTTGTGGGATTGACTGGTTTTTATCCCTTCTGTGATGAAATTTATGTAACCGATGTGAAATATTACCTCTGCTATTGTAATGAAGTTGGGTGTAAAAATATTACTTCAACGTTGTAATTATGGGATAGATGTAAATTATCAACCTGCGTTTTATGTATTGATGGAAAATTTAGTTTTTTCGTTGGGTTTTCTATTTAATTTAATTTATTAAATCCTTGATAAGGAAGGCGCCTTCAATTTTCTATCAGGAATTTGTATTGCCATTGCTTTTGTATCTAGTATTCCCATTATTTGGAGCCAATTGTAACCTCCACCTTAATCAGGAGAGGGTAGAACCTGTTTTATCGGTATCTTCCGATTCCCTTCCGTTAAAAGGAACGGGTTTTCTTGACCCTTGATTTGTATTGAAAATGGAACTGACATGATGAGAGTGAGAAACCTTTGATCTTGGATATTCTGGCTGCATTGTGTTGTGAATCCCGCGGTCAGTAGTTTCCTTTCTTTTAAAGGAGTTCCAGAACACTGTAATCCTTTACGCAGTGTTTTGTGGTCATTTATGTCTCTATCTCCCCATGATTTAGGTGTCTGGCTTGGGTTCTGATTGAGGAGGCCGGTACAGGTGCATGTTAAACATGTTCCATCCTCATTATGTAGACAAACTGGCTTAATACGCTATCCCCTTTTTTTTCTTACCTGTTTGAGCTCGGTTGTAGCTGGCGCCTTCAACTCTATGTTTTCTTTCTAGTCGTGTGATGCTCAGAGATACAGCTATCAGAACCTTTTCACCTCTTCCTCCTTGTTGTTTTAATCCCATCCCTATCAACTGATTCATTGGGGATCTTCCCAAGTATTCATCGCCAGTTCAGCGAAACTGCCTTCATTCTCTGCTTTAATGGCATATCCCTTCCTTGCTCATTTTGGATCTTTAATGCTCATTCTCATCCCTTCAGATCATCTTACCAAATCTTCCTTGCTTTGTAATCCATGAACTAATTTCTTCACGCACAGCTTAACGGTCATACATTGTATTCTCTCAGAACAGGACTTCATTGGATGGTGGTACGGTTGTGTTCTGAGTTTCATTTTCTATCACAGAAAAAGGGAATTGATGCCAGAACCCGACTCAAATGGAACTCAATCAATGGTTCCCTTGAAATTTCTAATTCACCACAACAATGCCTTAGTTCTGCATTGCTTAAATTCCAAATCGTATTATGTATTGCGTTATTTTGGTATTGCTTTAATTCTGTATTGCATTATTTCGATATCGCTTTAATTCTGTGTTGCTTTTAGCATTTTGTATTTATTTTATTTCGTTTTTCTTAATTTTTGTACTTCTTTAATTCTAATTCAGTGTCGTAATGCTTTAATTCAGTGAGGCTTGTAAGGCTTTAATTTAGAATGGCCTAACGCAGCGATCCATTTTTAGTTGAGTAACGCCTTAAATTTTGCAATGCTTAACGGTTTAAAGCAACGATCCCTTCTATTTTAGTAATGCCTTATAGACTAGTAATGCTTGGCAGGCCCTAATTATTAATTAGCATTAATTCTAGTAAGTTTTATTAAATTATCATTATTTATCAATTTGCATTAATTCTAGTAAGTTTTTCCTAAATGCTTTTTAACCTTTAGATAAGGAAGCATAATTGTATGACTTATATGAGTTCTTATTCCTTAAAGAATGGAAATTAATTAGCCCTTGGAGTTTGGAAAGTAGTTACCTCAAACCTTAGACTTGTAACTAGGTCCCAATTGGATAGACCATCTTAACATGCATTCTTAGTAGAGGGAATTAATCATGTTCTTCATTGTTAACAACCTTGATGAAGGTTTTCTGAGAGTTGAGATTTAGTAACCTTAGGATTTAGGTCAACAGTAATAGGTGTGTTTATTTTGGATGATTCTTTCTTTATTAAAATACTTACCTAAAGATGAAGAAATCCAGAAGAGGTAATGTTATCTGAATCTTGAGGATTATATGAATTAAATTTTATTAATAACTATTTCTTAAGGGTCTTAATTGAAGTTTTTAAAATGATGACCTTAGTAATCGACTAATTAGTTGTAATGATTGGTAACACCTTATATCTCGCATTATTGTACCTACTTCTCATATCTTTACCCGCATGTGGCTTCCTATTATTTATTTCATGACTAATTTTAATTAGTTTCATTGATGGATTTAGTAATCAAATTCCCTTGCACCTTGGAAGTTATATGATGTGAGATTGATTCAGAGAACACTATCGTGCATTGATCATCATTGATGTTGTTGACTTAGCAAATTTATTTTTGGACTACTAGTGTCGGGCAGGATGTAGACACCTCCTTTTTCCTCAGAATAGTCGCCAGCCTTGAGACCTTAAATGGTCAAAATCGATGGAAACGTGGGCTTGAGCATTTCTTATGTGTCTTGGAGGTCCTAACCATTGCAGGGTAGGACGAATGGGTAGTCAGATTTATTTTTTCGTTGGTTGATTGTCGTTCATTTCTTATAGATGTTGATGTGTGTCTTAGGTCGTTATGTAGTTGTCGTAGTTGCATGCATCATGATCGTCGTCGTGTCATGACGCATAGTATAATGTCTATATTGACCTTGTACACATGCACACACAAAAAAAAAATTCCGCTTGTTATGTGAGTCTTGATGTCATCACGAAATAGAAGGTTGTTACATTTGGTATCAGAGCGGGTTCAATCCGCGACTTGGGATCGCTACGGCTTTCGTTGACATGATTTGATTATACTGTTGCTAATAGAGTTGATTTGTGTGCATGCAGGTAATCATGGTTAGAGGATTCCACAGAAGTAGATGACGGGGTGTTCGGGGAGGAGGCGCGACACCTCTAGTAGCATCCACACCTGAGGGGTCTATCCCCCAGGGGGATGAGCAGGTTCTTGGATAGGAGAAGATAGAAGTTGGCGATGTAGTCGAAATGATGATATCTTTTTAGCACATGTCCGAGGCATTGATCAGCCGTTTGGACAGAGATGAGGCCAAGGCACCGACATCCGATGAGGTTCCATCGCGTGCTCCTATCGGTACTGGTAGCATTCACCGTGAACTCGAGAAGGTAAAATTTCCTGAGTTCCTTGGTGCCCCGGATGGCGCAACCACCAAGGCATGGTTGGAGAACATGGTGATGTGCTTCACACTTTGCCATTATACCTCCAACATGAAGGTCCGCATGGTAGTCTTTCAACCGAAGGGAAGCTCTCTTCTATGTTGGAAGACGCTCCTACCGCAACTGAACATAGCTATCGAAGATGTTTCATGGGAACTATTCAAGGAATGGTTCCGAGAGAGGTACCTTTCAGAGGAATTCATTGAGCATCAACTCAATGAGTTCAACACCTTACGATAGGGAGGCCGTATGGTACCCGAGTACGAGGCCCATTTTATGGAGCTTCTCCGGTATGCTCTGCACCTTAATACGAAAAAACTTAAGGTCAACAGGTTCGTGTTTGGCCTTAACGATAACATACGTGTAAAGGTTAGGATATTGATGCCTCAAACCTTGCATGATGTCGTCCAGAAGGCCCTCATAGCAGAGGAGGAGCTTATTAGTGTGGGTCAGACCAAGACACCAGTGAGACAAGGAGGGAAGGTTTCATTTCGAGCACAGCAGCATCAGACACCAGCCAGGAATATGCGGGGATATTGTGGCTTCCAGAGGGGATCCACTTTCACTACACCTCGGTGATCGATGCCTCAGTAGCAGACACCTTATTGGGGACCATAGCGTCAACAATAGTGTCGCCTGCAGCAACAACAGTTTAGGAATGTTCACCAAAACAGACCAGGATTCCAGGCTGGTGGGTCGTCATCTTCTACTTCAGGTACCAGGACCACTAGGCTGAAGAAGGGGTGTTGGACGTGTAGGGAGCCACACTACCAGCACAACTGCCCTGTGGAGAGGACCAGAGTGTCCAAATCAGTTGGACCCACTACCGTGGGAGATATGGGCAAGGCCCATCGGATTCATGTAGTGGTGAATAACCACTAGGCATAGCACCAGTCGACTATGATCAAGATGACATGTACCACCTCTAACCAGACCCTTAGTATTTTGATAGATCTCGATGCTACCGAGAGTTTCATTTCTGGTGCAGCGCTAAAAATGATTAAGGTAAATGCACTCGAAAAAGACGAGTTTAGCTTCGGGGACATGGCTTTGGGACCCAAACAGAAGGTTGGAGGAAAGGTTATGGGTTGTGTCCTTAACCTGGGAGAGTTTTTCATGAGGTCCAACCTCTACGTCACAATCCTAGAATCGTATAATGTCATGATTGGTATGGACTGGTTGGAATCACATGAGGCAACACTCAACTATAAGACAAAATGGTTGAGCTTGGTCGATGACGAGGGACAGGGAAGGGTGACTATAGGACAAAACCAGGGAGTTTCCTTGAGGTTCATCTCTTCCTTACAACTACAAAAGAGTATGTGCAAGGGGTGCAAGCTTTATGCGATCCTTGCATTAAAGGAGAAGGAAGTAGTGGAAGGTCTAGAATACCTTCCAGTGTTGAAAAAGTTTGCGGATGTATTTTCGGAGGATTTACCTAGGATGTCGCTGTAAATGGAATTAGAGTTTACCATAGACCTAAAACCGGGGACTGAATCGATAGCGAGAACGCCTTATCGGATGTCGACCCCATAGTTACAAGAGTTTAAAATGCAACTGAAGGAGTTGTTGGACCTGGGAGTGATACGTCCTAGTGTGTCCCCATGGTGTGCACCTATTATTTTCATATGAAAGAAGGGTGGATCGTGGAGGCTTTGCATTGACTACCATCAACTGAACAAGTCTACGATCAAGAATCAGTATCCATTGCCGAGAATTGATGACCTGTTCGATCAGATGAAGGGTGCGATGGTGCTATCCAAGATTGATTTGCGATCAGGGTATCACCAGTTGCGGATCAAGGAGGATGATGTCCCTAAGACTGCCTTTAAGAGAAGGTTTGGACATTACAAGTTTACTATTTTACCGTTTGGACTGACAAATGCCCCAGGGGTATTTATGAGTTTGATGAACGGGGTGTTCTGCAAGTACTTGGACAAGTTTGTCCAAGTGTTCATTCACGATATTTTGATTTACTCTCGGATGACGGAGGAGCATGATGAGAACTTGCACTTGGTATTATAGTGTTTGCAAGAGCACAACTTGTATGGTATGTTGTCCAAATTCTCTTTTTATCAATCTAAGATTCACTACTTAGGGCATGTCATCTCCAACGAAGGCATCGCCATGGATCCATCCAAGGTCGAGGCTATTATGGAATGGCATGTGCCTATGAATTTCCTAGAAGTGCGTAGCTTCATGGGTTTAGTAGGATACTATCGATGGTTTGTCGAGGGGTTTTCAAATATAGAAAATCTGATCACAGAGTTGCAGAAGAAGAACAAGAAGTTTGTTTGGACCGAGAAATGTGCGGAAGCGTTTCAGAGGCTAAAGGAATTGTTGACAACCGCACTGATACTAAAGGTCCCTGAAATGGACGCAGACTTCTTGGTATGCACTGACACATCCAAGGAAGGCTTAGGCAGAGTCTTGATGCAAGACAGACAGTTGATTACTTACATTTCGAGGAAACTTAGAAGGCATGGGGAGAACTACGTTGCACATGATTTGGAGTTGTTAGCCATCGTATATTCCTTGAAGGTCTGGAGACACTACCTTGTTGGACGAAAATTTGAACTAAAGACTGATCATTGTGGAATACAACACATTTTTACGCAAAGTGACCTGAACGTGTGACAACGACGTTGGTCAGAATTTCTTAGCGAGTACAACTTTGAGATTACTTACATAAAGGGAACAGTGAACCGAGTGGCGGATGCTTTGAGTCGGAGACCATGCATCTTTCCAGCGTTTCCTCTTTAGATGAATCTACATGAAAAGATACTAACTTTACAGTGTGAGGATGACTGGTACAAAGAGGTCAAGGGCTTTATCGGACAAAACACAATAATGGTACCACGATTTGCAGGATTTTCGTTTGATAGTGATGGTTTATTGAGGTTTAAAGGTCAGATTTACATACCGCCAAACGACGAGTTGAGGATGTTGATCCTGAGTGAGGCTCATAGAGAAGTTTACATGGCTCACTTGGGAGTCACGAAGATGAGGGCATATATTAAACCCTTATTCTTCTGGAAGGAAATGAAGGCCGACATAGTCAACTATGTGGCCAGATGTTTAGAATGTCAGCAGGTAAAGGCTAAACATAGACACCCAACAGGATTACTACAACCACATGCTATACCGGAATCGAAATGGGAGGTTATTTCGATGGATTTTATTGTTGGATTTACACTGACGACAAAGAGACATGACTCAATTTTCGTAGTAGTAGACACTCTGACGAAGAGTTCTCAGTTTGTTCCTGTGCATATGACATATCAAGCACTTGACATAGCTAGAGTTTTCATCAGTGAGATTGTGAGGCTGCATGGCGTGCCTAAGAGGATTATCTCCGATCGAGGATCGGTGTTTACTGGATGATTTTGGATGATTTTCCAAGAGGCCTTGGGAACCCAACTTAACTTTAGTACTTCATATCACCCAGATACTGACAAAAAAATCAAACGAATGAACCAAACCTTGGAGGACATGTTGCGCATCTACGTGATGGACCAACAAAAGTGTTGGGAAGAATTCTTGACACTAGTGGAGTTCACTTACAACAACAGTTACCAAAGGACCATTAAGATGGAGCCTTTCGAGTTTCTTTACGGGCGACTATGTTGGACGCCTTTGAGTTGGGATTGGCTTGAGGATAGGGTCCTGGTGGGACCGAAAGCGATCCAAGAAATGGAAGAGCAAATGCGAACAATAAGACAAAGAATTAAAGAAATGCAGGATCGACAAAAGAGTTATGTCGATTCACACCGTGTCGACCGTAGTTACGAGGTCGGCGATCGATTCTTCTTGCGGGTTAAACCACATAAGAGTTCGATCAAATTTGGGAAGGGAGATAAACTCTCTCCTAGGCTCATGGGACCTTTCGAGATAGTGGAGCGGAAGGGGCCCATGGACTATCGACTAGCCTTACCTGATCCCTTTAGGCATATGCACGAAGGTTTTCATGTAGCTGTTTTGAGACATTATATTAGTGATTCTACAGATGTTATTAGCATCAGTGCCTTGCATTTATTGTAGTAGGGTGCGCACAGGGCTGAGTCGCTCCGCATCTTGGATCATCATGTTCGACAACTATGACATCAAATGGTAGATCAGGTCAAGATCTAGTGGGACAATTATAGTCTGCACTCGGCGACCTGGGAGGTCGCATATGATATGCACCGACAGTTTCCATTTTTGTTTGATAGATAGACATATCAGACTGTGATACACTTATTTCAACATTTATACTGTGAAACTTCAGGATGAAGTTTATACCAA
>JZKD02S1751755.1:81678-110714 GCA_000966675.3 Picea glauca
GATCCCTTCCATAATAGGATCCATTGTATGGTGTTTCCCTACCTGAAGGGTTTGGTAATAATAAAGTGTTGTTTCTTCTATCTTGCTCTATGGATCTATTTTGTATTCAGTATTTTTGGTGATTATATTTGTAGATCTATTCAGGTTCTTAACATCGAAACTCTATAAAATAAAGGAAGGAGAAGGATGAAGGATTATCTTCTGGTTGCATAACGTTACGTTGAAGAAATATCGACTTGACTGATTTACTTGTGGGGAGTTGGGATACCCAGCTCGGAGAGAAGTGGTAGCTCGGCCTTGCGAGGCGAGCTGGGAGCTAGACGAAACCTCTGGATAGTGTTTGTGGCCCTTATGCGGCTAAGGGGGCTAAGGGGGAAGAGGAGTACCCCTAGCATTGTCTAGGAGGTACCGGTGTAGTCTCGACGGTCTGCGAGCGAGAGTTACATGGAGTGCGCGGACATCACTCGGAGCTGGCGAACAGATAACGATACGCTTTTTTGGTTGAATGATAGAATGTTGTAGGATGTATGATTTAGATCTGCATGTGTATTGGGTAGGTAAACTGATTTTCTAGTTTCATGACTAAAATTTGTATAGCCTAGCTGAATGATTGGTTGGTTGATTTTCATGACCTTCATCTTCCCGCATGTTGTGACCACCCTGTGTGTTGATTTTTACCTTGAGGTTGTTATCCTCTGTCCCTAGCTGACCCATCCTCGCTTGAGCAGTCAGCCAGGAGCCTAATCTACGGTCATTGCCTTAGCATTAAATGACCTATGGATCTCAACGCCCTGGTTTTCTATGCGAGGATGGTGAAGCGAAGGAGAACCTTCAACCATCTTCCTATGTGGATGTCCTTACCTGATTGTTGACTTACGTCCTTCAGTACGGCCTTGGATTTTGGATTATTTGGCTTCCTGGTTGTTTATTCCAGCGCCTCGACTGATAGAACTCCTGTGATCCCTTCGATAAGTTATCCTTTGGATCTAGCATTCCCTTACTATTGTCATCCTTATATACTAGTAACCCGAGATGTAAAAAGATTTTAACTTCCATCTTTGTTTGTTTCTTGTGGGATTGACTAGTTTTTATCCCTTCTGCGATGAAATTTATGTAACTGATGTAAAATATTACCTCTGCTATTGTAATGAAGTTGGGTATAAAAATATTACTTTAGCGTTGTAATTATGGGATAGATGTAAATTATCAACCTGCGTTTTATGTATTGATGGAAAATTTAGTTTATGCGTTGGGTTTTCTATTTAAGTTTCTTTATTAAATCCTTGATAAGGAAGGCACTTTCAGTTTTCTCTCAGGATTCTATCTTGCCCTTGCTTCTCCATTTTGTATCTAGTCTTCCCATTATTTGGAGCCACATGTAACATCCACGTTAATTTGGAGAGGGTAGAACTTGTTTTATTAGTATCTTCTGATTCCCTTCCATTAAAAGGAACTGGTTTTCTTGACCCTTGATTTGTATTGAAAATGAAACTAACAAGACGAGAGTGAGTAACCTTTGATCCTAGATATTCTGGCTGCATCCTCTTGTGAATCTCGTGGTCAGTAGTGTCCTTTCTTTTAAAGGAGTTTTAGAACACTGTAATCCTTTACGCAGTTTTTTGTGGTCGTTTATGTCTCTATCTCCCCATAATTTAGGTGTCTAGCTTGGGTTTTGATTGAGGAGGCTAATACAGGTGCATGTTAAACATGTTATATCCTCATTATGTTGACAAGATGGCTTACTGCGCTGTCCCCTTTTTTTTTCTTACCCATTTGCGCTTGTTTGTAGCTGGTGCCTTCACCTCTGTGTTTTCCTTCTAGTCGTGTGATGCTCAAAGATATCTCTATCAGAACCTCTACGCCTCTTCCTACTCATTGTTTTACTCCCAGCCTTGTCAACCAATTCATTGGGGGTATTCCCAGGTATTCATCGCCAGTTCAAAGAACCTGCCTTCGTGCTCTGCCTTAATGGAATTTCCCTTCCTTGCTCATTTCAGATCTTTAATGCTCACACTCAGCCCTTCAGATCAGCTTACCAAATCTTCTCTACTTCATAATCCACGCCCTTATTTCCTCACGCACATCTTAGCGGTCGTGCGGTGTATTCTATCAGACCAGAACTTCATTGGATGGTGGTCCGGTTGTGTTCTGAGTTTCGTTTGCTATCACAGAAAAAGGGAATTGATGTCAAAACCTGACTCAAATAGAACTCAGTCAATGGTTCCCCTGAAATTTCTAATTCGCCATAGTAATGCCTTAGTTATGCATTGCTTAAATTCCAAATTGTATTCTGTATTGCGTTATTTCGGTATCTCTTTAATTATGTGTTTCTTTTATCATTTTGTATTGCTTTTATTTTGTTTTTCTTAATTTCTGTACTGCTTTAATTCTAATTCGGTGTCATAATGCTTTAATTCGGTGAGGCTTGTAATGCTTTAATTCGGCATGGCTTAATGCAACAATCTGTTTTTAGTTGAGTAATGCCTTAAATTTTGCAATGTTTAACGGTTTAAAGAAATGATCCCTTCTATTTTAGTAATGCCTTATAAACTAGTAATGCATGGCAGGCCCTAATTATTAATTAGCATTAATTCTAGTAAGTTTTATTAAATTAGCATTATTTATCAACTTGCATTAATTCTAGTCAGTTTTTCCTAAATGCTTTTTACCCTTTAGATAAGGAAGCATAATTGTATGACTTATATGAGTTCTTATTCCTTAAAGAATGGAAATTAATTAGCCCTTGGAGTTTGGAAAGTAGTTACCTCAAACCTTAGACTTGTAACTAGGTCCCAATTGGATAGACCATCTTAAGATGAACTCTTAGTAGAGGGAATTAATCATGTTCTTCATTGTTAGCAACCTTGATGAAGGTTTTATGAGAGTTGAGATTTAGTAACCTTAGGATTTAGGTCAACAATAATAGGTGTGTTTATTTTGGATGATTCTTTCTTTATTAAAATACTTATCTAAAGATGAAGAAATACAGAAGAGGTAATGTGATTTGAATCTTGAGGATTATATGAATTAAATTTTATTAATAACTATCTATTAAGGTTCATAATTGAAGTTTTTAAAATGATGACCTTAGTAATCGACTAATTAGTTGTAGTGATTGGTAACACCTTATATCGCTCATTACTGTACCTACTTTTCATATCTGCACCCGCATGTGGCTTCCTATTATTTATTTCATGAATGATTTTAATTAGTTTCATTGATGGATTTAGTAATCAAATTCCCTTGCACCTTGGAATTTATATGATGTGAGATCAATTCAGAGAACACTATTGCGCATTGATCATCGTTGATGTTGTTGACTTAGCAAATTTAGTTTTGGACTGCGGGTGTCGGGCAGGATGTAGACGCCTCCTTGTTCCTCAAAACAATCGCCAATCCTGAGACCTTAAATGGTCAAAATCGATGGGAACCTGGGCTTGAGTGTTGCTTATGTGTCTTGGATGTCCTAACCATTGCAGGGTAGGACGGATGGGTAGTCAGATTTATTTTTTCATCGTTTGATTGTCGTTCATTTCTTAAAGTTGTTGATGTGCGTCTTAGGTCCGTATGTAGTTGTCTCAGTTTTATGCATCATGATCGTCGTCATATCACGACGTAGAGTATAATGTCTATATTAACCTTGTACACACGCACACACACACAAAAAAATCCCACTTGTTATGTGAGGCTTGATGTCATGACGAAATGACAGGTTGTTACATAGGATTTATATGAGGACATCAACAAGTTATCTGACCATCTAGATAAGAAAAATAGTCAGTATAATGTTACTCAACATACATTTGGAAAGGTTTTATAACGGTAAGGATTACACAAAGAAAACCCTGCAGACTAGTTCATGCTTACCAAAATAGAAAAAGCGAAAACTCGATTATTATTAAATAATTGGAAGTCTATGTTTGAAGACATCCAACATACCATAGAAAGTACTACCAAGTCATGTTACACACAATGGAATTATGTTGATGAACTATTACATAATTTTCGGGTGCCTACCATGGATGAGCTATATAAGGCCATCCCTAGAAATCTGAGAATTGTGGAGGTGGAGAAAAGTAGAGATGAAAGAAAGAAAGATATTGATCAACTCAATGAGGTTAGCAAAGAT
Source organism: Picea glauca (assembly GCA_000966675.3). NCBI lineage: Eukaryota > Viridiplantae > Streptophyta > Pinopsida > Pinales > Pinaceae > Picea > Picea glauca. Next base: position 85,808 of record JZKD02S1751755.1, read on the forward strand.
GTGTTGGATGAATATTTGATACAACTATTCAAGATGGTCACTACAACAAATTATTTTGTTAAAACAGTTGACAAAGAGATGAAACAAGAAGTTGTTAATATAGTGTACGATGGGGAACTATGCATATAAAAGATGAAGTTAAACATAATTGAAGAGATAATCAAGGAATATGACTCATGGAGGGACTACAAGAAAAATATAACCTATGGTAAATCCTCATAATGTTATATTTATAAATATTTTACAACAAACTATGAATTGTTTTCAAATTATAGATAAGGAAAAAGTAGTTGAAATGAAGAGATGTAATTACATTCTTCATAGTTACATAATTTGAAATGTCTCTCTTATTCTATGAAAGAGAGCTCCACATAAGAGAGGAGGAAGTTTGGTCTATGTAATATTGATGATGTTATCATCTCATGCAATAAAGGGCATAACATATTTTTGAGACCATAAATGTGTTCATTTGTGTATGAGACTATTCTACAAATCCAATTGGTTTTTAAGTTTCCTAAGTAATATTTCATATGAACTAATTTTGTGTTTGTCATTTGAGCAACTTAATAATTTATGGTTTCTTATGGATGTAGTGATGGTGTTGCAGTTTTAATTTATAACTATTTATGATTTATATCTATTGAATTATTTATTTCACATATTCTTGTTTGTCATGAACTATTTATGTAATCAATAATGTGTCTATATTTTAAAAAATCTTTTGATTAAGATAAGTTGGATATAGTTAAATTACATATATTTTAAATTTTTCTTAATTAGTTAGATTTACATTTAGCAAGAATTCTTTGGAGGAAAATTTGTCCTCATTTTTAATCTAAAACCTTTGGTGGAAACCAAGCCCACATACTGGTCATAATTTACCATACCAAATAAGAGCGAACCTAATTGGCCTCGACATCAAGCATTTTCCCTTTACCTGATTAACATTCCATTTGGACGCATCAACAAGTGTGAGGGATGAATATGTATATATCCTCACCCCCCATTCTTGTGGATGAGGGTAGCAATTGAAAGTGCGTAAATGATTCATGGAAAGAGGACAATGAGTGAAGGTGTACATGTCCACCCCTCACAAGGATGTCTGGAAGGGTAAATATGTGTATCCCTCCCATATATAAATAATCATGATTTTTTTTTTTATGTTTTATGGTGAAATATGTTATGAGTGATTGTTAGATATTTATTAAATTAATCCTGACATTATATATGATACTTACATGATTAATAATAAGACTTAATATTTTTTTTATGAAAATTTGTTTTATAATTTCCTTGTCTAAGTTGAGATTTCATTTCACATCAATACTTCTTACAATGAAATCTCAACATAGACAAAACCAATTTACAACAATTTTATAACAAAATTTAATAAGTCTCACTATCACCTAGGAAATTAGTTGTCAACTAAATTATTACAATTAATTATTAAATAATTTAGTGTACAAAAGGTTGTTCATATTCCATTTCAGATTAATACTTCTTAACATAAAAAACAAAATGGGAAAAATGGGTACTAATGTAATCTACAACTATTTATATTCGAGAATGAGAGTCAGACTCATTGGATTTTGTTAAAAATATCAATACTTCTTAACATAAAAATTAAAATGGGAAAAATGGGTACTAATGTAATCTACAACTATTTATATTCGAGAATGAGAGTACTCATTGGATTTTGTTAAAAAAAAAATTGTATAGTATCATTTCTTATGTTGAGATTTAATTTAAGATGATTAATTCTCAACATCTTCATCCCTTCATATTTCTAAGGAAAAATATATCGCTCTCTTAAACAACGAATAGTTACCCACTTTTGTTGACCATCTTGGATTTTACTATAAAAAACCAATGCAAATGAGTAATAATAAAGTGGACAACTAATTATGTACCAGACTCAAAGGGATGACATTGATACTTATTGGATTTTTTTAATTTTTTTTTTATAATATTTATTTTATGTTAAAATTTAGTTTATACTTAGCATCTTTTTCCTGAGAAATTCTTCTATATTTTTATTGGCTATTTGTCTTGTACAATGAAAATAAGTCAAATATATAATAATGAAGTGGACAACTAATTGTTTATATTAGGTTCAACTGGTTAAAAGTAAGACTTATTACATTTTTTTGTATAATGATTTTGTTTATGATATTATGACATAAATAAAGAAGTAGGTAAAGGAAGTAGTTGAAGTTGAGAAAATTAGATTGAAAATTTTGGAAGATGGAAAAGAAAAGAATCAAGTACTAATATAGCAAAGGGGATTTGATTTCTCTATTCTCTCATAAACCCGGGTACCCCTATCGGTTTAATATCACCAAGTTTCACCTACTCCTCGTTACAACTAAAAGACTTTGATGATGTTGTGGTGTCATTAGTAACTTATTGTTTTAGCAGTTCTATAAAAGGAATAATCAAAAGATCAACTAAAACGAATAAAATAGAAGGAGCTCCTAGACAAGAGACACTAGGACAATTTATTATGTGGAACCTGACCAAAACTTACCCCTAAAAAGAAGCACATGAGACATTATATGCATTAATTTCATTTGTGGGATCCAATACTCTTACTGTGAATGAGATCAATGATTTGTTGGAATCCTACAAAGTAAAAGTACCAACCGTTGAAAAATAGATGCAACAACGAAAGGGTCAATTAGAAAATGAATTCCATAACCTAGAATACTATAATGATCAGCTTCATAAGGATGAAGCAGACAATCTCAAATAGTTGCATGGACAACAAATGAAAAAAATGATAACAAAACATCAAGAAAAATAAAGTCTCTCTGAGAAAAAACAACAAAAGATCATGGAACTATGAAGCAGACTACAGAGGATTGAGGATGATTTGGAAGAAAGAGACAAAGAAATACATGCATTATCAACAACAAATCAAGATGCCACTCTTTCCACTGAAAACCTAAGAGAATGTCAAAGGATATTATTTGATGAACTGAATGAGGTCTAGAATTTCTATGAGGACATAAATAGGTTATTCGACCAATTAGATAAGAAAAAGATTGAGTATAATGTTACTCAACATGCATTTGACAAGGTTGTATATTGGTAAGGATTACACAAAGAAAACACTACAGACTTGTTCATATTTACCAAAATAGAATAGGGGAAAACTAAGGTATTATTAAATAGTTTGAATTTAACGTTTGAAGACATCCAACATACCATAGAAAGTACCATCAAGGCATGTTACATACTATGGAATTATGTTGATGAACTATTATATAATTTTGGGGTACCTACCATGCATGAGCTATATAAGGAAGTCCCTGGAAATCTAAGAATTGTGGAGGTGGAGAAAAATAGAGATGAAATAAAGTAGGATATTGACCAATTCAATGAGTTCAGAAAATATGTGTTGGATGCATACTTGATAAAACTATTCAAGATGGTCACTACAACAGATTCTTCTATTAAAAAAATTCAAATAGAGTTGAAACAAGAAGTTTTTGATAGACTCAAGGCATAAAAGATGAAGTTGAACATAATTGAAGAGATAATCAAGGCATATGACTCATGGAGAGACTACAAGGAAAATATAGCCTATTCATCTTTTGGGATTGGCTTGAGGATAGGGTCTTGGTGGGACCATAAGTGATCCAAGAAATGGAGGAGCAAATGCAAATAATAAGGCAAGGGATTAAAAAATTCCAAGATCGACAAAAGAGTTATGTCGATGGACACCATGTAGACCGCAGTTACGAGGTTGGCGATTGAGTCTTCTTGCAGGTTAAACCGCACAAAAAATGATCAAGTTTGGGAAGGGAGCTAAACTCTCTCCTAGGTTCATGGGACCTTTCGAGATTGTGGAGAGAAAGGGGCCCATGGCCTATCGACTAGCCTTGCCTAATTATTTGAGGTGCATGCATGATGTTTTTCATGTATCTACGTTGAGACATTATATTAGTGATCCTACACATGTTATTGACATGACATCCTTGCAGGTGACAGACGAGGGGGTGCTCACGACTGAGCCGATCTTCATCTTGGATCATCATGTTTGACAGCTACGACGTCGAACGATAGAGTAGGTCAAGGTCCAGTGGGACAATTATAGTCCGCACACGATGACCTGGAAGGACGCATATGATATGCGCCAACAATTTCCATTTTTATTTGATAGATAAACATATGATACTGTGATACACTTTATTTCGACATTTATACTGTGAAACTTCGGGACCAATTTTTGACCAAGAGGGGGTGTACGTAACACCCCGCTATGGCGTACTGAGCGAACTTGTTTTTTGAGGACACTTGCTTGCAAGTGATCCGGATTATTATGCTATTAAAACTTTTGATTTTGATTATGAGGCGTTATGGGTTGATGAAATGTTGTTTTACTGCAGTGAAATAGATAGGTGCTATTCACTTGGTTTACTGAGTGTGCAGGATTTTGGACCTTGGGGATCCAGAGTCATCGATGGAACCCCTTGGACTTCAGATCAAGTCAGGGAGTGTACTATTGGGGTTTGATTGTTTTACTTTGATATTAGTGCATCTGATTAGATGATATGATATGGATATGTTTTGACATGATTTGTTGATGATGCAGACTGACGATAGCTTGCCAACCAGACTCACATGTGGAGTAAAGGTGTCACGCAGGACTACCAGAGCTGTTGAGTGAGAGGTGTGGACAACAGCCTTGATACAGCCTACTAGCACTCCCGTCGTGGCTCAAAATGTAGGTTAATGTTTACCTAGTTCGAGAGGACCCACGATGCCGTGAGGGAAGACTGCGATAGTCGCTCATGATGATTCTAACGGGCATGCAATAAGGTCGGGGTATTATTCCTTAGAGGCCCTTAGTCTCCCACAAGTTCACCTGGCAGATTATTGACTCTAGGGGTTATTGATGTCTAGCAAGTCAGTCAATATGCGAGTGGCATCCTTGGAGCACGTGGTGCGTCCTGAAGGGCCCATTGCACGAGAAAAATGTAGAGAAGTGTGTGGCACAATTGGAGCACGTAGTGCGTCCTGTAGGGCACGTCACGCAAGGGAAACAAATTAAGGTGAGTGGCACCCTTGGAGCACCTAGTGCGTTCTGAAGGGCACATCACATTGTTGAGGATAGAGGAATGAACCTAGATGGCCTTAGGATGAATAACGTGTTAAGAAATTTTTAAAACAAATTCCCTAGTTAAATGTCGCCCTGTACAAAAATTTAGGGTCTAAGTCTAAACTATGCTAGTGGTAAAATTTTATCTATCTATAAAAAAAAAATCATAAAAATAAAAACAACATAAATAATAATTATACTCTTCGTTAAATCTTGTAACACGAAGGGAGTAAGAAATTAAATTGATTCATAACAAAAAAAAATTGTTGGATTAAAATTTAAAAAGGGAATTAATCATTTTATTATTTTATGATAATTTAATATATATAATTAAAAGAGAAAAGGGAAAAAGGGGTTAATGTCCACACCTACCTTTTTGAGTTCTAAATAAAAATGGGAAAGAGGGAAAATCTAAAATATTGGGAAACTAGGAAAAGAGATAAACATAAAAAGGGAAAAAGTGAGCATAAGGGAAAAAGCAAAAAGTCAAACTTAGTAAAGTCTCTACCATTTAAGAGATTTCTAATTTAAACTGAACTAGCAATTTAATAATAGGGAGAGCCATTAAAGCCTATAAGAGAATATGGGGACACCTAGGAGTGATTCTAGGAGTAACTCTAGGTGGGTGAGGGAAATAAAGATAATTAATTAATTAAATTAATTAATTTATGGGGGAATGAAGGGGATGGGTGACACTTGTGCGGGGAGGAATTTTTAGGAATTAAATTTTAAAAACTTAATTAAAAGATTTTAGGAAAGTAAGGAACCACGAAACTCTATATAATGAAGGGAGGAGATGGAGGTTGCGGAGCTTCTTTTTGTGTAACATTACATTGTAGAAATATCTACTTGACTGACTTAACTTGTGGGAGTTGGGATACCAAGCTCGGTGAGGAGTGGTAGCTCGGCCTTCCAAGGCGAGCTGAGAACTAGCCAAAATCTCTGGATAGTGAGTTTGTTGCCCCTTTGTGGCTCGGGGGGCTAAAGGGGAAGAAGATTACCCCTAAGATTGGCTGGGAGGTACCGGTGAAGTATCATCGATCGACATGCAGGAGTTGCAAGGAGCACGCGGGACGTCTACTCTGAATAGGCAACAATACTCTTTCTTCATTTTTGTATGCTAGAATGTATTAGGACTTATGCTTGGATCTGCTTATTTAATGGAGAAGTAAACTAGTGTTTTTTATTAAATTGATGACTGAAACTCTCCTTAGCCTAGCTCGATTGTTGTTCACTCCCATGGCCTTCATTTTCCCACATTTCTTGACCACCTTGTTGTGTTGATTGTGACCTTCACGGTTGTTTAGCCTTCATCCCTAGCTCACCATTCCTCGCCTGAGTAGTCGGCCAAGAGCCTGATCTACCGTCATCGCCTTAGCGTTAAAATACCTATGGATCTCAACGCCCTTCTTTTCTGTGCAAGGATGATGAGCGAAGGACGAACGTGTTAGCCAACTACCCTTGATGTTTTCCTTGGATGATTGTTGATTCTGCCATCTAACAACGATCTCTGCATGTGGATTATTTGGTGTCCTAGTTGGTTTTCTCTATGCCTTGACTGATAGAACCCATGAAATCATTCCAGGACCCTTCCCATTGGATCCTTGCATTCCTCTTACTGATGTCTACGTTGTTTTGGCATTCTGGCAATGGAAAACCGATTTGATTCTCTCTTTGCATTTTTATATTTGGTATCCTGGAATGGAAAAACGTTTTTGTGTTTTTCTTATCTAAGTTTTTCCCCTTGGTTAATACAGTAATTGCTTATTATTAATGACAGGAAAAACGTAATTTCCTTATGGTGTGTTGTCACAACGATTTTTTTATTATACAATGATAGAAAAGAAAAACGAAATCCCCTCTGGTGTGATGGCACAATGAAATTCTTGTTATTTAATGACAGGAAAGAAGAAATCCCCTTTGGTGTGATGGCACAACGAATTTCTTGTTATTTAATGACAGGAAAAATGAAATCCCCTTCTGGTACGATGGCACAACGAATTTCTTGTTATTTAATGACAGGAAAAATGAAATCCCCTTCTGGTGTGATGGTACAACAAATTGCTTGTTATTTAATGATAGGAAAAACACAATTCCCTTCTGGTGTGATGGTACAACATTTTGTTTATCATTTCATGACAGAAAATAGGTAATTTCCTTCAGGTTCCTTTTGCACCATGATTTTTCCATCTAAAATTGTGATTGTGTTGCTGTAGAATTCACCCATGATTTTAGCCATTTAAATCACAACTTTACTTGCCAGAATGACCACGTTTTTGATAATTAGAAGTTGACTGTGTTGTTGTAATTACCCACGATTTTTCCTTTAGAATGTTTCTAGAGCTTGTTGTAATTGCCACGTTTTTTCTTTTAAGGGATGACATAGACTGTTTTTGAAATGCCCACGGTTTTCGTCCAATAAATGTGACTAAGTTGCTATTATTTTACCACGATTTTGGTTACACAGATTTTTGTTGTTACCCATATTTTATTACCACAACTCCTACTGTCACGAATCTACCTCCTTGTTGTTACCACGACTTTATTTTGGAAATGAAATATTATTATTGCCAAATACGAATTTCATTGATGGCACCTCATTTTAAATGTACAACCATTGGCTTGACGGCATGATGAATGTAATTCTGGCACTGTAATTTTAATTACTGACAAGTGTGAACTTATACTTTGTTTATTGTTACACATATTTCATTCATTACTGTTACACCGATTTTATTACCATGACATGCCATTAAGGATGGTTGTGTTTACTTCCTTATGGACCATTTTTGCCATCAAATTGTTGATTGAGTTTGTTGTAGTATGACCACGAGTTGATCCTTCTGCAATGTATTTTCCTTCTTTCTCCAACAATTTGAGTGTACCCAGCATCCTCGCTGCAAACATTAATTTCTAGGTTTCCTTCTTTATGTGAATAGACAATTAGATATTGATATAGTTACTATAGATAGACGACATGTGTAATTAGTTGTTTACTAGTGTCATATTTAGCATTCTGCTTTGATATAGCTAATGTGGTTATATATTGTTAAGTGATGGTAAGTTTTTAATTTGGGATTATTTTAGAATTGCCCATTTAGATTGTGATTAATGGTTAAATGAGATTAGTGAGTATTGCCCCAAGTAGAGATAAAGCTTGCTAAATTAAGGCAATACCATATTATTTGTCAATGTCATATAATTTTGATTAAATGTTATAATTTCAAGGAAATACTGTAATAAGTATAGTGAGTAAACATTATATCTCTTTCAATCAAATCACTGTGTTATGATATTAAGTTTTGATGCCTAGCCTCTGATATTTTCTCTACTAACCATTTAATGGAATGACCAGTTCTATTGGTTAAATGTTATATAGCAACAAGTGTTAATGTCTTACAGGACATTCCATGCTATGATTGCATTAAAGATTAAATTGATGGTACGTTGATGAGCCAGCTATGATTTAGACTTGCTCACTTGATACACTTTTAAATGTTAATTTAGATTGGCGTACATTGATCTAATTGCAATTAGACTTGTTGATTTTTATTTTAATATAGAATTGTAATTTATGGACTAATTGAATTTGACTTACTATTGGATGAGTAACCGATGTTAAACACGATGGTCAGTTGGACAATTTTAGACATGATTAATGGTTGGGTTGTTGACGAAGTCATTTTTAGCTTTCACTTCCCGTTGAGGGTGTTGTTGTTCATTTTAATTAATGTTTGTACTTGGTTTTGTAAACATTTAATGTGCTTGGTTTGCTCACTGTAAGGGTTCTAGTTACTTGTGTAATTAATTTTAGGTTGTTAGGATGATTTTCCTTAGCTTACTAGGCTTGGTATGCTTGTGTCGGGCAGGATGTAGACACCTCCTTGTTTCTTAGAATAGTCGCCAGCCCTGAGACCTTAAATGGTCAAAAACGATGCGAACCTGGGCTTGAGCGTTGCTTATGTGTCCTGGAGGTCCTAACCATTGCAGGGTAGGACAGGAGGGTATTCATTCTTATTCTTCATTGGTTGAATGTCATACATTGCTTCCAGGTGCTTGATGTGCTTTTATGTTAAGTTGTTGTTACGTGAGTTGCATGCATTGTGATCATTGTCATGTTGCGATGTTAAGTATAATGTCATTATTACCTTCCTACACACACACACACAAAAAAAAAAACTTAAGGGTTCTTTTACCAGTTGTACATCTTAGGAGTCGTACCAGATGGGGATGTCACATGTGGTATCAGAATTAGGTTCAACCCGCGGCTTGGGATCGCTACGGCTTTCATTGATATGATTTGAATATAATGTTTCTAATTGAGTTGACTTGAATTTGTGCAGGTAATCATGGTTAGAGGATGTTACGGACGTAGACGACGGGGTGCTAGGGGAGGTGGCACGATGCCTCCAGTAGAATTCACACCTGAGGGGTATAATCCCTAAGGAGATGAACAGGTTGTCGGGTAGGAGCAGATAGAAGTTGGTGATGTTGTCGTAATGATTAGATCTTTTCAACACATGTTTGAGGCATTGATTATCCATTTGGACAGAGATGATGCCAGGGCGCCATCACCCGTTGAGGTTTCGCCGTGCGCTCTGGTTGGTACTGGTAGCAGTCACCGCGAACTCGAGAAGGTAAAATTTCTCAAGTTCTTTGGTGCCCCAGATGATGCAGCCGCCTAGGCATGGATAAATAATATGGCTATGTGATTTTCACTTCACGATTATACCTCCAACATGAACGTCCGCATGGAGGTATTCCAACTGAAAGGAAGCGCTCTTCTATGGTGGAAGATGCTCCTACCACAACTGAACATGGTCGTCGAAGATGTGTCATGGGAATTGTTCGAGGAATTCATTGACCGTCAACCCAATGAGTTCAATGCCTTATGACAGTGTGGTCATATGGTGCCCGAGTATGAGGCCCATTTTATGGAGATTCTCTAGTATGCTCTACACCTTAACACTAAGAAAATTAAGTTCAATAGGTTTGTGTTTGGCCTTAATGGCAGCATACATGCAAAGGTCAAGATTTTGATGCCTCAAACCTTGCATGATGTCATCCAAAAGTCCCTCATAGTAGAGGAGGATCTTATCAGCAGGGGTCAAAGAAGGACTCCAACGAGACCAATAGGGCAGGTGTCATCTGGAGCATAGCAACATCAGACACTAGCCAGACATATGTCGGGATATCATGGCTTCCAGAGGGGATCCACTTTCACTACACGTCCACGACCGATGCCTCAGCAGCGGACACCTTATCGGGGACCACAGAATCAGCAGGAGCGTCAACCGCAGTAGCAACAATTTAGGCCTTTTTAGTAGAACAAACCAGGATTCCATGCCAGTGGGTCATCATCTTCTACTTTAGGTATGATGACTAGTGGGCCAAAGAAGGGGTGTTTGACATGTGGGGAGCCACACTACCAACATGAATACCCTGTGAAGAGGACTAGAGCATCTAGATCAGATGGACCCACTACCATGGGAGATATGGGCAAGGCCCATTGGATTCATGCAATGGTGAATAACCTCCAGGCAGAGGATCAGTCGACTATGCTTGAGACGACAGGTATCGTCGCTGACCAGACCCTTAGTATTTTGATAGATCCTGGTGCTACCGAGAGTTTCATTTATGGTGCAACGCTAAAAAGGATTAAGGTAAAGTTAGTTGAACGAGATGAGTTTAGCTTCATAGAGATGGATTCTGGAGCCAAACAGAAGGTTGGAGGAAAGGTTACGGGCTATATCCTTAACCTGGGAGAGTTTTTCACAAGGGCCAACCTGTACATCATGATCTTAGGATCGTATGATGTCATAATTGGTATGGACTGGTTGGAATCGCATGAGGCGATTCTCAACTGTAAGACAAAATGATTGAGCTTGGTCGATGATGAGGGATAGAGACATGTGATTTTAGGACGGAACTAGGGAGTTTCCCTGAGGTTCATCTCTTCCTTACAGCTATGGAGGAGCATGCGCAAGAGGTGAAATATTTATGCGATCTTTGCGTTAAATGAGAAGGGATTAACAGAAGGCTTAGAACAACTACTGGTGGTGAGATAATTTGTGGACATATTTCCAGAGAAGTTACCTAGGATGCCGCCAAACAAGGAATTAGGGTTCACTATAGACCTAAAACATGGAACTTAACCGATAGAAAGAATGCCTTATCAGATGTCAACCCCAGAATTACAAGAGTTAAGAATGCACCTAGAAGAATTGCTGGACCTAGGACTGATACGTCCAAGTGTGTCACCATTGGGTGCACCTGTTATTTTCATATGAAATAAGGATGGGTCATGGAGCCTCTTCATTAACTACTGTCAATTGAACAAGGCCACAATCAAGAATCAATATCGATTGCCAAGGATTGATGATATGTTCGATCAATTGAAGGGTGGGACGGTGTTCTCAAAGGTTGATTTGCGATCAAGGTATCACCAGTTACGAATTAAGGAAGATGGCGTCCCTAAGACCGCCTTTAAGACAAGGTTTGGACATTACGAGTTTACTTTTTTATCGTTTGGACTGACAAATTCCCCAGGGGTATTTATGAGTTTGATGAACGGGGTGTTCCGCGAGTACTTGGACAAGTTCATCCAAGTATTCATTGACGATATTTTGATCTACTCTAGGATGACAGAGGAGCATGACGAGCACTTGCGCTTGGTACTGCAGTGTCTGCGAGGGCACAAATTGTATGGGAAGTTGTCCAAATGCTCATTTTATCAATTGAATATCCACTACTTAGGGCACGTCATCTCCAGTGAAGGTTTTGTTGTGGATCCATCAAAGGTCGAGGCCATTATGGAATGGCCTGCACTGACGAATGTCCTGGAAGTGCGTAGCTTCATGGTTTTATCAGGATACTATCGACGGTTCGTCGAGGGATTTTCGAAGATAGAAAATCTGATCACGGAGTTGCAGAAGAAGAATAATAAGTTTGTTTGGACCAAGAAATGCATGGAAGCATTTCAGAGGCTCAAGGAGTTGCTGAAAACAACACCGATACTAAAGGACCCTGACATGGACACAGACTTCTCGGTATGCACTGACGCATCCAAAGAAGGCTTAGGAGGAGTCTTGATGCAAGACAGATGAGTGATCACTTACATTTCAAGGAAACTGAGAAGGCATGAGGAGAACTACATGATGCATGATTTGGAGTTGTTAGCCATCGTATATTCCTTGAAGGTTTGGAGAAACTACCTTATTGGATGAAAATTTGATCTAAAGACTGACCACTGTGGACTACAACACATATTTACGCAAAGTGACCTGAACGCATGACAACGACGTTGGTCAGAATTTCTTAGCGAGTACGACTTCGAGATTAATTACATAAAAGGAACAATGAACTGAGTGGCAGATGCATTGAGTCGGAGACCACACATCTTTTCGATGCTCCCTCTTTAGACTAATCTACGTGAAAATATTCTAACTTTATGACATGATGATGACTATTACAAAGAGGTCAAGGGTTTCATCAGACAAAACAAAACGATGGTACCATGATTTGAAGGATTTTCATTTGATAGCGATGGTTTATTGAGGTTTAAAAATCAGATCTACATACCAGCTAAACGACGATATGAGGATGTTGATCCTGAGTGAGGCTCATAGAACAGTTTACATGGCTCACCTAGGAGTCACGAAGATGAGGGCAAACCTTAATCACTTATTCTTATGGAATGGAATGAAGGTATACATAGTCAACTATGTTTCCGAATGTCTAGAATGTCAACAGGTAAAGGTTGAACATAGACACCCAGCAGGATTACTACAACCACACGCTATTCCAAAATCGAAATGGGAGGTTATTTCGATGGATTTTATTGTTGGATTGCCACTGAAGGCAAGGAGACATTACTCAATTTTCGTAGTAGTAGACACTCTGACGAAGAGTGCTCACTTTATTCTTGTGCGTATGGTGTATCAGGCACCTGACATAGCTAGAGTTTTCATCAATGAGATTGTGAGGCTGCATGGCATGCCTAAGACGATTATCTCCAATTGAGGATCGATGTTTACTAGACGATTTTGGACGAGTTTCCAAGAGGCCTTGGGAATCCAACTTAAATTTACTACTTCGTATAACCCGAAGACTGATGGGAAGACCGAACAAACAAACTAGACTTTGGATGAAATGTTGCGCATGTACGTGATGGACCAACAAAAGCATTGGGAAGAATTCCTGCCACTAGTAGAGTTTTCTTACAACAACAGTTACCAGAGTACCATTAAGATGGCGCCTTTCAAGTTTCTTTACGGGAGACCGTGTCAGATGCCTTTGAGTTGGGATCGGCTTGAGGATAGGGTCCTGGTGGGACCATAAGTGATCCAAGAAATGGAAGAGAAAATGAAAACAATAAGACAAGGGATTAAAGAAGTGCAGGATCGACATAAGAGTTATGCCTATGCGCAACATGTAGAGTGTAGTTATGAGGTTGGCGATCGAGTCTTCTTGTGGGTTAAACCGCATAAAAGTTTGATTAAGTTTGGGAAGGGAGATAAAATCTCTCCTAGGTTCATGGGACCTCTCGAGATTGTGGAGAGAAAGGGGCTCATGGCCTATCCACTAGCCTTGCCTGATTCTTTGAGGCACATGCACTATGTTTTTCATGTATATGTTTTGAGACATTATATTAGTGATCCTACACATGTTATTGACATGAGTTCCTTGCAGGTGACGGATGAGGGGGTGCTCACAGTTGAGTTGATCTGCATCTTGTATCATCACGTTCGACAGCTATGAAGTCGAACGATAGAGCAGGTCAAGGTCCAGTGGGACAATTATAGTCCACACACGGTGACTTAGGAGGACGTGTATGATATGCGCCAGGAGTTTCCATTTTTGTTTGATAGATAGACATATGATACTGTGAAACTTCGGGACAAAGTTTAGAACAAGAGGGGGTGTATGCAACACCCCACTCTGGCACACTGAGCAAACTTATTCTTTGAGGACACTTGCTCACAAGTGATCTGAATTATTATGCTGTTAAAGCTTTTGATTTTGATTATGAGGCGTTATGGGTTGATGACATGTTTTTTTACTGCATTGACAAAGACAGGTGCTATTGACTAAGTTTACTAAGTGTGTAGGATTTTAGACGTCGAGAGGCATCGATGGAACCCCTTGGACTCCGGATCGATTCAGGGAGTGCACCATTGGGGTTTGATTGTTTTACTATTATATTAGTGCATCTGATTAGATGATATGATATGGATATGGTCTGACATGATTTGTTGATGATGTAGGCTGACGATAGCTTGACGACCAGATTCACATGTGGAATAAAGGGGTCACGCATGACTACCAAATATGTTGAGGGAGAGGTGTGGACAGCAGCCCTACCACAGCCTCCTGTCACACCCATCGTGGCTCGAACTATAGGTTAACATTTACATAGTTCGAGAGGACCCACGATGCCGTGAGGGAAGACTGTGACAGTCGCACACGATGATTCTACGGGGTACGCAATAATGTGGGGGCCTTATTCCATAGAGGCCCTTAGTCTCCCACAAGTTCACCTGGTGGAGTATTGACTCTAGGGGTTATTGATGTCTACCAAGTCAGTCAAGAGGTGAGTGGCACCCTTGGAGCATGTGGTGTGTCCTGAAGGGCACGTCACACAAGAAAAATGGAGAGAGGCAAGTGGCACCCTTGGAGCACCTAGTCCGTCTTGAAGGGCATGTCACGTTGTTGAGGATAGAGGAATGAACCTAGATGGCCTTAGGATGAATAATGTGTTAATCAATTTTTAAAACAAATTCCCTAATTAAATGTCGCCCTGTACAAAAATTTAAGGTCTAAGTCTAAACTATGCTAGTGGTAAAATTTTATCTATCTATAAAAAATAATAATAAAAATAAAAATAAAAACAACATAAACAATAATTATACTCTTCGTTAAATCTTGTAACATGAAGGGAGTAAGAAATTAAATTGATTCATAACAAAAAAAATGTGTTGGATTAAAATTTAAAAAGGGAATTAATCGTTTTATTATTTTATGATAATTTAATATATATAATTAAAAGAGAAAAGATGAAAAGGGGTTAATCTCCACACCTGCCTTTTTGAGTTCTAAATAAAAAGGGGAAAGAGGGAAAATCTAAAATATTAGGAAACTAGGAAAAGAGGTAAACATAAAAAGGGAAAAAGGGAACATAAGGGAAAAAGTGGAAAGTCAAATTTAGTAAAGTATCTACCATTTATGAGCTTTCTAATTTAAACTCAACTAGCAATTTAATAATAGGGAAAGCCATTAAAACCTGTAAGAGAATATGGGGACACCTAGGAGTGATTCTAGGAGTAACTCTAGGTGAGTGAGGGAAATAAAGATAATTAATTAATTAAAGAAATCAATTTATGGAGGAATGAAGGGGATGGGTGACACTTGTACGGGGAGGAATTTTTAGAAATTAAATTTTAAAAACTTAATTAAATGAGATTTTAGGAAAGTAAGGAACCACTAAAATCTACATAATGAAGGAAGGAGATGGAGGTTGGGGAGCTTCTGTTTGCGTAACATTACGCTGCAGAAATATCTACTTGACTAACTTAACTTGTGGGAGTTGGGATACCAAGCTCGTTGAGGAGTGGTAGCTCGGCCTTGCAAAGCGAGCTGGGAGCTATTCGAAATCTATGGATAGTGAGTGTGTGGCCCCTTTGGGGCTTGGGGGTCTAAGGGGGAAGAAGATTACACCTAGCATTGGTTGGAAGGTACTGGTGAAGTCTCTTTGATCGACACGTGGAAGTTTCAAGGAGCACGCAGGACATCCACTCTGAACAAGAAATGATACACTTTCTTCATTTTTGTATGGTAAAATGTATTAGGACTTATTCTTGGGTCTGCTTATTTAATGGAGAAGTAAACTCGTGTTTTTTTTTAAATTGATGACTGAAACTTTCCTTAGCCTAGCTCGATGGTTGTTGACTCCCATGGTCTTCATTTTCCCACATGTCTTGACCACCTTACTGTGTTGATTGTGACCTTCATGGTTGTTCAGCCTTCATCCCTACCTCACCAGTCCTCGCCTGAGCAATCGGCCAAGAGCCTGATCTATGGTCGTCGCCTTAGAGTTAAAATACCTATGGATCTCAATGCCCTCTTTTTTGTGCAAGGATGATGAGTGAAGGATGAACCTATTAGCTAGCTACCCTTGATGTTTGTCCCTGGTTGATTGTTGATTATGCCATCTAGCAACGACCTCTACGTGTGGATTATTTAGTGTCCTGCTTGGTTTTATCTATGCCTTGACCGATAGAACCCCTACAATCATTCCAGGACCCTTCCCATTGGATCCTTGCATTCCTCTTACTGATGTCTGCGTTGTTTAGGTATTGTGGCAATGGAAAACCGATTTGATTCTCTGTCTGCATTTTTATATTTGGTATCCTAGAATGGAAAAACGTTTTTGTGTTTCTCTTGTCTGCATTTTTCCCCTTGGTTACTACAGTAATTGCTTATTATTAATGACAGGAAAAACGTAATTCGCTTATCGTGTGTTGTCACATCGATTTTTTTACTATACAATGACAGAAAAGAAAAACGAAATCCCCTCTGGTGTGATGGCACAACAATCTTCTTGTTATTTAATGACAGGAAAAATGAAATCCCCTCTGGTATGATGGCACAACGAATTTCTTGTTATTTAATGATAGGACAAACGAAATCCCCTTCTAGTGTGATGGCACAATGAAATTCTTGTTATTTAATGACACGAAAAACAAATTCCCCTTCTAGTGTGATGGTACAACAAATTGATTGTTATTTAATGACAGGAAAAATGAAATCCCCTACTGGTGTGATGGTACAACGTTTTGTTTATCATTTCATAACAAAAAATAGGTAATTTCCTTCGGGTGCATTTTTCACCATGATTTTTCCATCTAAAATTGTGACTGTGTTGCTGTAGAATTCACCCATGATTTTAGCCATTTAAATTGCAACTTTACTTGCTGGAATGACCACGTTTTTTATAATCAGAAGTTGACTGTGTTGCTATAATTACCCACAATTTTTCCTTTAGAATGTTTTTGGAGCTTACTGTAATTGCCACATTTTTTTTTTTAAGGGATGACATAGATTGTTGTTGAAATGCCCAAGGTTTTTTCCCAATAAATGTGACTGAGTTGTTGTTATTTTACCACGATTTTGGTTACCTAGATTTTTATTGTTACCCAGATTTTATTACCACAAATCCTACTGTCACGAATCTACCTCCTTGTTGTTACCACGACTTGGCACCACAACTTTATTCCAGCAATGAAATATTATTATTGCAAAATACGAATTTCATTGATGGCACTTCATTTTAAATGTACATCCACTGGCTTGACGACATCATGAATGTAATTCTGGCACTGTAATTTTAATTACTGATAAGTGTGAACTTATACTTCGTTTATTGTTACATAGATTTCATTCATTACTGTTACACCGATTTTATCACCATGACATACCATTAAGGATGGCTGTGTTTACTTCCTTAAGGACCACGTTTTGCCATCAAATTGTTGATTGAGTTTGTTGTAGTATGAGCACGAGTTGATCCTTATGCAGTTGTATTGTCCTTCTTTCTCCGACAATTTGAGTGTACCCAACGTCCTCGCTGCAAACATTAATTTCTACAACGATGTTGTTAGTCAAACGGTTTCCTTCTTTATGTGAATAGACAGTTAGATATTGATATAGTTACTATAGATAGATGACATGTGAAATTAATTGTTTACCAATGTCATATTTAGCATTCTTCTTTGATATAGCTAATGTGGTTATATATCGTTAAGTGATAGTTAGATTGTAATTTGGGATTATTTTAGAATTTCCCATTTAGATTGTGATTAATGGTTAAATGAGATTAGTGAGTATTTCCCCAGGTAGAGATTAAGCTTGCTAAATTAACGCAATACCATATTATTTTTCAGTGTCATATAATTTTGATTAAATGTTATACTTTCAAGGAAATACTGTAATAAGTATAGTGATTAAATGTTACATCTCTTTCAATCAAATCACCATGTTATGATATTAAGTTTTAATGCCTACCCTCTGATATTTTCTCTACTGATCATTTAGTGGAATGACCAGTTCTACAGGTTAAATGTTATATAGAAACAAGTGTTGATGTCTTACATGACATTCCCAACTATGATTGCATTAAGGATTGAATTGATGGTACGTTGATGACCCAACTATGATTTAGAATTGCTCACTTGATACACTTTTAAATGTTAATTTAGATTGGCGCACATTGACCTAATTGCAATCAGACTTGTTGATTTTTATGTTATTATAGAATTGTAATTTATGGACTAATTGAATTTGACTTACTATTGGATGAGTAACCGATGTTAAACATGATGGTCAGTTAGATTATTTTAGATGTGATTAATGGTTGGGTTGTTGACGAAGTCATTTTTAGCTTATGCTTCCCATTGAGGGTGTTGTTAATTTTAATTAATGCTTGTACTTGGTTTTGTAAACATTTAATGTGCTTGGTTTGATCACTGTAAGGGTTCTAGTTACTTGTGTAATTAATTTTGGGTTGTTATGATGATTGTCCTTATCTTAGTAGGCTTGGTCTGCTTATGTCGGGTGGGATGTAGACACCTCCTTGTTCCTTAGAATAGTCGTCATCCATGAGACCTTAAATGGTCAAAATCGATGGGAACCTGGGCTTGAGCATTGCTTATGTGTCCTGGAGGTCCTAACCATTGCAAGGTAGGGCGGGCGGGTATTCATTCTTATTCTTCATTGGTTGAATGTCCTACATTGCTTCCAGGTGCTTGATGTGATTTTATGTTAGGTTGTTAAGTTGTTGTAGCGCGAGTTGCATGCATCATGATCGTCGTCATGTTGCGATGTTGAGTATAATGTCATTATTATGTTCCTACACACACACACACAAAAAAAAACTTAAGGGTGATTTTACTGGTTGTACATCGTAGGAGTCGTACCAGATGGGGATGTCACATGTGGTATCAGAGCCAGGTTCAACCCGCGACTTGGGACCACTACGTCTTCCGTTGATATGATTTGATTATAATGTTGCTAATTGAGTTGAATTGTATTCGTGCAGGTAATCATGGTTAGAGGATCCCACGGAGGCATATGACGGGGTGCTAAGGGAGGAGACATGACACCTCCAGTAGCATTCATGCCTGAGGGGTCTAATCCCCACGGATATGAACACATTCTCGGGTAGGAGAAGATAGCAGTTGGTGATGTTGTTGGAATGATGAGATCTTTTCAACGCATGTCAGAGGCACTAATCAGCCATTTGGACATAGATGAGGCCAGGGTGCCAACACCCACTAAGGTTTCACCATGCGCTCTGGTTGGTACTAGTAGCATTCACCGGGAACTCGATAAGGTAAAATTTCCCGAGTTCTTTGGTGCCCCGAATGGTGCAGAAGATGAGTTATGGTTGGAGAATATGGCGATGTGCTTTGCACTTCATGATTATACCTCCAACATGAAGGTCTGCATGGATGTCTTCCAACTGAAAGGAAGCACTCTTCTATGGTGGAAGACGCTCCTACCGCAACTGAACATGGTTGTCGATGACATGTCATGGGAACTATTCGAGGAACGGTTCCGAGAGAGATACCTTTCAGAGGAATTCATTGAGCGTCACCTCAACAAGTTCAACGCCTTACGACATGGTGGTCATACGCTGCCCGAGTACGAGGCCCGTTTTATGGAGCTACTCTGGTATGCTCTGCACCTTAACACTAATAAACTTAAGGTCAATAGGTTTGTGTTTGGCCTTAACGACAACATACGTGCAAAGGTAAGGATTTTTATGCCTCAAAACTTGCATGATGTCATCCAGAAGACCCGCATAGTAGAGGAGGAGATTTTCAGCGGGGGTCAGAGAAGAACTCCAGTGAGACCAACAGGGCAGGTGTCATTTGCATCATAGCAGTATCAGACACCAGCCATACATACGCCAAGATATCGTGGCTTCCAGAAGGGATCCACTTTCACTACACCTCGACGACTGACGCCTCAGCAATGGACACCTTATTAGGGACCACAACATCAGCAGCATCGTCGACCGCAGCAGCAGCAGTTTAGGCTTGTTCAACAGAACAAACCATGATTCTAGGCCGGTGGGCCATCATCTTTTACTTTTGGGTACAAGGACTATTGGGCCGAAGAAGGGGTGTTGGATGTGTGGGGAGCCATACTACCAGCGCGACTTCCCTGTGAAGAGGACTAGAGCGTCTGAATTACTTGGACCCACTACCGTGGGAGATATGGGCAAGGCCCATTGAATTCATGCAATGGTGAATAACCACTAGGCAGAGCATCAGTCGACTGCTCTCGAGACGACAGGTACCTTCCCTGACCAGACCCTTATTATTTTGATAGATCCTGGTGCTATTGAGAGTTTCATTTCTGGTGCAGTGCTAAAAAGGATTAAGGTAAAGGAAATCGAATAGGATGAGTTTAGCTTCGTAGAGATGGCTTCGAGATCCAAACAGAAGGTTGGAGGAAAGGTTACGGGTTGTATCGTTAACTTGGGAGAGTTTGTCACAAGAGACAACCTGTACGTCACGATCTTATGATCTTATGATGTCATAATTGGTATGGACTGGTTGGAATCGCATGAGGCGATACTCAACTATAAGACGAAATGGTTGAACTTGGTCGTTGATGAGGGACAGAGACGTGTGATTGTAGGACGGAACCAGGGAGTTTTCCTGAGGTTCATCTCTTCCTTACAGCTACGGAAGATCATGCGCAAGGAGTGGAAGCTTTATGTGATCCTTGCATTAAATGAGAAGGGATTAATGGAAGGTTTAGAACACCTTCCATTGGTGAGAGAGTTTGCAGACATATTTCTGGAGGAGTTACCTGGGATGATGCCAGACAGGGAATTGGATTTCACTATAGACCTAAAACTGGGAACTGAACCGATAGCGAGAACGCCTTATCGGATGTCAACCCCAGAATTACAAGAGTTAAGAATGAAACTAAAAGAATTGTTGGACCTAGGACTGATACGTCCAAGTGTGTCACTATGGGGTGCACATGTTATTTTCATACGAAAGAAGGATGGGTCATGGAGGCTCTGCATTGACTACCATCAAATGAAGAAAGCCACGATCAACAATCAATATCCATTACCAAGGATTGATGATCTATTCGATCAAATGAAGGGCGCGAAGGTGTTCTCAAAGATCAATTTGAGATCAGAGTATCACCAGTTATGGATTAAGGAATATGACTTCCTTAAGACCGCCTTTAAGATGAGGTTTGGACATTACGAGTTTACTGTTTTACCATTTGGACTAAGAAATTCCCCAGGGGTATTTATGAGTTTAATGAACGGGGTGTTCAGTGAGTACTTGGACAATTTTTTCCAAGTACTCATTGACAATATTTTGGTCTACTCTCGGATGACAGAGGATCATGATGAGCACTTGCGCTTGGTACTACAGTTTTTGCAAGGGAACAAAATATATGGGAAGTTTTCCAAATGCTCATTTTGTCAATCGAAGATCCACTACTTAGGGCACGTCATCTCTTGTGAAGGTATCATTGTGGATCCAGCAAAGGTCGAGGGCATTATGGAATGGACTGCACTGACAAGTGTCTCGGAAGTGCATAGCTTCATGGGTTTAACAAGATACTATCGACGGTTCGTCGAGGGATTTTCGAAGATAGCAAATCTGATCATGGAGTTGCATAAGAAGAACAAGAAGTTTTCTTGGACTGAGAAATGTGTGGAAGAATTTCATAGGGTCAAGAAGTTGTTGACAACAACATCAATACTAAAGGTCCCTGACATGGACACAGACTTCTTGGTATGCACTAACGCATCCAAGGAAATCTTAGGTGGATTCTTGATGCAATATGGACGAGTGATCGCTTACATTTCGAGAAAACTAAGAAGGTATGAGGAGAACTACACGACGCACAATTTGGAGTTGTTAGCCATAGTATATGCCTTGAAGCTTTGGAGACACTACCTTATTGGAAAAAAATTTGATGTAAAGACTAACCACTGTGGACTACAACACATATTTACGCAAAGCGACCTGAATGCGTGACAACGAAGTTGGTAAGAATTGCTTAGCAAGTACGACTTCGAGATTACTTACATAAAAGGAACAATGAACAGAGTGGCAGATGCATTGAGTCAGAGACCACACATCTTTTCGGTGCTCCCTCTTCAGACGAATCTACGTGAAAATATTCTAACTTTACAGTGTGACAATGACTAGTACAAAGAGGTCAAGGGTTTCATTGGACAAAACACAATGATGGTACCACAATTTGAAGGATTTTCATTTGATAGCGATGGTTTATTGAGGTTTAAAAATCGTATCTACATACCGCTAAAAAACCAGTTGAGGATGTTGATCCTGAACAAGGATCATAGAGTAGTTTACATGGCTCACTCGGGAGTCACGAAGATGAGGACAGACTGTAAACCCTTATTTTTCTGGAAGGGAATGAAAGAAGACATAGTTAACTATGTCGCCAAATGTCTAGAATTTCAGTAGGTAAAGGATGAACATAGACACCCAGCAGGATTACTACAACCACACGCTATTCCGGAATCAAAATGGGAGGTTATTTCAATGGATTTTATTGTTGGATTGCCACTGACGGCAAGGAGACATGACTTAATTTTAATAGTAGTAGACACTCTGACAAAGAGTGCTCACTTTATTCCTGTGCGTATGACATATCAAGCACCTAACATAGCTATAGTTTTGATCAGTGAGATTGTGAGGATGCATGGTGTGCCTAAGAGGATTATCTTCGATCGAGGATCGATGTTTACTAGACGATGTTGCATGAGTTTCCAAGAGGCCTTGGGAACCCAACTTAACTTTAGTACTGCATATAACCCAGAGACTGACTGGAAGACTGAACGAATGAGCCAGACATTGGAGGACATGTTTCACATGTACGTGATGGACCAACAAAAGTGTTGTGAAGAATTCTTTCCACTAGTGAGTTCGCTTACAACAACAGTTACCAGAGCACCATTAAGATGGTGCCTTTTGAGTGTCTTTACGGGAGACCGTGTCAGATGCCTTTGAGTTGGGATCGGCTTGAGGATAGGGTCCTGGTGGGACCAGAAGCGATCCAAGAAATGGAAGAGTAAATGCAAACAATATGACAAGGGATTAAAGAAGTGCAGGATCGACAAAAGATTTGTGTCGATGCGCACCGTGTAGACCATAGTTATGAGGTCGGTGATCGAGTCTTCTTACGGGTTAAACTGCATAAAAGTTTGATCAAGTTTGGGAAGGGAGATAAACTCTCTCCTAGGTTCGTGGGACCTTTCAAGATTGTGGAGAGAAAGGGGCCCATGGCCTATCCACTAGCCTTGCCTGATTCTTTGAGGTGAATGCACGATGTTTTTCATGTATCTGTTTTGAGACATTATATTAGTGATCCTACACATGTTATTGACATGAGTTCCTTGCAGGTGACAGATGAGGGGTCTCTCACAGCTGAGCCGATCCACATCTTGGATTATCGCATTTGACAGCTACAATGTCGAACGATAGAGTAGGTCAAGGTCCATTTGGACAATTATAGTCCGCACACGGTGACCCAGGAGGACGCATATGATATGTGTCAACAGTTTTCATTTTTGTTTGATAGATAGACATATGATACTATGATACACTTTATTTTGGAATTTATATTGTGAAACTTTGGGATGAGGTTTAGACCAAGAGGGTGTATGTAACATCCCGCTCTAGCGCACTGAGCAAACTTATTCTTTGAGGACACTTGCTCTCAAGTGATCCATATTGTTATGCTATTAAAACTTTTGATTTTGATTATGAGGCGTTATGGGTTCATGACATGTTGTTTACTGCATTGACATAGACAGGTGCTATTGATGAAGAGGAATCGATGGAACCCCTTGGACTTTGGATGGAGTCAAGGAGTGTACCATTGGGGTTTGATTGTTTTACTATGATATTAGTGCATCTGATTAGATGATATGATATGGATATGTTCTGACATGATTTGTTGATGATGTAGGCTAACGATAGCTTGCCAACCAGACTCACATGTTGTTAAAGGGGTCACGCACGACTACCCGAGATGTTGAGGGAGAGGTGTGGACAACAACCCTACCACAGCCTACTAGCACTCCCACCGTGGCTCGAGCTGTAAGTTAACGTTTACCTAGTTCAAGATGACCCAAGATGTCGTGAGGGAAGACTGTGACAGTTTCTCACGATGATTCTAAGGGGTGTGCAATAAAGTGGGGGCCTTATTCCTTAGAGGCCCTTAGTCTCCCACAATTTCACCTGGCAGAGTATTGACTCCAAGGGTTATTGATGTCTACCAAGTCAGTCAAAAGGCAAGTGGCACCCTTGGAGCACATGGTGCGTCCTGAAGGGGACGTTGTGCGGGAAAAATGGAGAGAGGCGAGTGGCACCCTTGGAGCACGTAGTGTTTCATGAAGGGCACGTCGCGCAAGGGAAACAAATTAAGGTGAGTGGCACTCCTGGAGCACCTAGTGCATC
This sequence comes from Picea glauca, assembly GCA_000966675.3. Taxonomy (NCBI): domain Eukaryota; kingdom Viridiplantae; phylum Streptophyta; class Pinopsida; order Pinales; family Pinaceae; genus Picea; species Picea glauca. The sequence continues at coordinate 110,444 of JZKD02S1751755.1, forward strand.
CTGAAGGGCATGTCGTGTTGTTGAGGATAGAGGAATGAACCTAGATGGCCTTAGGACGAATAACGTGTTAATTATTTTTTAAAACAAATTCCCTAATTAAATGTCGCCCTGTACGAAAATTTAAGGTCTAAGTCTAAACTATGCTAGTGGTAAAATTTTATCTATCTTTAAAAAAAACAATAATAATAAAAATAAAAATGACATAAATAATAATTATACTCTTCGTTAAATCTTGTAACATGAAGGGAGTAAGGAATTAAAATGATTCATA
>JZKD02S1751755.1:118274-129085 GCA_000966675.3 Picea glauca
AACACTAGAAGTGGGTGCAACTACTGAGAGGGGTGCTCATTTCCACCCAACCGTAGGCTCAGCGACTCCCAACGGATTTACCACTAGCCACCCCCAAGCTGAGACCACGATGCTCTAAGACTGTGTCTCTCTATCTGCCAGTGACCAGGAGTGAAGGTTGCAATCCTTCCTCTCTGCTATCACTCACCCTGCATAACCCAGAGTTCCCCTCGCGTCTGTCCTCTCAATCGTCTCTTCCATATGCCTTATCCTCTCGCGAGGTTGCGTGTGGCACGATTACCCTCGCGCCGATCAGGCCTGACGGCTCTACGGATGGGTGGTTCACCATCCCATCCCTCATCAAGCCATCCTCCTACCAGCCTGTGAGGTATTGAATTTCAGGGCCAGCGAGCCGCTTTTCGTTCTCCGGGCCAGTGGAGTCCAAATACGGTATTTAATTCTCGGTGGAAGTTAACGCCACCTTTTCAGGTGCCTTCCATCACCATCGTGGTCTCTTTTTTGTACATCCCCTCATTAGTAGTCCTGCAATAAATTCAGAATGTTATTCACATTCATTGACCTCTTTTTGTAGGTCCATTTACATCACATGTTCATACTTATGAGTTTGCCATAGTCCTCGGCCAGTCTAGTTATATTTACAAACTGGGGGAAACATGGTGTTACAGTATTAATATAATCTACAACTAATTATATATGAGAATCAAGTGGCTTAGAGTGGGACTCATTGGATTTTGTTAAAAAATTGTTGTATAGTGGCCTTTCTTATGTTGAGATTTAATTTATGATGATTAATTCTCAACATCTTCATCCCTTTAATGTTTCTAAAGAAAAAAACATTGTTCTCTTAAAAAAGCAGTTACCCACTTTGTTGGCCATGACACACTATACTATATAAAATAAGGAAAATGAGTCATAATAAATTGGACAACTAATTATGTACAAGAATCAAAGCCCTGGAAGTTATACTTATTGGATTTTGTTGATTTTTTTTTTTTAATAAGCTTGTTTATGTTGAGATTTAGTTTATACTTGTTAGCATATTTGACCTTGGAGATGCTTCAATATTTGTGTTGGCTATTTGGCTTGTACGATAAAAATAGGACAAATAGACATGAGATTTAGTTTATACTTCTTAGCATGTTTGAACTTGGAGATGCTTAGTATTTGTGTTGGCTATTTGACTTGTATGATAAAAATTGTACAAATAGATAACAATGAAATGAACCAATTATTTATATTAGGTTCAAGTGGTTAAAAGTGACACTTATTACATTTTTTTTTTATAATAACCTTGCCTATGATATTATATATGATATTATATTCCTTAAGATAAATACTCATAATTGTATATTTCTAAATACTTTACAACGAATTATGAATTGTGTTCAAATTATAGATCAAAAAAAAGTAGTTGAAATGAAAATATGTAATTGCATTCTTAACAGTTACATAATTTGAAAAGTATTTCTTATTCTATAAAAGATTTCTTATTCTATAAAAGAGAGCTCCACATAAGAGAGGAGGAAGTTTTCTTGATGTAATATTGATGATATTCTAAAGATACAAGACCATGTAATGTGATGTTGTCTAGGGGGACAACATAAAGAGACAAGACATGTTATGTTAGATGTTGGCGAGGGGCACAAATTTAAAGCGGAGCTGATGTGTTTGTGGACATAAAGAGATAGACACTTGTACCAGGTGGGGAACTCATATTCCAAATAAGAAAGCGAAAAAATTTGCCTAACCACTAACTTGACTTCTTTGTTAGAAGTTGTTTTCAAAGTAGCTGAGCCACTTCCATATATACCATCATCTATTGCATAGAGAAAACTCAAGGACCGATTAGTTGGAGGAGCGGAATTACTAGTTGTAAGAGAAGAGAGACTCTCTTCATGGGTACCATTACCACTACCAAGCTTGTGCTGCTGGTTTGCGTATTTGCCCTTTTGCCACTGGCGATGGAGATGATGCCGCTGCAACCAGAATCGGCGGGCACAACTTGTGGAGTACTCATACTTCATAATAATAAAATCTATGTAATTGCATGTTAATTATTTTCTCATATGGGAATAATATAATCCTTGAGTAATTAGCTTTTGATGAATTATAGTTATTAAAAAACTTTTTATATTTATATTTAACTTACTTGTCAATTGTTTTTAGTTAATCTTTTTGTTTTAATTTTAATTTTTTTTATTAAACATATATATAAAATAAAGACACTTATGCACGATTAGAATGATAAAAAAATGTTCATATTGTGATTATGATTTTATAAATAACAAGATAATCTTGCATAGAGTATTCATTTTTTTCAATCAATATGTTGAAGCATAAATGCATGTGTTTATGTGCAATTTCAAGAAGAAATCATAATATAAAAAACATAAGTAAACATTTAAATATCAATAAACAAGTTAGATGTCAACTTTTAATATATAAACAAGGAATACTAGAAAATAGACATATTACTAAAAGAAATAGAAATAGAAAGGAACATAAGAAGAATGGAGAAGAACAAATTATCATGACAATTAATTTATATAAACAAATAAAGAGCACCTTGACATCAACCAATGGAATATTATTACTGGGGAAACACATTCTACCCACATTCTGATTTGAAATAGTTTTCATCCTTGTTATTTAGAGACAAGGTGTGATAATAAAGATACATATATTTAAAAACACGGTGCAAATAGAAAGATAAATAATTTGAAATTTTCAGAAGAGAATTTGAAATTCAAACATGTACTAAATCATTGGCTTATGACTTACAAGGCATTCATAGAACTAAATTTATAACACAATATAAGTTGTGAAAGAGCCTATTATTTTCAGGTGAAACAATGAGGTTGAATTTGAGTTAGATTGAGTGTGAAAGAGCCTATTATTTTCAGGTGAAACAATGTTGTGGTTTAATTTGAGTTACATTAAGAAATGCAAGAAGGAAAAGCTTCCACGGAAGCATGTTCTATATGTAAAATTGTCAAAATGAAGCCAAAAACAAAATTTTGAAGAGAATTAAACTAGATGATTGTACTAAAAAATATATGTGTTTCAGTGTTGCATACAGGTTTTCAGAAATTTGATAACCCTCCAATTTACAATGGAGAATGTCAAAAGACATGGAATGAAATGAGAAATCAAAATTGTCAAGAATAATAGTAATTTTTTTTCTTTTTCTATTTCAACTATTTTATTTTCCTATTTGAGTATAAATTTTCCATGAACACTAAAATCAATCAACATGTAGATAACATTAGATCTTTGTTTCAGTTAAACTTCATATGATAATGTTGTTAAACTTGGTAAAATATTTCTTAAGATATCATGTGTAAGAGAACATGAATATACTTTTGTATTCCCTGTGTTGATTATGCTGCACTTTAACCGATGTGAATAGTTGAACAAGGTTTTAGTTTTACATTTGGGACAATGCAACGTTGTTCCTTGTATTGATAAAAACAAATTTATTGTTAAATTGCATATTGAACATATAGGCTGGAAGAGATTCAAATATATGTTTGCTACTTTCAATGTTCTTGAACCTGTTTTGCATTAGTGAACATAAGTGTTCGTCAATATTTTTTGATAAAAAATACTTATAGTATAACATATTTTTAGATGGTTTGAAAATTTCACCTAGTTTGTCCACTTGAGCAATAGTCTCAAATATTCCAAAGGTTTCTTGGTTGTTAATGGTCCAATGTATGTTGATAGTCCTGTGCGTAGTGTATTAGAAGTTGTCTATTTTCATTTGACAATGCTTATGAATAAAAAGGTGGGAAATTCTTTCTTTGAAAGATGGTCCTCAATGAAATAAAAATTTGTTGTGATTGTTGGAAATAAATGTAGCTGCAGTTTTAACAAGGCATGCATTACTTTTCTTTTTTTCTATAGAAAGTAGATGCAAGGAAAATAATTTTTTTGTAATCTAACTGTTTGTACATGGAAACACTCTTACCATTTGTTGATCATTTTCTGAATTTCCATCCTTGATTTCCAAGGTATATCATGTCCCTAGTTTTTTCGTAGCAGTGGCAATTGCACCTATTGTTCCAAGTGCATATTGTTCTATTGCTTCTAAAAGTCTTTTGATTGAAGTGCTTGGTATGGATTTTTATTACTGACAAATAGGTGCTATGTTTTTTATGCTAGTCTCTTGATCTACTACAAAGATACATTCAAATTATCCATGATCGTAACTATTTTTTGGTGCAATTTTGAAATTTTTAATAGGAATGGCTTTGCCTAGTATAATTTTTGCATGGTGTTGTTCAATGAAACTACTACGGACATCCAAGGTTACTGTCATCTCAACTTTTTCATTTGTTAATCCACTCGCAAAATCTCATTTGACCACTATGATTTGTCAAGTATTGTAGTGTATGTAACAATAATATTTCCATCGAAAACTTGCCCAACTTTGCAACTAGTCAACTTTTAAATAATGATTAGGGTGGAAGTTGTTGGTTTGTTCCTATAAATGGGAAAAAAATAGAACTTAGAAAAACAAATGGAGAAAGTGTTCCAGACAATTTGTTTGGATAGTTGGTTGTCATTGATGTCAACCCTTGGAGAGTGATATTGGAGATTGATGTAAACCCTTAGAGATTGATGTGAACCCTTGGAGAGGTCCAGAGATGTGGACAAATGTTGGACAATTGATTGACATTTGTATGATCGAGACTGATGGTGAGATAGTTGGGTGCATTTGAAGAATCCTACATGAAGCCCTATAGGTGTGGTTATGGAACCCAAAGTTTGTTGAGGAATATGGACATGAAGGACGATGAAAATGCATGTAAGATAATCATATATGGATAGTACTCATCTTGTCATTTTCGGTGATATGTGGAATGCCATGTGGTTCCTCAAGGTTAGAGAGACATGGGCTTGTTAAGTTGGAAGCCCCAAAGAATGGTCAAGAAGCCCCTAGTTGGTTACAAGTCTTGGTGAAAGGGTAAAGTGGTTGTAACAAGAAACCCCTAAAATAAGGAAAGAGGTTACTATGAAAAAGTATATAAACACTTCAGTGAGTCTCTCATAAACACACACTTACATTGAATATCTATCTTGTGAATGTTATGGTTTATCTCTTTATTAAAAAATCCGAGGTTGAATCTAACAAACCAAGTCTGAGGTAGCAAAGGTTTGAAGGAGTGAATGTTTCAGAGTTGCGGAAAACTGAAAACCCTGGTTTTTGAGGTTATACACGGGCTACATAAGGATAGGTCGTGTACATACGCGGGCTGAAGAAAGACATGTCACATACATATGTAGGCCATAGGCATAGAGAAGAGTGGACATCCACGATTTGTAGTGGAGGAAAGCGCTTATAGACATAGTTAGTAGAAGATAAAGTCACGTATATGTAAAAGGGATTGTGAAATGTTGTGAAGGGATGTTGGTATCAAGTTGATGAGGACCGTGGAAGTGTTAGAGGTCAGTTTACAGTACAACAAGTCAGCTACAAGATCAAGGGTAAGTTTTAAGGGTTATGGTTATGATGTTATGGTACATGCATTGTGATGATAGTATGTGATATGGTACATCTTGGTGATGTTATGGTACATTTATTAGAAGCATTATTGGCTATCTTGGTATCTGGTTTGGTTACATGTTATGGTGCATACTTGAGGATTGGTTTCATCTTGGTAATATTGAGGAGCATGCTTGAGGCATGTGTTTGAGGGTTTTGGTGTCACACACCCACTACCATAATAAAATTTTTTGTTGCTTCCTGTGGAATCAGAGCCCTCGAAATATCTACGGAGGCCTATCGTAAACTAGTTCTCTCTCTCTCTACTCCCATGTGATTGTGGGTCATTATCACAGGTCAAATAACCATGGCGCCTCTCAATAATTCGCGACTCGGCGCTACAGAGATGTCGAATCATTCGACTTTGCAACCGCCGAACCCCGACAAGGATAGCGATTGGCCAATAGGGACAAATCCCAACAGTGTTAGTGAATGGCCAATAGGAACGGGCCCTGTCGCACGATTGAGTGGAGTACATGTGGAAATAGGGAAGCATGACACGGTGGGCGACATGACAGGAGATGGGTCCCACTTCACACGCCACACCATTCCAGACCCCCCTCCCCCATTAAAGGAAGAATGGAAAGGGGGGTTCGGAATTTTCCTGAGCACCGTTGATCAAGGCGAATTAATCCCAACTGTTCAAGAGTTACGCATTCGATTTCGGACCCCCCCCCATTCCCCCCTTAAAGGAAGAATGGCAAGGGGGATCCAGAATGAAGCCTCAGCCGTCGATCTGGGCGAGTGGACTCTAGTCGTCCAGATCTACTCGCTACTTACTCTAATGCTCATTCGTGCCACAGCTTAAAGCCAACATCTCTTCCTCAGATCTGACGGTCGTATAGACCCTGAGATCCTCTGAAAGAATCTCGTCCGTTCATCAGGACTTATCATCACGAGAGTCCGAACTCTCGACCACAGGGCTCCCGAATTCTTGACCCCCGATTTCCCGATGTGGTTAATCTCTTGACACGTGGCCACCTTAAATCAGATGGTCCACGACTGCTTCAGGGTTTCCATCATGGAAAGTCCCGATCTCTCATCACCAGGACTTCCAAATTTGCGATTCCCGATTTCCCGAAATGGGTAATCTCGCGACATGTAGACTCCTTAAATAGGACGGTCCACGACTGCTTCGGGGTTTCCACCATGGAAAGTCCCGATCTCTCGTCACTAGGACTTCCGAATTCGTGATTCTCGTTTTCCCAAAATGGGTAATCTCGTGACACGTGGCCTCCCTAAATCAAATGGTCCAGATCTACTTCGGGGTTTTCACTCCTATTCACTCGGGTTTTGAGTCTCGGGTATCTCCTGACAGATCCAATGGCTGTCGGGTTTTCCAGCCGAGATCTAACGGCTCAGACAGGTTCCTAACTTGTGCATTCTCCAATGACTCCCTGGATGTGGAAAAATCAACGGTCCAAAGGTTCTCCTGGACCTTGGGGATCTACGATCCCGATGTCTTTGCTACCCACGAAGACACAGAAAGACAAAGTGGTAAGGCCTTATCATCCTACTTTATCCTACCAATACAATGGTCATGGGTGACCACAGATTTATCGACGGAGTCTTGTCCGTCGATCAACACCTATTTCGGGTTAAGGCGCTTAACACTCCAATTTCTCCTTTCCATCTGACGGTCGAGAGTGACCATCGATCTCCCGATGGGATTTCCTCCATCGATTCGATACTTATCAAGGATTTCTTAAGGCCTTGCACCTTCACATCCTTTCTCCAGGTTCTTGATGGGCGTTTGAGAAGGGTATCTCTATGGGGAAGTTTACCCAGGGTACTATCTGAGGCAGATAAGGGTATTGCTCTCCCAAGAACCAGACATGAAGTATAAATTAGATCAGTACGCATATAAATAACAAATTATGAAATAAGAAACCATACGTAGTCTTTCCATTATAAACATACAACTACCAATACTGATCAAAATATCATACAAACATTCTTATATGGAAATTATTCACAATTTCACAGCTTATGAGCATAATTGTCATAATACATATATTTCAAGATGACAAAGGCAAAACACTTATAAGAAAGTAACACCAGGAGTTATGTAACTACTGAGAGGGGTGCTCATTTCCACCCAACCGTAGGCTCAGCGACTCCCTGCGGATTTACCACTAGCCACCCCCGAGATGAGACCACGATGTTGTGAGACTGCGTCTCCATTTTCCAGTGACCAGGAGCGGAGGTTACTCTCCTTCCTCTCTGCTATCACTCACTCTGCATATCGCCAGAGTTCTCCCCTCGCATCTCCCCCCAAATTGCTTCTTCCCCATGCCTTATCCTCTTGCGAGGTTGCGTGTGGTACGATTTCCCTTGCGCTGGTCAGGTCTGATGGCTCTACGGATGGGCGGTTCATCTCCCCATCCCTCATGAATTCCTAAGGAGCCATCTACCTACCAAATTGTGAGGCATTTAATTCAGGGCCAGCGAGCCGCTTTTCGTTCTCCAGGCCAGTGGAGTCCAAATACGGTATTGATTGTTGGTGGAAGTTAACGCCACCTTTCCAGGTGCCCTCCACCGCCTTTCTGCAGCCATCATGGTCTCTTTTTCAGCATATCCCCTCTCAACAGTCTTGCAATATAAATTCATAATATTATTCACATTCATCTACCTTTTCCACAAGGTCCATTCACATCATATATTCACATTTATGAGTTTACCACAGTTCTTGGCCAATCCAGTTATTTTTACAAACTGGGGGAAACAGGGTGTTACAATTCCCTTCCCCTTAAAAGGAACATCATCCTCGATGTTCTGATCTATTAACATGCATTGCATGTACATAATTAAACAAAATTGGATATGCTTGTTTCATGGCATCCTCCATTTCCCATGTAGCCTCATCTGGGCCAAAATGTCTCGACTTCACCTTTACTTATGCAATGGTTCGGTTCTGGAGCAGGGTTTCCTTTTGGTCCAATATGCATTGGGGTTCTGGTAGAAATTCTCCCTCTAGTTCCACCCAGATCACAAACCAGTCAATTATATGATTAGCATCATGTATATATTTCTTCAATAATGAAACATGGAAAACATTATGTGCTTTTACTGTGGGAGGAAGTGCTAGCCGATAGGCTACAAGTCCCATTCTATATATAACCTCAAAGGGTCCACCATACCGGGGTGCCAACTTGGCACAAGCTCCCATTTTCAGGGAGCTCCTTCTTGGCTTAATTCTGAGATGTACATGATCTCCCGTTTTGAACTCTCTTGGAGTTCTCTTTTGATCAGCATAACTTTTCTGTCGGTTCTGAGCGACCTTAAAATTTTGTTTTATTTGAGTCACTTGTTGTTCCATTTCTTTCAACATGTCGGGTCCAAAATAAATCCTATTTACAGGATTACTCTAGCTGACTGGAGTATTACACGACCTACCATAGAGGACCTCGAAGGGACTCATCTTTAAAGATGCTTGGTAGCCGTTGTTGTAGGCGAATTCTACCAATGGCAGGTAGTCTTCCCATTTCCTGGGTTGATGCATTACATGCATCCTTAACATATCCTCTAATATTTGATTCACTCTTTCTGTCTGTCCTTCGGTTTGAGGGTGATAGGCATTGCTAAACAACAATTTGGTCTCTAAACCAACCATCAGTGATTTCCAAAAATTGGAAGTAAATTTGGTGTCTCTGTCAGACACTATCTCTTTCAGAATACCGTGCAGTCTAAACACCTCTTTCATGAATACCTGGGTGATATCTATTGCCTTACAGGTTGATTTGACAGGGATGAAATGAGCAGACTTGCTCAATTTATCCACCACTACCATAATGGCGTAATTATGTTTGGTTGAAGTTGGCAATCCAGTAATAAAATCCATGGAGATGGTTTCCCATTTCCATTATGGGATGGGTAAAGGGTGTAATAGTCCTGTTGGGTGTCGATGTTCTACTTTAACCTGTTGGCACTCTATGCATTGGGCCAAATATTTGGCTATGTATTTCTTCAATCCAAGCCAATAAAATTGTTTCCGGGTGGTAGTGATTATTTTCTGGTATCCTGGGTGACCAGTATATGGTCTTTTATGTAGTTCATCCATCATGAACCTCTTCAAATCATCACAATTTGGAATGTATAGTCTATCTCTGTAAGTGAGCAGACCTCCTTCGGTCATCTGGTAGCCTTCATATTTTACTCCAGCGGGTTCTTGTTGTAGGTACATGGTCACAGTCTGAACGAAGGGATATGTCTCTTGTGCATTTCTGATTCTGTTCTTGACATCTATCTCACAGGTACTCACCACTGCCAAGTGAATTGTTCTCATGCTTCTTCTAAGGGCATCGAACACCCTATTTTCTTTCCCTTTGATGTGTTTGATTTCAAAATTAAATTTGCTAAGGAGGGTCATCCATCTAGCTTGTTTGGCATTGAGCTTTGATTGGTCAAACAAATATCGCAATCCATAGTTATCCGTCATAAGTACAAATTTTCTTCCCAAGAGGTAATGCTCCACATTTTCAAGGCATGCACTATGGCAGCCAATTCTAGATCATGAGTCACATAGTTGACTTCATGTTCATTCAATTTTTGAGATTCGTAGCAGATCACACTTCCTTTCTGCATAAGGACTCCTCCGAGCCCTTCCTTACAGGCATTTGTGCACACAAGGAAGTCAGCTTCTGGGTCAACGATTTTCAACATGGGTGCATGGGTTAGTAGATGTTTCAGGGTTTGGAATCTTTCTTCACATTTCTGTGTCCATGGGAATTTTGTCCCCTTCTTCTAGAGGGAAGTGATTGGACAACCAATCTTGGAGAATCCTTTTATAAACCTCCTATAGTATCCTGCTAATCCCATAAAGGATATGATGTCTGAGACATCCTTTGGGGTAGGCCATTCCATGATAGACCTGATCTTGTCAGGATCTATTGCTACCCCTTCCTCAGACAGAACATGTCCCAAGTAATGTATTTGCTTCTGAAAGAAGTCACATTTGTTGAATTTAGCATAGAGATGATGCTCTCTTAGCACTTGCAGCACAAGTCTAAGATGTTCTTCATGCTCTTCTCTATTCTTAGAGTATATTAATATGTCATCAATAAAAACTAGTACAAATTTATCTAGAAATTTACTGAGTACATTGTTCATTAAGCACATGAAAGTGGCAGGGGCATTGGTTAGCCCAAATGGCACTACCACAAACTCATAGTGACCATACCTCATCTGGAAAGAATTTTTATGGATGTCTTCACCCTTGATTCGGACTTGATGGTATCCCGACCTCAAGTCAATCTTTGAGAAA
>JZKD02S1751755.1:129135-141748 GCA_000966675.3 Picea glauca
ACTGATCGAATAGATCATCAATCCTGGGCAAGGGGTACTTGTTCTTTATGGTTACTTTATTAAGTTGTCTATAATCTATACACAGTCTAAGGGTGCCATCCTTCTTTTTCACAAAAAGGACCAGTGCTCCCCATGGGGACACGTTGGGTCGAATATAACCCTTATCCATCATTTCTTTCAATTGTAATTTGAGTTCCACTAACTTAGGTGTGCTCATCCAGTAGGGTGTCCTAGACACCGGCACCGCTCCTGGTGCAAGTTCTATCGAGAAGTAAATGTCTCTTATCGGAGGTAGACCTGGTACCTCTTCCAGAAACACATCTTTGTATTCTCTCAGGATAGGGTGATCATCAGGGCTTGGTTTATCACCTTCGATTATTTTCAACACTTGTATTGCATATAGGGGACATCCTTTTCAGCAATACTTTCTCATTTGCAGGGCTGATATTTGCCTCACTGAGACAGGTTTTCGAATCCCTTGGAGGGTTATCCTTTTTCCTTCTTTGCTCACACATTCTAAGGTTTTATGGTAACAGTCCAGTCTGGCTTTATGGGCGGCTAGCCAGTCCATACCGATCAATAGATCATATGATCCCAGGGGTAATATTTTAAGGGTTGTTTGGGTGGGGAATTCACCCAACATCAATTGGCAGGTTGGTATGGCCTCTGCTACTCTTCTTTTAGTGCCAGTAGATAACTATACTAACCATGGCTTGGTGTGATTTTGTGGCTATAGTTTACACTTATCAACAACTTTTGGGGCTATATAACTCAAATTTGAACTAGGGTCAATCAAAATAGACACCATATGGTTGAAAATAATACCTTCTATTTCCATCATTGAAGCTTGGTGGTCATCTTGGTTATTATCCAAGGCTACATAAATCTGCGGCACACTCCTTGCCACATCATTGACTGTGGTAGCTTTCTGAATGTTATAAAATTTCTGACTGTTCTGTCGTCGGTGTGGAAAATCTCTCAAGAGATGTTCTTCTCCGCAACCCCAACATTTCATAGGTCCTCTCTTTGGGTTATTAGTCTTTATTGGTATAGGTACAGAAGTTTTATTTCCATCTGATGAGGGAAAGTTCTACTGGAGTACACTCCAGGCTGGAAAGTTCATTCTGGGGTTCTTCTTGTAGTTCTTAAATCCTGAGGATTTGATCCCCTTTTTCTGAAATCTCGAACCACTCTTTTGTTTCCAGTCTCCACGAGACTCTGCCCAATGTCCATATTGTTCATGAAAATATGTTGCCTTTCGAATACTGTCTTCTAAGGTCTTTGGCTCATCAAAATCAATTATGTTCCAGTCTTCCTTGGGTAGCCCACTGATGAAGCGTTGCACCTTCACCTTCTTTGCTTTGATGTAGGGTACATATCTCAATAAGTCAAGGAATTTGTTGACATATTCCTCTATAGTGATTTTCCCTAGTTTGAGTTCATAAAACTCTTTAGCCTTCTCGTCGAAATATTTTTCCGACAAATACTTCTTCTGGAAGTACTTTTCAAACTGTTTCCAAGACAGGTCCTCCTCACGGACCCCTTTCATATTCTTAAGATCTTCCCACTAGATGGAAGCCTTTCCGTTCAGATTGAAAGTGGCCACTCGGGCCTTCAAATTCTCTGAAAAATCATGGACTCTGAAATATTTCTTCATTCCAAGTATCCAGGCCTCAGCTTCCTCTCCCTTCTTTATCTCACCGTCGAAGGAGGGAGGTTTGGCCTTTCTGAATTTCTCAAATTTATGACCCTTGGAAGTCTTTTGCTTCTTTTGTTTTCTTAGAGAATAGGAACTGGTCCTACTGCTAGAAGAACCTTCTGAATCGCCAGCTTCCTTCTAAGAGGAATCGTCTGGCACTGATCCTTTACCTTTGGGGTGGACCTTCCTTGAGGTGATTCTCTTAGTATGGCCACTGATACGACCATGTTTCTTCATCTCGGGTTCATGCTGCATTTTTCGTTGTAGGTCGGATAAGCTCTGCAGTAAAACGACATTAATTTCAGTTTGCTTTTCTTGTTCTTTCATCATCCTTTCATTGTCGGCCTTGCAGCTTTGCAATTAAACCATGAGAATCCTCACAGTCTCAGCTAGATCTGGAGGAGTCCCTATTGCTCTTATTTCGTCAGACTCTTCGTCTCTATTGTGGGAGCCTTTTCCCATCTCTTGGTGAGTCACCATTTTCTGCATCTATAAATTCCCGCGGCTGATCGTCCGCTTGGGTGAAAAGACAAATGTTGGTTGTTAGTCAAGAGTTAGATACATTTTTATAACCTGTGCATAAATTCATATTTTCACATGTATACCCATATAATAGGGGTTTTTCATTTGGGTCTTAATCCTTATCTATCCAACCATCTCAATTGTAAGAGACTCTACCTACTTTAGTAGGTAGCCATCGTAACACTAAAACAGGACAACGCAGTTCATGTCCCAGATTACAGTTTCATTCTGCTATCCTTCTTCTTAAGGAGAAAACACGTATGACAATATCTTCTTACGCGGCTTGTGCCTGAGCCCAAGTAGGCCAAGTGTTGTAACCATGCTGTGATACCAATTTGTCACACACCCACTACCATAATAATAAAAAAATTATTCATGTGGAATCAGAGCCCCCGAAATATCTACGAAGGCCTATCGTAAACTAGTTCTCTCTCTCTCTCTCCTCCCATGTGATCGTGGGTCATGATCACAGGTCAAATAACCATGGCGCCTCTCAATAATTCATGAATCGGCACTACAGAGATGTCGAATTGTTCAACTCTGCGACCACCGAACCTCGACAAGGCTAGTGACTGGCCAATAGGGACAAATCCCAACAGGGTTAGCGAATGGCCAATAGGAACGATCCCTGCTGCAGGATTAAGTGGAGTACCTGTGGTAATAGGGAAGCACGACACGATGGGAGATGTGACAGGAGATGGGCCCCGCTTCACACGCCACACCATTCCTGACCCCCCCCATTAAAGGAAAAACGGGAAGGGGGGTCCGGAATTCGCCTGAGCACCGTTGATCAAGGAAAATTAATCTCCACCGTTCAAGGGTTGCACGTTCGGTTCCGGACCCCCCCCCCCCTTAAAGGAAGAATGGAAGGGGGGCTCTGGAATGAACCCTCAACCATCAATCTAGGCGGGTGGACTTTGACCATCCAGATCTACTCGCTACTTACTCTAATGCGCATTCGTGCCCCAGCTTAAAGCCGACATCTCTTCCTCACATCTGACGGTCGTACAGACTCTAAGATCCTCTGAAAGAATCTCGTCCGTTCATCGGGACTTATCATCAAGAGAGTTTGAACTCTCGACCACGGGGCTTTCGAATTATTGATCCCTGGTTTCCCGATGTGGTTAATCTCTTGACACGTGGCCACCTTAAATTGAACGTTCCACGATTGCTTTGGGGTTTCCATCATGGAAAGTATCGATCTCTCATCACCAGGACTTCCGAATTCACAATTCCCGATTTCCTGAAATGGGTAATCTCCTGACACGTAGCCTCCTTAAATCGGACGGTTCACGACTACTTCGGGGTTTCCACCATGGAAAGTCTCGATCTCTCATCACCAGGACTTCTGAATTTGTGATTCCCATTTTCCCAAAACGGGTAATCTCGCGACACGTGGCCTCCCTAAATCAGACGGTCCAGATCTACTTCAGGGTTTTCGCCCCTATTCACTGGGGGTTGACCCTCGGTATCTCCTGACAGATCCAACGGCTATCGTTTTTTCCAGCCGAGATATGATGGCTCAGACAGGTTCCTAACTTGTGCATTCTCCTACGACTCCCTGGACATGGAAAAATCAACGGTCCAGAGGTTCTCCTGGACCTTGGGGATCTACGATCCCGATCTCTTCACTACCCACGAAGACACAGAAAGACAAAGTGGTAAGGCCTTAACATCCTACTTTCTCCTACCAATCTAACGGTCATGGGTGCCCACAGATTTCCCAACCGAGTCTTTTCCATCGATCAACACCTATTCCGAGTTAAGGCGCTTAACACTCCAATTTCTCCTTTCCATCTGACGGTCGAAAGTGACCATCGATCTCCCGATGGGATTTCATCCGTTGATTCGATACTTATCAGGAATTTCTTAAGGCCTTGCACCTTCACGTCCTTTCTCCAGGTTCTTGATGGGCGTTTGAGAAGGGTATCTCTTTGGGGAAGTTTACCCAGGGTACTATCTGAGGCAGATAAGGGTATCGCTCTCCCGAGAACGAGACGTGAAGTCTGAATTAGATGAGTACACATATAAATAAAAACTTATGAAACAAGAAGCCATACATAGTCTTTCCATTATAAACATACAACTACCAGTACTGATCAAAATATGATATAGAAATTCTTATACTGGAATTATTCACAATTTCACAACTTATGAGCATAATTGTCAGAATACATATATTTCAAGATGCCAAAGGAAAAACACTTATCAAAAAGTAACACCAGGAGTTATGTAACTGCTAAGAGGGGTTCTCATTTCCACCCAACCGTAGGCTCAACGAATCCCAGTGGATTTACCACTAGCCACCCCCGAGCTAAGACCACGATGTTGTGAGACTGAATCTCTGTTTTCCAGTGACCAGGAGCGAAGGTTACTCTCCTTCCTCTCTGCTATCACTCACTCTGCATATCTCCAGAGTTCTCCCCTCACGTCTCCCCTCAAATCACTTCTTCCCCATGCCTTATCCTCTTGCGAGGTTGCGTGTGGCACGATTTCCCTCACCCTGGTCAGGTATGACGGCTCTACGAATGGGTGGTTCACCTCCCCATCCCTCATTAATTCCTGAGGAGCCATCTACCTACCAGCCTGTGAGGCATTTAATTCAGGGCTAGTGAGCTGCTTTTAGTTCTTCGGGCCAGTGGAGTCCAAATACGGTATTGATTGTCAGTGGAAGTTAACCCCACCTTTCCAGGTGCCCTCCACCGCCTTTCTACAGCCATCATGGTCTCTTTTTCAGAATATCCCCTCTCAGTAGTCCTACAATATAAATTCATAATATTATTCACATTCATCGACCTTTTCCACAAGGTCCATTCACATCACATATTCACATTTCTGAGTTTGCCACAGTTCTTGGCTAGTCCAATTATTTTTAAAAACTGGGGGAAATAGGGTGTTACATTTGGTATATGACTTGAAGAACATCATTGGATGCATGCTACATGATTGTTGAGGTATACTTGCTGAGATACATTGCTGGTGAAATTCTTGGTTTATTGGTATATTGGTATATGGCATGATATGGTATATGATTAGTACATAGTATGGTGTTGATGTACATGGTTGATGTACATGATTGATGTACATGGTTGATGTGCATGGTTGGAACATGGTATGGTACATGGTATGGTGTTGATGTCCATGTACATGGTTGGTGCATGGTTGATGCATAATTTGGTATAGGTGTTGGTGCATGGTTTATGCACTTGTTGTGGTACATGTTGTGGTACACAGTTGATGCTTGGTATGGCACAATTTGATGGTTTGTTACATGTTATGGTACATGGTTGAGACCCATATATTTTGATGGTATTGGTACATTCTTGGTAAATTCATGTCTTGGTGATGTTGGACATCTAGTTGAGAGGTGTCGTTGGTATATGATTTATGTGAGAGTATCTGGTTGAGTATCGGTGACAGTGACAGGTTGGACAAGTTGACAATGACAGGTTGGATACAGTGATAGGTTGATTGGTTACAGGTTGATGTTACAATGACAGTTACAGTGGTAGAAAAAGTGGTAGTGACAGTGGCAACGACAGTGGTAGTGATTGTGGTAGTGATAGTTAGTCTACACTTATATTTAAGAGCGATAAGACGAGGCAATGAAAGGGGGTTGTATCCTCCTTCCATTTGGTGCTGGAGAATCGGGGAGTTGGATACTCGACTCTTTTCAGATTGTTACGTTCCTCATTTGCTCTATTAGTTGGATCGTGTTGGCTGCAATGGAAGGAGGCGCTAACAAATGGTATCATACTCATTCTATCCCACCCTCTGAAGCTAGAATTATTGTGATAATGGTAGCCATTTGTATTTCTTTGGCCATGGACTTATATCATTTGAGTTTATTTTCGCAAATTGAAAATACGAGTTCCAGGAAGTACTACGAACCCATGCCCTCCGGGTGTAGTTTCTTCATATTTGGAACAAGGTATCGTTTGGGGGTACAAACTACGAGTATGTTTTTCATAATTAATGAAATAATAGTGTTGTCTATACTTTACATTGTATCATTGAGTGTAGTATTAGAAACTTTGGGTACGAAGGTGTTTGGGACATGGTTATATAGTGCTTTGCAAAGTCTAGTTTGGATAAAGTGGGTCTTGAGCAGTTATTTTACTAATCAATCTTCTCTACTAGAAAATTACTTTTGGGAGAATGATGGAAGGTATATGTATGCTTCTGCATTTTTTCTCAATGCCATCCTAGCTGGAGTCCGAGCCAAGTGGGAGTATTATTAATAATAAAATCTATGTAATTGCATGCTAGTTATTTGCTCATATGGGAATAATATAATCCTTGAGTAATTAGCTTTTGATGAATTATAGTTATTAAAAAACTATTTAACTTGTCAATTGTCTTTAGTTAATCTTTTTGTTTTTATTTTAATTTTTTCTATTAAACATATATATAAAATAAAGATACTTCTGCACAATCAGAATGATACAAAAATGTTCATGTTGTGATTATGATTCTGTATTTGAGAATGTTTTAAGATGATACTTGTAGTAGGTGGAAGGTTAAAGTATACTACAATCCTTATACAATATTCTTGGGTAACTTTATTGTAGATTGTATCTTGCAAAGTATTCATTTTTTCCAATCAATATGTTGAAATATAAATCCATGTGTTTATGTGCAATTTCAAGAAGAATTCATAATATAAAACTAAAACAAGTAAACACTTAAATATTAATAAACAAGTTAGATGTCAATTTTTAATATATAAACAAGGAAAAAAAAAATAGACATATTATTTAGAGACACATTATGATTTGAAGTAATTCACATCCTTGTTATTTAGAGACAAGGTGTGATAATAAAGACATATATATTTAAAAACACTTTGCAAGTAGAAAGATAAATAATTTGAAAATTTCAGGAGAGAATTTGAAATTCAAACATGTACTAAATCATTGGCTTTGACTTACAATACATTCATAGAACTAAATTTATAACACAATATAAGCTATGAAAGAGACTATTATTTTCAGGTGAAACAATGAGGTTCAATTTGAGTTACATTGAGAGTGAAAGAGTCTATTATTTCTAGGTGAAACAATATTGTGGTTTAATCTGACTTACATTAAGAAATGCAAGTAGGAGAAGCTTCCACATAAGCATGTTCTATATGTAAAATTGTCAAGATGAAGCCAAAAACGAAATTCTGAAGAGAATTAGAGTAGACAATTGTACTAAAAAATATATGTGTTTCAGTGTAAAATCCAATTGCATATAGGTTTTCAGAAATTTGATAACCCTCCAATTTACGACGAAGAATGTCAGAAGACATGGAATGAAATGGGATATCGAAATTGTCAAGAATAGTAGTAAGACAATTTTTTTGAAACATACCTTTTTTTATTGAAGTTTTTTTTGCAAAAATTAAACAAGGTAAATATCATTTTTTTGCATCTTTTTCTATTTCAACTATTTTATTGTCTCGATTCAGTATAAGTTTTCCATGAACAACAATAAATTCCCGCAACATGTAGATAACATTGAATCTTTGTTTTAGTTAATCTTCATATGATAATGTTGTTAAATTTGGTAAAAGATTTTTTAAGATATCATGTGTAAGAGAACATGATACTTTTATATTTCCTGTGTTGATTATGCTGCACTTTGACCGATGTGAATAGTACAAAAAGGTTTGATTTTGACATTTGGGACAATGCAACATTGTTCCTTGTATTGATCCAAAAAATTCTATTACTAAATTGCATATGGAACATATAGGCTGGAAGGGATTCAAATATTTGTTTACTACTTTCAATGTGCCTTGAACCTATTTTGCATTGGTGAACATAAGTGTAGTCAATATTTTTTAATAAAAAATATATATAGTATAACTTATTTTTAGATGGTTTGAAAATTTCACATGGTTTGTCCACTTGACCAATAGTCTCAAATATTCAAAAGGTTTATTGGTTGTTATTGGTCCAATGTATGTTGATTGGCGTGTGCATAGTGTATTATAAGTTGTCTCTTTTCATTTGACAATGTTTTTGAATAACAAGATGGGAGATTCTTTCTTTGAAAGATGGTCCTCAATGAAAGAATTTTTTTTTGTGATTGTTGGAAATAAATGCACTTGTAGTTTTAACAAGCCACACATTAATTTTCTTTTTTTCTATAGAAAGTAGATGCAAGGAATTCTTTTTTTTTGTAATCTAAGTGTTTGTACATGGAAACAATCTCACCATTTGCTCATCATTTTCTGAATTTCCATCCTTGAATTCCAAGGTATATTGTGTCCCTAGTTTTTTCGCAGCAGTGACAATTGCACCTATTGTTCCAAGTGCATATTGTTTTATTGCTTCTACAATTATTTTGATTGAAGTGCTTGGTATGAAGTTTTATTGCTAACAAACATGTTCTATGTTTTCTATGCTAGTCTCTTGATCTACTAGCAAGATACATTCAAATTCTCCATGATTGTAATTGTTTTTTGGTGCAATTTTGAAATTTGTAATACGAATGGCTTTGCCTAGTATAATTTTTTCTTGGTGTTGTTCAATGAAACTACTATGGACATCCAAGGTTATTGTCATCTCAACTTTGAAATTTGTTAATCCACTCGCAAAAGATCATTTGACCACTATGATTTGTCAAGTATTGTTGTGTATGTAACAATAATATTTCCATCGAAAACTTGTCCATCTTTGCAACTAGTCAACTTTTTAATAATGATTGGGGTGGAAGTTGTTGGTTTGTTCCTATACATGGGAAAAAAAAAGAACTTATCAAAACAAATGGTGAAACTGTTGGACAATTGGTTTAGATAGTTGGTTTTCATTGATGTCAACCCTTGGAGAGTGATATTGGAGATTGATGTAAACCCTTAGAGATTGATGTCAACCCTTGGAGAGGTCCAGAGATGTGGAAAAGATGTTGGATGGTTGATTGAAATTTGTATGATTGAGATTGATGGTGAGATAGTTGGGTGCATTTGAAGAATCTTACATGAAGCCCCAGAGGTGTGGCTATGGAACCCAAGTATGTTGAGGAATATGGACATGAAGGATAGTGAAAGTGCATGTAAGATACTCATTGATGGATAACATTCGTTGTGTCATTTTCAATGATATGTGGAATTCCACGTGGTTCGTCAAGGTTAGGGAGATATGGCCTTGTAAAGTTGGAAGCCCCAAATAACGGTCAAGAATCCCCTAGTTGCTTACAAGTCTTGGTGAAAGGGTAAAGTGGTTGTAAGAAGAAACCTCTAAAATAAGGAAAGTTGTTACTATGAAAAGGTATATAAACACCTCAAGGAATATCTCATAAACACACACTTACATTGAATATCTATCTTGTGAATGTTATGGTTTATCTCTTTATTGACAAATATGAGGTTGAATGTGATGTATCAAGTCTAAGGTAGCGAAGGTCTGAAGGAGCAAAAGTTTTGGAGTTGCAGAAAACTAACAACCCTAGTTTTTTTAGGTTATATGCAGGCTACATAAGGATAGGTCATGTACATACGTGGGCTGAAGAAGGGTGGGTCGCATACATCTGCAGGCTGAAGAAACACATTTCACATAGATCTGCAGTCTACATGTATAGAGAAGCATGAACATCCATGAGTTGTAGTTGAGGAAAGTGCTTATACACACGGTCAGTAGAAGAGAAAGTCAAGTATATGTCAAAGGGAATGTGAAAGGTTGTGAAAGGATGTTGGTACCAGGTTACTGAGGACTGTGGAAGTGTTACAGGTCAGTTTATAGTACAACAATTCAGCTACAGAATCAGAAGTAAGTTTTAATGTTTATGGTTATGATGTTATGGTACATGCATGGTGATGATAGTATGTGATATGGTGCATCTTGGTGATGTTATGGTACATTGATTAGAATCATTATTTTCTATCTTGGTATCTGGTTTGGTTACATGTTATGGTGCATACTTTAGGCTTGGTTGCATTTTGGTAATATTGAGGAGCATTCTTGAGGAATGTGTTTGAGGGTTTTGGTATATGACTTGAGGCATATCATTGGATGCATGGTACATGATTTTTGAGTTATACTTGTTGAGATACATTGTTGGTGCAATTCTTGGTTTATTGGTATATTGGTATCTGACATGATATGGTATATGATTGGTACATAGTATGGTGTTGATGTATATGGTTGATGCACATGATTGATGTGGATGTACATGGTTGGTGCATGGTTGATGCATGGTTTGGTATAGGTGTTGGTTCATGGTTGATGCTTGTTATGGTACATGTTGATGGTTTGGTACATGCTATGGTACATGGTTGAGACACATATCTTGTGATGGTATTGGTACATGCTTGGTAGAGTCATGTGTTGGTGATGTTTGACATCTAGTTGAGAGTGTCCTTGGTATATGATTCATGTGAGAGGATCGGGTTGAGTATCGGTGATAGCAACAAGTTGGACAGGTTGACAATGACAGGTTGGATATAATGACATGTTGACTGGTTACATGTTGATGTTATAATGGTAGTGACAATGGTAGAGATAGTGGTAGTGACATTGGTAGTGACAATGGTAAATATTGTGGTAGTGACAGTTAGTATACACTTATATTTCAGAGCGGCATGATGGGGCAAGGAAAGGGGGTTGTAGCCTCCTTCCAGTTGGTGCCATAGAATAAGGGAGTTGTAGCTTCCTTCAGGTTGTATCCTGATAAATAGGTGGTTGTAGCCACCTTTCTATTGGATTCAGAGAACGCAGGGGGTTGTATCCTCCTTTTGGTTGGATCCAAAGAATTAGGGAGTTGTATATTCCTTCAGGTTGGATCCTATAAATAGGGGGTCATAGCCTCCTTCCAGTTGCATCTAGAGAATCACGAAGTTGGTGCTTCATATGAATGAATTATTTATATATATAAGAAATGATTCAGTGGTTTTCTCCCATTTGGGTTTCCATATAAATATTGATTTACTGTGTATTTGATATGATGTTGTTTATGTGATGATGCTTATGATTATATGATCATGATATATTAAATGAAATCATAGATGATACATTGATGATAAAATGTTGAACATTGTTGATAAAGTAAAATAATATATATTGTTGTTAAAAGTGGTATAAAGTTCTTATATTGACTGACCCCCACCTCTCAGTATTCCAACAATTGGTATCGGAGTGAGGTTCCTTCAAGGAAACAATTTAACCACTATAAGGTAGATCATGGAGTACAATATGAATGGAGTACCAATGTTGAATGGTAAAAATGGTCTAGACTATGATTCATGTAGCAGAAGAACGAAAATATTTTTGCAGGCACATGGATATGATATTTGGTATTTAGTTGTTACAGGATATAGTGGTTCAAATAAGCCAAAGACTGTAGATAAGAAGGAATTGAAGCATAACAACAAAATATCAATGTATTTCATCATGGAAGGATTACCTGATTCAATAAAAGACAAAGTGGGAAAATTTTCATTAGCTAAAGAAATTTGGGATAAGCTACATAATCTATATTTCCCCCCCATCACAGAGCCAGAGAGTGATAAAGAAGATAGAGGTACATGACAAGAATAAAGAAAAATGCTCATCATGTCAGACTAATTCAGAAGAAAAATATTATAAATAAGACACAATAGATCTTGAAGCAAAACTAGTCAGTATTTTAGATGAACTAAAGAAAGAAAGAGAAGAAATCAAATCACTCGAGAAATAATTTATTAGGCTAAATAAAGGTGTTCAAAGTTCCTAATAATCCAAAAAAGTCATCGTGAAACTAAAGTCTCAGCTAGAAGAAGACATAAATATTGAAAAAACATACAAAGGTCATGGAAGAAAAGTAATGTTTAGAATTCAAAATAGCAACACTAAGAAAGGAATTAATGGAAGAGAAGAAGTGTTTGCATCACTGCATATCTAGTTATGATAACTTTCAATTCTAGTGCATCATAGTCCATTTCGACATTCTATAAACAAACTAGCGACTTGAGTAGTGCATAGTTGCACTCGATAAAGTTTATGACATTATTCATTGCAGACAATGCACAATGTATTGATTATTTTCAAACTAACATAGTGTCTCGAAATAACTCTCACCATATGTACTTTGAAACATATGAAATTCATTAACTTTATTATCTCGAAAAAGTAGGTGAAATGAAATAGTTCTTTTGCACAATAGTGGCTTAAAATGTCTAGCGGATGGATTTTTTCCTATAGACAAGTTCACATTGAAATGCAACTAGATTTTCATTCGACCTTCCGGCCAAACTCTTATTGGTATATTTTTCCAATTCAATGTGCAATGTACACAAAAAATGTTGCCCCATAGAACTAAAATATTTCCCCATAAATGTTTATCACCTGATGGTATGTCAATTGATGCTAATCTAGACATTTTGTTCAAATATTCTTTTAGGTTACTAATAGTATGCACTTCTATCAATGA
>JZKD02S1751755.1:148073-165140 GCA_000966675.3 Picea glauca
AGAGAGGGAGGGGGAGAGAGGGGGAGGGAGTAGAGAGAGAGAGTGTGTGTGTTTGAAAGTGTTAGAGGAGAGAGATGGGGGTATAGGGGTAAGGAGAGAGAGAGAGAGAGAGAGAGAGAGGGAGAGAGAGAGAGATTTTGAGAATGAGACTAACAATGAGGAGAGATATATGGGGTGTATAGAGAGAGGGAGGGATAGAGAGTGGGGTATAGAGGGAGGGATGGAGAGAGAGGAGGAGAAAGAGATAAATCCCTACGAATATTCCATACTTGACTTATCCCCCTATACTACATTGACATTGTTATCCCCGCAGACTCTATGAGGGGAGAAGAGAAAGTGTTGGAACATAAAGCATTGATGTTTCATCACACATCTTCTGGATTCAGTTGGTCAATAGATCGACCTACATATGGATATAGTTGATCAAGTGATCGGCCAACCAATTTGTTGAGTAGTCGACAAGCTCGTCAGTCGGACAACTGACCAACATTTGAATATAGTCGGGTGGTGGATCGACCAACCCATCAATCAACTACGAGTTGGATGAATAGTTGGTTGGGTCGATCATTCTAATCGATGTGACTCAATAACACATATTTGGTAGAGTCAAATCCAACCAATGGTTACATGTGGACAAGATCCTTCAGATTCTATGGAAGTTGGTTATATCTTGAGGCTATCAATAAAAGACCTATTGGGTCATTATCATCAATCCAATTGTGTGATAGATCATGCATATCAATATGTGCAATATGTACTACAATTTTCTAATCAGAGTGGGTTCTGCCTAAGTGTTGTTATGGTGTCTTTGGACACCATCCTTTATCTTCAAAAAAAAAAATTCTCTTTAGTTACCTGCAACATTATTTTTTATATTTCATGTTGTGTTCCACCCTATTCCCCAACATGGTATCATATCCTTTGGTTTGAAACCTCGACCTATTATCTTCAAACCTTGTTGAGTCGAATATGTTGTGTGATTGACTCTAGGTCAATGGTTTGTTGATTGGAACTTATTGAAATAGATCGGTTTCTGTCTAGATATCAAATATGGATTCAAAGATTGATCTTGTTGTTATGAATGGATCAAATTATGTAGTATGGCCACCATACATGGAAACCCTACTAAAAAGAAAAGGATTGTGGCAGTATACGAAGGTTGTGATTCTATATCCAACAGAAAAATAGGTAAAGTTTTTTGTTGATGTCAAGAAGGATGAGGTTGAGGGGGTCATCACAACAAACATCTCATGGAAGATTCGATTTCACCTCAATGGAATTGAGTTCCCTCATCAAGTATGGAAGAATTTGAAGTCATTTTTTGACCAAGTCGACGAAATCCATGTCATGTAGTTTGAGAAAAAATTTATCTCTCTCGATCCTCATTATTTTGACAGAATGGAGGACTATTTGGTGCATGTGAAATAACTCTAGTTGAAATTGGTAGAATTTGGAAAGAACTATCAAAATAAGGATGGGAAACTCATCAAGTTGGTCCCGATGAATTTGAGAACACCATTCAACGTGTTCATTCCAACTTTCCACACCAATTGAAAAGTGTGCAAGGAAGATTGTAAGGATTACACCTTTGAATATTTTTGTGGTATTTTGATTACTCATCAAAACCGACTGCTTGAAGAAGGAAAGATTGGTGGTAAACACCATGTCCACTTTCTCAAGGGTAAGAGAAAGATGGATCCCATGGATAGAGTACAATTTGATGAAGATAGATTCAACAACCTTACCATCTAGTGCCATATGTCCATACCTCTTATTGCGGGCCCTAAAACCCCTACACCTCCATCCTAGAAATCTAACCACTGCCTTATTCCTTAAATAACTTTCAATCCTAAGCCCCTGGGTCCTAGTTTTCCCCAAGCCCCTTTATACCTCTATTCATAAATTTATAGGGGCTATACAATAAATGGTCTATATGTTTCATTAAGAGCACTCATGTGCTCTTGTGAGCATAAATAAATGATATTAGGAATTTTTCCTGCCTCATATCCTTATCCAAAAGGAGCATGTATGTGCTCTTGTGAGCATAAATAAATGAGGTCATGAATTGTTCCTGCCTCATATCCCTATACAAAAAGAGCACACAAACATTCTAAGAGCATGCATGCATTCCTGGAATGCATGCTCACTTCAAGGCACATGGATTCCAAGAATACGTGCACTGGACAAGGATATGAGGAAAGAATAATTCTCATCCTCTTTCTCTCCAAAAAATGTGACACTATATCAACATATGCACATAGAAACAACAACAACAAACACGTTTTTTGTTTTTTAGTGTCGTTGGAAAACAAAATTTTTTCTTGTTGTGTAATTGGTAGACAAATTTGTGTAATTGAAGAAAATTGTCAATGGAAAGAAAACTTTTTTCTTGTTGTGTATTTTGTAACGACGCCTCCGTTACTTCAACAATTAGTGATGTACAAAAGAGGTAAATATTTTTTTTTTGAACAAATTTTAGTACAATTGAAAATGTGTCATAACATGTATTAATAACTACACAATGAATTTCATCACAATCAACTAAAAGAAACATCACTATTATTAAATTAATCGTATCTTATAAAGATAACATAAGGAATCTACCCGCCCAATCTATCCTACATGGTTATGACCTCCAATACACATAAACAACACTCAAGTCCAGGATTCATTCGATTGATTTTGACCACTTAAGGTCTCAGGACTGCCGACTGTTCCAAGCAACAAGGAAGTATATAATTCCCATTAATTCAATCATACACCACTATTCAAAACTATAATTATCAGCATACTTAACCATCAATTCATCATAGTGAAAATAATAATCTACTCTACGTAATGAATCTTCAAGCAACATTGAGTGTAAATGAGTAAGAGGATTTTACATAAAGAATAATAACCCAAAGAGCATAAGCAAAATCTTAGTCTCATGTAACTCAGCTATGCATCTTCATATTAAGGAATATCTTCTAAGAATATATATCAAGAATTTAAAGGATAAAATTATATATTCATTTGCAAGAAACCACAAGAAGATCAATCTTTTTAAGAAATACATTAAATTTAGATGCTACTTTGCATTATGTATCGAATTTATAAAACTAATAAAAAACAATCATAAATAGCAATTAATAAGAAGTCTACTACTTGCATATCCATTTGAAAATAACGAATCGGTTCAATCATAACAAGGAATATGGAAAGATTCCAAGACTAACTTACATTTCCATTGCAAGAAACTATAAGAAGCTCAACCCATAATTAAGAATTAGATAAGATATATTATATGTTATATTGCATATCTGATGCAGGAGCATCGCCAGCACATCAAGCGAGCCAGCGCAGAAGTGGAAGACAGCTGGACAACACCAGCACAAATTTTGAAAACACTTTGATATTGTTTCGCAAACATTAATGTGTGGATTTAATGAAGCGCACCTTGTATATTGTAATGGACCTTGAGCGGATACCTCTCGTCCTTAGGTAGATAGTCGGCATTTAATAGATTTAATGCAGTTAGATAGGAATTTAATTCTAGATTTGATAGCTTTAGAGCACAAGAGGGAAACGGGATATAGACACCCTCCTTGTACATTGTAAGATTATTATTATTGAGAGAATTCAGAAGAGAAAGGAGCGTGCAGAGAATTGTATGGAAAGCACCCATGTACAGATATTTGAATTAATAGAAATAAGCTTTGATTCAAATTCATGGTTTGTGTTGTTCTCTGTGTATAGATGTTGATATTCTCATGAATGTTCACTTCCTGTTATACATTTTCTTTTATATGCTATGTATGTGACTTCATGGTTGAGTTGAAGTCTGAGAGGAAGTGAAAATGAGTTTCAATTGTTTCTCTGTTTGAGCAAGAATTCCTGCAAGGAGTGCAGTTGAAGTCGTCCGCAAGGAGTGCGTTGACAGAAGGCTCAAATAGTGAACTTTTATTCTGATTTGACCAAGAGTGAAAGTGGGTTACAGAAGCCGTGCAAGGAGTGTGCAGGCTAAGCTAAGTCTCAGAGTTGGGATTCTGAGCAACGGTATTGAAGACTGCTACCGCAGGAGTTGCGTAGAGTCGAGTGACTTCAAGACTTCAACATTGTTGAAGAGTTGTCGTGAGGAGTGCGTGCAAAAATTTCTCAGAGGACTGGAGAATCGTGGGTAAGCTCAGGAGGTCTAGAACCTTGAGTAATATCCAAAGGAAGTGGAGAAAGGTCGCACCTTGACAGGTTGGCAAGAAGTGTCGTAAGTTACGCGCAGGGTGACAAGTTCCGTCGAAGAACACAGCTATTTCGTAGATTTTCCAAAGGAAGGAAGGATGGTTGGAATTCTCCGAGGAGAATCCGCAACATTCTGTGAGTCGTCTGATCTCACACAAGAGCGGGGAAGATACAACGAAGGTATCAAGGGTTAAAAGCTCAGGAGGGGCCGAGCCATTGATCCAAGCCAGTTAGGGCCGTTGGATCAATCGCGAGATCGCCTATCGGGGTTTTGCGAGAAAGGGATCGAAGATTTGGCCACGGGAATCGCGATATTGCGATACGCGATATCCTGACAGTTGCGAAAATAGTGTGGGCCACAGGAGTTGGTGACGTGGTAGGTGACGCGAGATATCGGGTTTCGCTGCAAAAATTTTTGAGTATTATACGTCTGGATTCGCGATCCCGCGAAGTCTGAAGTCCTGACATCGACGTTTCGGCGCATCGGGTATCGGAGGTTGGAAACCCAAGGGTTTGGTGTCACGAGTAGCGAAGTCGAGATAGAACCGAAGTCCCTATAGGAGAAAATCGAAGTCAACATTGACTCATATCGGATCTCGGAGATCCGAGAGTATAACATTCGATCACCAGACTTGCGAAGTCGCGAGTCTTGATTCCCCAACAAGCAAAGGAAAGGGGGGATCGTGCGAAGAGAACTGTGGGTGTAGAATTCTCGATAGGGAATTAGAAGAACCTTGGAGTTCTTCGGGCCGAGAGGAAGAAGGTCCTGGAGAAGCGGGCGTGCTAGTAAGGGCGCAGCTACATCAGTTGTGGTATCAGAGCCAGGTTATCTCTTTGCTTTTTGTAGCAGAGAAGGAAATTCGCCACGCCGCCCAGAAGAGAAAGACAATCACCTAATATCGAGGACAGGGAGGTGAGAAGAAGAGGTAGGCAGGTACTCAATCCAGAAATGGAGAGACAAATGAGAGATATCCAAGCAAGACTTGAAGATATGGAGACAACTCAGAGACACATAGCCAGTGCAGGAGATATTAGTGATTCCAAAGACGAGATGGAAGCTGTACAGAAGAGGTCACAACAGAGGATGCATCAACCGAGCGGTTGATAAAAGATATTTCAAGGATGGGTGCAAAGGCGAAAATGGACATTCCAGTTTATGAGGGAACTTTGGATGCCGAGGAGCTGCTAGATTGGATTAGAGCTCTTGACACTTATTTCGACTATGAAGATGTCGAAGAAGACAAGAAAGTCAAGCATGCTGTGACACGCTTGAAAGGACATGCAGCATTGTGGTGGGATGAGCTACAAGGTGACAGACGCTGCAAAGGCAAGCAGAAGATAAAGAGTTGGGATAGAATGATCGCGAAGATGAAGGCGAAGTTCATCCCAAGAGACTATAAAATTACTCTGTTCAGGAGAATGCAGAACCTGAGACAGAAGCTGATGACAGTGAAAGAATACACTGAGGAATTATATCGACTGAACATCAGGGCAGGTCATCGGGAGAGCGATGATGAGAAGGTTTCCAGATATCTGAATGGTCTGAGATACGAAATTCAGGATGAATTGAGCATGGTAACCATCCGAACTGTGGAGGATGCTTATCAGATGGCTTTGAAAGCTGAGGAGAAGCTGAGTCGTAAGCAAGGTCAGCAAGGGTGAGGCAGAAGTCAGCCCAGGGGCAATGTAGTTGCCCAGGAGAAATATCAGAAGCCTAAGGAGGAATGGAAGAAACCTCAGGGTAAGGTTGAAAGAGGTGGGACCTCACAGAGGGGACCATATGTTGAACAGAGAGGGAAGCATACAAAGAAGAGTGGAGGATATCTGATGGAAATACTTTTCCTCGTACTAGAGGTCGAGGTAAAGGAAGAGGTGGAGTAGTCACATGCTTCACATGTGGAAAGAATGGGCACAAGTCTTACGAGTGTCTAGAGAAAAAGAAGGAGTCAGGAGAAGCTCACATCACCGAAGTGCAGAGACGGGATGTTGAGGTTGAAGACACAGAAGGTGGAAGGTCATTGATGATGCATAAAGTTCTCTTAACACTCGGGAAGGAGGTGGAGGACTCATCTCAAAGGACCAGACTGTTCAGAACAGCTTGCAAGACCAAGGATAGGGTGTGCAAGGTTATCGTGGACAGCGATAGCACAGATAATCTCGTTTCAACCAAGATGGTGGAAAAGCTAGAGCTGTAGACAACTGATCACCCAAATCCATACAAGGTTTCATGGCTACAGAAGGGACATCAGGTATGTGTCACTAAACAATGTTTAGTTGAATTCAAGATAGGAGGGTATAATGATAAAGTAATCTGTGATGTCATTCCTATGGATGTATGTAATTTATTGCTGGGTAGACCATGGCAATATGACAAAAATGTGATTCATGATGGGAGAATGAACACATATACCCTGGAGAAGAATGGGAGAACCCATATGTTTCTTCTGATAAAGGAAAAGGAGGTGAAGCCGGAAGTTAGCAACACAATACTTCTCATGAGTGGGAAGGAACTTCTTACAGAAGTGAAGAAGAAGGAATATCCACAATTCTTTGTGGTCAGAAAACCGAGAATTGTTCTGACTAGCACAAGAGTGGACGATTTACCAGATGAAGTTCAAGAACTGTTGGAAGAATTTGTTGACGTCATAGTGGATGAATTACCTCGTTCGTTGCCACCGATGAGGAGCGTGAGTCATCATATAGACCTCATACCAAGAGCCAGTTTGACGAACAAAGCCGCGTATAGGTTGATGCTGCAGGAAAATGAATAGGTTAAGAAGCAAGTCCAGGAGTTATTGGACAAAGGATTGGTCAGAGAAAGTTTGAGTCCATGTGTTGTTCCAACAGTACTCAGTCCGAAGAAGGATGGAGGTTGGAGGATGTGTACCGAATCGAGAGCCATCAACAAGATAACCATTAGATACAGGTTTCCATTGCCGAGGATGGATGATCTGATGCATTGCCTGAGTGGGGCAAATTATTTTTCAAAGATAGATTTGAAGAGCGGATACCAACAGATTCGTATGAGAGAGGGTGATGAATGGAAGACAGCCTTCAAAACCAACGAAGGTATGTATGAATGGCTAGTCATGTCGTTTGCCTTAACAAATGCACCGAGTACCTTTATGAGATTGATGAATGAAGTCTTGAGGGAGTTCATCAGGAAGTTTGTCATTGTGTATTTGGATGACATACTGATTTACAGTAAATCAGAGGTTGAACACCTGAAGCATTTGGCCATCGTGATGAAGAAGCTACTGCAGGAGAAGTTGTTGATTAATATGAAGAAGTCCTCATTTATGAAGACAGAGCTCATTTACTTGGGTTTTTTTATTTCGGCTAATGAGTTGAGGATGGATCCGGATAAAGTGGAAGTGATCAAGAATTGGCCATCACCAAGAAATATTTTCAGGGTGAGAAGTTTACATGGATTAGCTAGTTTCTACCGGAAGTTCATCAGGAATTTTAGTGGGATTAACACAACGATGATGGATACAGTGAAGAAGCGGCATAAGTATTTTCATTGGACAACGGAGGCTGAGAAGAGCTTCAATCTGTTGAAGCGGAAGATCACAGAACAACCAGTGTTAGTGTTGTCAGATTTCCAGAAAACATTTCAGGTGAAATGTGATGCAAGCAGATTTTCCATAGGAGCGGTCTTGAGTCAGGAAGACAGACCAGTTGCATATTTCAGTGAGAAGTTGGATGAGGAAAAATTGAAAAAATCCATGTATGATAAAGAATTTTATGCTATCATACAGGCACTGAAGAAGTGGAGCCATTACTTGATCCCAAAGGAATTTGTTTTGTATAGTGATAACCATGCATTACAGTTTGTGACTCAATAGGAGAAGTTGAATCAAAAACATGCAAAATGGGTAGAGTATATGCAGAATTTCACATTTGTGATTAAACATGTTTTGGGTACTACTAACAAAGTGGATGATTCTTTGAGTAGGAAATGTTTGTTGTTGCAGGAGTTCCGAGTAAAAACATTGGGTTTTGAGGATCTCAGGAATATGTACGCAGGTGATGCAGATTGTGCGGAGGCATATGAAGCAGCTGAGAATCCAGTTCTCAAAGACAGAAGCCCTTGTATGGATTATATGATCTAGGAAGGATTGTTGTTCAGAGGCAATCAACTATGTATTCCGAAATGCTCCATGAGGGAGAACTTGTTAAAGGAGAAACACAATGGTGGCTTAGCAGGACATTTTGGCCATGAAAAAACATTCGCGAAGCTGAATGAGTCATATTTTTTGCCAAGGATGCGAGCAGATGTTAAGAGATTCGTTGACAGATGTAGGGTTTGCCAGCATTCGAAGGGAAGGAAATAGAATGCAGGTCTTTATCAGCCATTGCCCATACCAGAGAGGCCATGGGAGGCGATAAGCATGGATTTTGTATTGGGATTGTCGAGGACGCAAAGAGGTGTTGATTCCATCTTTGTGGTAGTAGACAGGTTTTCTAAAATGGCACACTTCATTCCATTCCAGAAGACCAGGGATGCGACTCACATTGCAAATTTGTTTCTTAAGGAGATCATTCGACTTCATGGATTGCCGAAAAGTATAGTTTCAGACAGAGACACGAAATTCATAGGGCATTTTTGGAGGACCTTATGGAAGAAGCTGGGGACTAACTTGATGTTTATTTCTACTTAGCATCCTCAGATGGATGGACAAACAGAAGTGGTCAACAGAAGTCTGGGAGACTTACTGAGAAGCTTGGTGACCGAGCACCACAGCAGTTGGGACAACATATTACCACAGACTGAGTTTGCATACAATGATTCAGTGAATTGAAGTACAGGGAAGAGTCCATTTCAAGTTGTATATGGGACACGGCCGATAGGTGTTTCAGAATTGCAAGATTCAGAACAAACTGCAACTAGCAGCGCTAGTGCGGAAAAATTCGTTGAGGCGATGAAGGAACTTCACAACCAGGTGAAGCAGCGACTGGAAGATTCAAGTCAGGGGTACAAGCGCAGGGAAGATCATCATCGGAGACAACTTCAGTTTGAAGTTAGTGATCTAATTTTGGTGCACTTAAGAAAAGAAAGGTTCCCAAGGGGAACATACAATAAAATCAAGATGAAGAAAATCGAGCCATGCAAGGTCTTGAGAAAATTCGGAGAAAATTCTTATGAGATTGAGTTGTCGGGTGGCATCAGGATATCTCCGATATTCAATATCGCATATTTATACCCATACAGAGCTGGAGAAATAGAGACTGGAACTGAGGAGCTACTAATCCATTAGATGAAGCAATTGCCAGTAGCAGTGAAGCCACAGATGGAATGCATACTAGAAAAGAGAGTGGGAAAGAAGACCAGGAGAAAACAATACTTCGAGTATCTGGTCAAGTGGAAGAATCACCCAGTGGAAGATGCCAGCTGGGAAACAGAAGAGAAGATACAGAAGCATGGACAGACCGTGCAGGAGCTGATGGACAGGATCCCATGAAAGTTTTCAAGCCGAGGAGTATGATGCAGGAGCATCGCCAGCACATCAAGCGAGCCAGCGTAGAAGCGGAAGATAGCTGGATAGCGCCATCACAAATTTTGAAAACACTTTGATATTGTTGTGAAAAAATTAATGTGTGGATTTAATGAAGCGCACCTTGTATATTGTAATGGACCTTGAGCGGATAGCTCTCGTCCTTAGGTAGATAGTCGACATTTAATAGATTTAATGCAGTTAGATAGGAATTTAATTCTAGATTTGATAGATTTAGAGCGCAAGAGGGAAATGAGATATAGACACCCTCCTTGTACATTGTAAGATTATTATTATTGAGAGCATTCAAAAGAGAAAAGAGCGTGCAGCGAATTGTATGGAAAGCACCCATGTACAAATATTTGAATTAATAGAAAGAAGCTTTGATTCAAATTCATGGTTTGTGTTGTTCTCTGTGTATAGACGTTGATATGCTCATGAATGTTCACTTCCTGTTATACATTTTCTTTTATATGTTGTGTATGTGACTTCATGGTTGAGTTGAAGTCTGAGAGAAAGTGAAAATGAGTTTCAATTGTTTCTCTGTTTGAGCAAGAATTCCTGCAAGGAGTGCAGTTGAAGTCGTCCGCAAGGAGTGCCTTGACAGAAGGCTCAAATAGTGAACTTTTATTCTCATTCGGCCAACAGTGAAAGTGCGTTACAAAAGCCGTACAAGGAGTGCGCAGGCGAAGCTAAGTCTCAGAGTTGCAATTCTGAGAAAGGGTATTGAATACTGTTGCCGCAGGAGTTGCACAGAGTCGAGTGACTTCAACACTTTGACGTTGTTGAAGAGTTGTCGCAAGGAGTGTGTGCAAAAAGTTCTCAGAGGACCGGAGAATCATGGGTAAGCTCAGGAGGTCTATAACCTTGAGTGATCTCCAAAGGAAGCGAAGAAAGGTCGCACCTTGACAGGTTGGCAAGAAGCGTCGTAAGTTACGCGCAGGGTGACAAGTTCCGTCGAAGAACACTCAGCTATTTCGTAGATTTTCCAAAGGAAGGAAGGACGGTCGAAATTCTCCGAGGAGAATCTGTGACATTCTGTGAGTCGTCTGATATCACACAAGAGTGGGGAAGATACAAAGAAGGTATCAAGGGTTAAAATCTTAGGAGGGGCCGAGCAGTTGATCCAAGCCAGTCAGGGCTATGGGATCAATTGTGAGATCACCTATCGGGGTTTCGTGAGAAAGGGATTGAATATTTGGCCACGAGAATCGTGATATTGCGATACGCGATATCCCGACAGTTGCGAAAATAGTGTGGGCCACAGGAGTTGGTGACGTGGAAGGTGACGCGAGCTATCGGGGTTTCGCTGTGAAAAGTTCTGAGTATTAGACGTCTGGATTCGCGATCCTGTGAAGTCTGAAGTCCCGACATCGACGTTTTGGCGCATCGGGTATCGGAGGTTGGAAACCTAAGGGTTTGGTGTCGCGAGTAGCAAAGTCGCGATAGAATCGAAGTCCCGATAGGAGAAAAGAGAAGTCAACGTTGACTCATATCGGATCTCGGAGATCCGAGAGTATAACATTCGATCACCAGACTTGTGAAGCGCGAGTCTTGATTCCCCGACAAGAAAAGGAAAGGGGGGATCGCGCGAAGAGAACTGTGGGTGTAGAATTCCCGATAGGGAATTAGAAGAACCTTCAAGTTCTTCGGGCCAAGAGGAAGAAGGTCTTGGAGAAGTGGGCATGCCAGTAAGGGCATGGCTATGTCAATATCCATATATAAGGATAATTAAAGAAGATCAAGTTTGATTTAAACAATAAAAATAAATAACCCAATGTGGACTTATAAACCCAATTAAAATAACTAAAGGAAGACCCAACAATAATATAAGAATCCAATTTCAACTTACAACTCGATTCAAAGGTATTAAGGAAGACCAAACCTTATTTCAACCATATGTAAGAAGGAAATTGCTATCCTAAAAATGTGTTAAAGGAGTTAAGGGAAGACCAATCTTATGCTTAACAATTAAACATATCTAGATGCTAAATTACATCTCCAAGTAAAGAAACAAAAAGGAGTTATGAGATCTATCCCCGCCCCTGATCTGGTGTGAAACAAAATCTGAAATTCATTCCAGACCTCAATTTGGCCCTCCATCCAGACCTTAATCTGGCCCTCAACTCAGACCTTAATCCGACCCTCAATACGACACTTAATCTGGTCCTGGATCCGGCCCTTGATCCGGCCCTTGAAACATAACTAAATTTCTAAAATTTTTGAATTTAAAATTTACAGGCAACGAATCAATTTCAGAATGGTTAAGCCTTAAGGAAAGGACTGTAAATAATGCAGAGGAACTTAGGAAGGTCAATTTATTTGTTGTATCCCCAATTCGTTCCACGAATTATAATACTTAAAAATTAAAATTCAGAAAAATAAAAATACACAGAATAGTAAATGCTCAATTAAATTATGGGATTGTTTTCTACCAAACAAAAAAAAAATCCACAATGCCAGAGCTGCAATATTTTGACAACAGTTAACCAATTGATGTTGTCATAAGCTTCTACAGGCTTGGGAAGCATAGATCCCCAAAATTGTGTTTCTAGAAATAAATTAACATACAAATATCTTTAAAAATTCCCTCTTTGAATTTGTATAGGTTTCTTTGCCAGAACGAATTTATAATATCAACTACCAGTCATAACACATCCTACAGTGAACCAATAGAACACCAAAATTGAGGTTTATAAAAATTTCAAGACAAAGGAAGAGGAAGGACAATCGATCAATTGAAAGTATGGGTTGTTCAAAGATGGGACAACAGTCACACATAGTTACCAAACTCCAAAAACGCAGCAAGATTTTAGCATGGGATTCAACCCAGATTCGAGTTATACATTACATAGGAAATTCGCCCAACATTAACTCACAAAACTTTGCATGTAATAAGTAAAGCCTCCCATTGTTTTTCTATTGAAATCAGAGATGGGAACCAACTCAAAGGTCGAATTTGATGAGGGGATCTATATTATCTAGTCGGTCATTCAAGAGGCGTACACAAATTTGCAACCATGCAAAAGATAAATTCCTTACAAAAATCAAGACACAAATGAAAATGAAATTGAAGATTCCATTAGCATAGTAATGACATCTTTGCGATGTGTGTAAAATTTCTCAATCATTTGCAATGCCACTAACATATAGAGAGCTTTCGTTTAAATAGCCATACCCACATTCTCTTTTTCAACAACATTAAATCTAATCACATAGAATAAACAAACATGGATTCAATTAAATTTCCGCAACCAAATAGAAGGAAAATTGATCAACATATGCAGCGAAAATAAAGATTTAAATAAGAAATAAAACTTCATAGCAACCACAGAGGATCACCTCAAGTTGTCAGTCTAGATTTAAAATCGGCATGAGATTTATTTTTCCAGAAAGTTCAATTATTCAAGCAACGAAAATGAATTTGGTTCAATGAGACAATATAAATTAAATTTTTGGCAAAAACATAATGACAACGATCTATAAAAACTCGTGCTCTGGTTAAAATAACTAGAAGTAGATAAAATTTCTAACTTCCTCCATTGTCAATCCATATAGCAGTGAACAAGTAGAATAAAATAGATTGGCAAATGAAAGGAGAGATAACACAGTTTCCGAATACTTAGTTGAGAAATTGAAATGACATCACATTCCAGAATTTATTTTATTACACAAAACCCATCAATAACTTGTGAATTCATTATCAGAAATAAAATTTCAGTTATGACAATATTTCTAGGGACTATGTATACAATTTTAACTGATTAAAATTTCAAAAATAAAAAATAATACCGTAACCAAAGACGACAAAGTCGAAGATGTTCTTCAACAAATGGTGCTCATTCCTTCCTCAGGCTTGCTAATCACAGAGACTTCGCCAATACCTCCCAGCTAATTCTAGGGGTACTCTTCTTCCCCCTTAGCCCCCCGAGACACAAAGGGGCCAAGCACACACAAACCAAAAATACTCTTTCTCCAAGCTTGTCTTGCAAGGTAGAGCCACCACTCTAGATCAATCTTGGTATCCCAACTCTCACAAGTAAAACCAGTCAAAAATAATTTGGAAGCATAAATTTACCAATAACCAGTGTCATCCCTTTCCCATCTAGACCATTTTCTTTATAGTAATTTCCTCACTGACACATGTCCATATGCACAATTAATTATCTTTTTAATTAAATAAATTATGATTATTCATCCTCTCCGCAAGTTTCACAAGAAATTACATATTTTATTTTAATTAAAAGTCCATTTCCCTCACATTTTTCCAAATGTGTTCCTTAAATCGCTCATAGTTGTCTCTTTATTCCTCAGATTCTCATTTAATGATTGAATCCTTACTATATATGAGTTAGAGTTAAAATATGAGTCTTCTTCTAGTTAGACTAGTGGTAGCTAGACTCTAGATACCATTCTATGTGTACACCTATTCTCTCATGCTTTATTCCTTTCTTATTTTAAAATTCCATTTTGGTGTTTTCTTGCCCACATGTACATTATATCAAATCTTTAGATTTATCTCACTTTTTCTTTAGATTGATTTATCTCTAACATTTTATTTTATTTAACATTTTATTTTAGTCCCCTAACTAAACTTAGACTTAGGCTTTGTCTTAGAATAGTCTTAGACTTTTATGGGATTTATAATTAATAAAATTACGCATTAATTAATTATTTTAAAATCTGACAATGTTAAATCAATTTATTGTTTTCTAGGCCACCTTGCAACGGCCTCGCCATTACGACAACAAGCGACGTACAACAGGTCATTTTTTTTTTCTTTTAGTGTTGCATTAGGAAATTAAAACATCATAATAAGAGCGACACCATCACCACATCAATCACATGTATTGATATTCAATTAATCGTTGCGCACTAGAGTAAATAATTCCATAACATTCACAAGCTAACTTAAATGAAGTGTGAAATAAAACTAGTTACTAATTAGTCTTGCACAACATGAATTAGGGCACGACGAAGTCAACCCAATTCGACAATTATTCCAAGGTGCGCGAGAATTATGACATCTAAACCATCATTTGTTACAATAAATTTTCAATGCGCGTAAGAAGAGTAAGATCTAAACATTATGCAATACATTATTCAAGCATGCATTTAATCTTATTCACTAAATTAAAACATGCACCATCATTAACAAATGCTAACAAATGTCCCAGTAATAATCACAGTAATATCCATGGCGCCAGTAAATCATCGATTAGGTTCAATGTGAGAAAAATCAATCAATAAATTTGATCACAATTTTTCATTAACATCCAAGATGCGTGTGTGATCCAAGTACTGAATTGGACATAAATCAACATCATTACAAACAACACAGTTAATCTAAGCACTTAGGAATTCCTGCATCCACATAGTTACATTGCGCACGAGTAATTGAAAGTGTAATCAATTGATTTTTATGGCGCAAATAGTAAACTAAACCCACCATCATCCATACATCACATTTAATCAAGGCGCGAGCTAATTACCAATTTATAATCCAAGGCGTAAGAGAATCATTATGTTTATTCCATGGCACTTGAGGAAGAAAATTTGAATCCAAACATATTATCAACTAAAATAACATTACTAAAAGGCGCGCAAGTAATCTAAATACTTTGTTAATCATACTCCACATTAAATTAATGCGTGCAAACAACTTATTCTTAATCTCAACACATTGATGGTGTAAGGTATATATTCAATTACTTTTTGCGGTGCCAAGTAGCTACAAAAATCGTCCATACTTTATATATTTAAGCGTGAGAGATTCTATCATGTAGAACAAACATCCCTTCATTACTTTTCCAAAGCACAAAATCTAAGATCCACAAAAATCTTTCAACCTTATATAATTAAGCGCGAGATAGATCTATCATCTAAAATAACAATCCTTACCTTACACTTCCATTTGCACAAGAGTAAATGTTGCTAATAAGGTATAAGCCAATGATAATAATTTACCCAACTCAATCTTGCTTGAAGGGGGGGTTCCCTTTCTCATTAAAACAAGATCCACAAAAATCATTCAACCTTATATAATTAAGCGCAAGAGAGATCTATCATCTAAAATAACAATCCTTACCTTACACTTCCATTTACACAAGAGTAAATGTTGTTAATAAGGTATAAGCCAATGATAATAATTTACCCAACTCAATCTTCCTTGAAGGGGGGGTTCCCTTTTTCATTA
Source organism: Picea glauca (assembly GCA_000966675.3). Taxonomy (NCBI): domain Eukaryota; kingdom Viridiplantae; phylum Streptophyta; class Pinopsida; order Pinales; family Pinaceae; genus Picea; species Picea glauca. Next base: position 163,986 of record JZKD02S1751755.1, read on the forward strand.
AAACAAGTTCCATAAGAATTACTGTTTTTACAATCTGATTCGATTTTAAATAACAATCTTATTATTATATATAATAATTCCTTAAACTTATAATCTATTAACCAATGAAAATGAAAATTGAAATTAACTTGGGTTAAAAACATTCTTTACTCCTAAAAAAATTTGACCTTCTCATAATCAATTAACTCAATCAACTTACAATCCAAAACTCTATATTTAGGCATCTAGTCTATGAACAATAACATAATCCTACCCATCTCAACCAGTGTAACAAACAAATATTAACCCATCCCATGGTTAAAAAAATATGAAACCATCTATCATGGGGAATTCCATGCACACTTAAACATCAACAAGGTAACCACATCCTAGATCGTATACCATAATAGTCTGGGGTAACCTATTCCTAAAATTAATTAATACTCAACTCAGTAAGGGAAGCAACAATAAATCTAAGCAATAACCGAACCATCGGAAATACATTAAGAGAGAAAATTACTCTCTTAAAAAGGAACCCTTAATTAAAGGCGTTGGAAGGGCATAAGGACATCTGTCAACTACAATACACTATCATTCATGTAGGAAAATAACAGGGTGGATTGTTGGCCAATAAAGGCGTTGGAAATGAATGCGCTGAGCCCAAATAACTCAATCACAGTGAGTGAAAATCATTGGTGGAAGGGAATCTCGCTAGGAAAACAGATATGCAAAGATTCCATCCCATCGCTGGGAGAATGGTCCAGAGGGAAGGGATGTCTCAGACGTAAGAGATACCCTCATCGAGATACGATTCCTAATCCCAAGCAGAGGAGGAAATAAGAAAACGCAGAGAATTTTGGGGATCAAAATTCCAAAACGCAGAGAAGGAAATTAGAATTGTTGAGGCTCAGCTCAATGGTTGGGCAATTTGCATGTTGCGTGGAATCTCTAACTTAGTCACCGGGAATCTCAACCTAAATTCTAATTAGGATTCCTTTATTTAGTCATTCGTTATTTTATCATTCACACACAGTACTAGGACATCCAATGGAATAACTCTCAACCTCTAATTGTGTCATTATAGGGAGGTTCTGGATCAGCTCAAGGATTTATTTTTCGAAAAGTGAAAATGAATGATGTCTCAAATCCTATCGTTAGAGACCAATATTACTATGA
>JZKD02S1751755.1:176902-223276 GCA_000966675.3 Picea glauca
GAGATACAAGTCAAGTGGGGAGGCATATCACTCATTTAATGTAAAACTTTTGGAGGTCCAAAAGCTCCATACTGGGGATGAATGATCCAAAAGGATCCTAGAATGCTCACATAGGTCCAGGAGGATCCATAACACTCAAAGGGGTTTAGAAGGGATCATAAATGCTCAACATTTTAATTTCTCAAAAGCTCTTTAAAATTCTTTCAATGCATAGAGATCGTTGCAAGCTTTCCAACAGTGTAAACAATGCATCGAACATAGTCCGTATGAAAAAGTTATGGCTGGTCAAAGTTTAGGTCAACCCCAAAGAGACACATGGTAGGCTCAGAGAGAGACACATGCCAGGCTCACAGGTTGAGAAGTGGAATCTCCAGGGTTATGTGGCATGATAGTTGGAAGGTACCTCCATGCATACAAGTATCTTAAATCAATTGTTGACAAGTGGCATTGGAAAGATCTAATGAGAGATCGTCACATGGTGAGCTTCCATTGGCCCATATAGTCCAGATTATATAAAATGTTTGGGGAGAAGACAAGATTTGAACCTGCAACCTCCCCATTCAAAAGTATTAACAAATCCACCTTACTAATAAACCATGAAATATCACTTAATATGAATGTGGAAAGATATATATTTAAGATGCATAAGGGTGGCTAAAGGGTAGAGGTCCTAAGCCCTCCACCGTTAGACCTAGTCCCTTATTATACCAAACGACCAACACCATTGCAGAGGGGGATAAACACATGTAGGAGAGTTTAAATAACCAGATAGCATGACTATAACAATAGATACTATATCAAAAACATCATATAAACTTTTTGTATATAATATATTTATGCCGAAAGGCATACACCTATTGAGAATGGGCACATTTAATGATCTTTTAACCTTAAATATTAATCTTATGGCCAACAATTGAAGATGTTGGAATATTCTTAGTCGTCGTTCCAAATCAATGAATGGAATTTACTATTGATAACTTCCTTCCATTTATGAATGCATGTGTTAACATGTTTACTTTTTCACATTTACCTAATCATATTAAGAAATTACTGTAAGGCCATATGATTTCCACGTTAATATGATTAACAAGGATTAATATCTATGCAAGATTTTATTGCCAGGTTTGAATGATTAGTAGGAACTACCTCAAATGGATTGCAGGTATAACTGTTGGGATGTGAATTGTGGCCATGTTTGGATTGCATGTATAACTGTTGGGATGTAAACCATTTTTTGTAATTAAATCGCATGGATTATTTGTGTTGCATACTAGAAGATTATGGAAGGAAAGAGAAGACAGTTTCATTTGATCATTTCTCTTCATCTTGAAATGCGTGTGACACATTTATTCCATCACATCTAGCGGATGGGAAGATAAATGGCCAAATTGTCTAAAGTGGAGAAAAAAACTTGTGTATCTCAAAGTGGGCATCTCTAGTTGGGATCAGTGTTCAGGGTTCTATAGAGAGAATACTAACTACTGAATTGAATTAATATCAAAGTTTGTCTAGCCATAATGAAAGTGCCAGAGGGAGTCTACTGGGGTTTGTTCTCTATTCAGTTCACATGTTTGTTGTTTTTCTTCACTTGCACGATTGTTTCTGGAATTATTGATTCCAACAATCAGTGCTTTACTTGGTTGAGCCTCGGTTCTTCACTCACTCTTCAACAGAACGCAACTTGCTTGGTTTCTCCCAATGAAACATTACTGCTGGATTTTACGAAGTGGGTAAAAATGCTTATGCTTTTGACATATAGTATACTCAGACATGCAACCGAACAATGGCCTGGGTGGCCAACTGTTATCCATTTTGTTCGCTTGCCAACAATGGATATTTATAGCTTCATTGTAATACAATAGGCAGACAGGCACCCAATCCTATAGAAACCATATAATACATTGGAGCTCTAAGCTGTAATAGAAGTTATGTAAACAGAATCCTTCAAGAAGTTATTGTACATGTTTATGTTGTATGTAGTTGTAATAATTATAAATTTCACTAGAAGATGAAACTACACCAACATACTATTTCATTTTAAAACCCTAATTAGGGTTTATGCTAAAATTAGAGTTTTTTTGTAACCTTAATTCGTAAATTAAGGTTTGTTTGGAAATGAAATAGGCCAAAAGAGAATTAGGGTTTATTTGCAAATGAAATATGCCTTTCAGCATTCATCAACCATAACCACAATTATGTGGTTGTGCTAGTATATATATTATATTATGTACCATGTGATATAACCCACCAATGGATATAACAACTACTTAACAATATTCCAAAAGTTTTGCAGGAAGGTTTTTAAACTATGGGATATATATAGTATATAAATAACAAATAAGAAAAAGGCTTGTGGTTTTATAGCACCCAATATAACCAAAGTTTAGGTGGTTTTTAACCATATGCTATATATATCATATACCAACTTAACCAATGTGCACATGTGTGACAACCATTTAAATTAAAGGTTTTGTTATGGAGGTTTTAACCAAAAGATTCACTTTTGGACTAGAAAAAGGGATCAATTCTCAATGTATAGGCATGGGCTTTTTGGAGTTCAAATTTTAGAGTTGTGAAGGGAGTTTGAGGTAAACGTTTTTTGTAATTTTTATGTGCTTATAAGCTCTACTTATAGTCTTTTGAAGCCAAGTTTTGTAGACATTTTTGGGAGTTATAGGGTATTTATAGTCATGAGAATCGGTTTTTCGAGATGGAGCCGATGATGACAAGCTTATCACTCATTTGTAAGAGAGAAATATGAAAATTTGCAATTTGTGAGTTGTAAGAGAGCCATTGGACACTTGTAAAAAAAATATATTGTTTATAATCATTAGATTCAGTTTTTTGAGACAATGTCGAATTTGACATTTGCAAGTGAGTTTGAGTAACAAGCAAGAAGGTCATTGTGAAACAAAATTATTTCTTTCTTGTGATTTCATATATGCTTGACTATTATTGACCATGGTTGACTATTGTTATTTCATATATTAGTTTCTTGTGATTTCATATATGCTTGACTATGCTTGACTATTGATGACTATTATTGACCATGCCCAAGAGTATGGTTTATTATGGTTGAACTTAACCATGCTTGACTGTGGTTAGCCATGGTTGAGCTTGACATGGACCAAAGTTGAGTATAGTTGATCATGGTTGACCTTCACCATGGTTGAATATGGTTGATCATGACCATGGTTGACTATGGTTGAACAACATTGAGTATGATTGACCATGGCCATGGCTTACCTTCGTAGACCATGAAGAGCTAAATATGGTATGCCATGTTGATATTTTTTAACCATGGTTTATTATGACACTATTGCATTGAAATGTTGATCATTTTTTATTCATCACATTGCAACATCATGTTTTGTCTATCACATGACATCGTAAGGTTATGGTCATCACATTGCGACATATGTTTTTTTTTAATCACATTATGGCATTGGAATAGGTTTGTCACATTCCACCAATGGGTTGTGTTCATCACATTGCAATGTAGGAAAATGTTCATCTCATTGTAATGTTACACTATGTTTGTGATCTGGATGGATATCAGTGGCCACCCACCTTTTCCAACTGGCTCAAAATAGTTTTCTGACAATTTTGGCAATTTACTATTTTTAGCAGTTTTAACTTTCGAGGCCATTTTGATGGCCTAAATGAAGGTTTTTCGGGATATAGATCCTCAATGATAGCCTAGGAATAATTTATCACCCAAAATGAATCTCCTTGATGATACCTTTCCAACAGGCTATCACACGCCTAAAACAGAGATCGTATGCAAACGTTACGACCCTGGGAAGTTGATGTACTAACTTACCTAAATGAGGTCCACATGACTTTTGGCGCTTCATTTCCTAGGGTCAGGTTTTTGGATGTTTAGGGTTTTGGGCATTCTTGTTTATTGTAAAAAGGCCTTTAGAGCCTCATTGTAATATTCTTATTGTGAATGCGTGCAATCATCACATCTCTTCTCAGAGATAAGCCGCCACCATTCCAACAAGCTTGTTTTTGCTGCATTTTATAGTTTCAACTTATTTCGTTATTGAATAGAAAACCAGTTTTACTGTATCTCTGTTATTTTTTGTTAATCACCTGCTAATAATCTGTTTTCATTTCATTCTTCTCATAAAATATGGATCATTGGTATCAAAGCGGTCTGCTCCTTGTCATCTTAATGCATGTCCCCAACGAGGTCAGAGTACAGAGAGTTGGGTTTCAAGCTTGTTTCTCTTGAGGACAAAATCTCTCACACACCCAAGCGAACTCTCATGGCAAGAGAAAAAAAAGATGAAGGGACAGGAGATCCTTTCAAAGTGTTGATTGAGGAATCCCTCACGCAACAGAGGAACAAGATGATGGATAGTTTTGTGAAAATCCTTTGGTGTCTACCAATAGGCGACACATCTTCTTTGAATGGAGGCGTCGCCCCCTTCAAGGTACAAATAAACTTCGGTATTCCTATATTTGAAGGTTAGATAGACGCATATGTTGTAGACAAGTTGTTGAATCTACTAGAAGGGTATTTTTCTGTCCATAACTTTTCGAATAGAGAAAATATTACTTTTTCACTCCTCAAAGCCATTCCCCATGTCAAATATTGGTGGGAAAATTTCTGTGAGCAAAAGGAAACAGAAAAAACCTCATTATATTTAGTCATGACCACCTCGAAATCCTTCAGGGATGCTATTAAGGAACAATTCTACCATGTCGAAAGTTATGATGACCTGTATACCAAATGGACCACACTGCGGCAAGAAAGAGACCAAGAAGTGCCACATTTCACAAATATCTTCCATACCTTGCGCACAAAGATGGGTTTCAAAGACTCAGAGTGAAATATGGTGCTCAAGTATCATGGTGCTCTGCATATATACGTCCAGACTGAAATGGAATTTCTAGACATCTCATCCTTGGGTGCGACCTACCGATATGTCGTCAAAATCAAGAAGAAGCTCAAACAAAAGACACGACAATTTGGGCCTAGGAACCCCACACAACAAAATCTAGGAAAGGGCGACCCAAACCCACAAAAAAAAGGATAGAGAAAAGATGGATAGTATCCAGACTACCAGTCCAAGCCACAAGCAAAGAACGACATCGGAAATACAAAGAAAGATACCAGGAAGTGGTGCGACTTCCATAAGAGTCTTGGCACAACATTGTTGACTATCGCTCAAAACAATCATTGGTGGCTAAAGTGAAAGCCTCTGAATCAGATGCAGATTTTGACTCTGAGCTAGAACCAGAAAGGGGAATATGGATCATTGACATGGAACCCAATTCCACTGTTGCAACCACCAAGCTCCATCCTGGTGAACCAGATGAGCTAGAATAAGGAGAGTGCATCTTCCATTCACAGATGTGGGTAAAAGGCACCCCGCTGCACTTCATCGTTGATAGAGGTAGCCAAAAGAACCTCATCTTAGCAGAGGTCATCAAGCGGCTGGCCCTGCCAACAATGTCGCACCCACAACCCTACACCATTTGATGGCTCCACCAAGGAAGCGATCTTCGCGTCAGCCAACAGTGTTGACTGTCGTACGACATCAAGCCCTTCAAAGACGAGGTATTGTGTGATGTTGCTCCTATCAAAGTTTGTGATGTTCTTTTGGGCCAACCTTACTTATGGAAACGTCATGTTGTATATGATTCTAGGCATTGTAGTTTTATTATTACTTTGAAAAGGAAATTGTAAAGGATACCCGAGGCAGTCCCACCTAGTCATATTTCCTTGATCTCTGCTAAGCAATGCAGGAATCTCATCTATCAGATGGGGAAATTTGTCTTCCTCATGATTCGCTCTCAGAATAAGAGAAATATCATAGCCACATCTAGGGTCTCTGTGGCCGACCTCTCCACACAACAAAATCAAGTAGATAAGGTCGTCGAGGAATACTCGGATATCTTCTCCTCACCTATAGGGGTACCTCTGCACTGCCAGGTCAAGCACCCCATCGATCTCACTTCCGGCGCACCATTGCCCAATGGGCCAGTCTATCGTCTCTCTTTGTTAGAGAATGAGGAGATAAATAAATATATCCAAGAACTTCTCCATAAGGGGAACATCCACCCCAACTCATCACCTTGCGGGAGCCCAATCGTGTTGGTACAAAATAAGGATGGAACTTGGAAAATCTGTATTGATTACCAACCTCTAAATAAAATCACAGTCACACACCGATACCCGATTCCCAAAATCGAAGACCTCCTTTATCAACTCATGGGGCCCAAATACTTCAGCAAGATTGATCTGAAGTCTGGCTACCACCAAGTCCCAATAGAACAGACAGATGTATGGAAGATCACCTTCAAGTCAAAGGAAGGCCTTTTTGAATGGTTGGTCATGCCCTTTGGTTTGACAAATTCCCCAGCCACTTTCATGAGGATGGTGGATGATATCCTACGACCATTCACCAATACTTTTGTAGTGGTGTATCTGGACGACATTATAATTTACAACAAGACTTGGGTCGAACACTTGCAACATATTCAGCAGGTTTTGCACACCCTGCGATCGCACAAGCTATACGCCAACTTGGAAAAATGCTCCTTCGGCATGGAACAGGTCCATTACCTGGGCTACATCATTGATCAACATGACGTACATGTCGATCTAGCCAAGATCCAAGTCATTAGTGACTAGCCAACCCCAACAACACTCACTGAGCTTCAGATCTTGTTGGACCTTGCCAATTTATACCGCAGGTTCTTGTTGGGATTCTCCCATATTGCATGGGCCCTTAGCCAAATAAACAGGGGTGGTGGTAAGGAAAAATTTGTGTGGGATCGGTCCCAACAACAAGTGTTCGATGATTTGAAGCAACACTTGTGCTCAGCCCAAGTAATTTCACTACCAGACTTGCAACATCCCTTTGAGATCAAGACAGATGCTTCAGACTATGTCGTGGGCATCATTCTCACTTAGCATGACCATCCCGTGGCCTATCATAGTGAGGCACTGTCTGATACTGTCTATAAGTACCCCACTTACGACAAAGAAATGTACTCCATTGTAAAAGCCTGCCGCGAGTGGAGACATTACATTCTTGGGAAGGAGACAATCATCCACATTGATCATAATTCAATGCAGTTCATGCAGACACAGGGAAAATTGCAGAATGATCACCATCAAAAGTGGTCCACATACTTCCAGCAATTCCACCTCAACATTAAGTATAAAAAAGGAAGCACCAATCACATCACTGATTTCCTGAGAAGACTGCCAGTCACGACACTTACCATGGTGCTAGACTCTTGCAGTCATGAGACATTTGGATGGCCCCAACTCTATGAGATAGACCCTGACTTTGCCACCACCTACCAAATGTTGGGTGCAAACGTAGTTGTCGATAATTTCCATCTTCAGGATGGGTTGTTGTGTTTTCTGGGCCATATCTGTGTTCCATCAATTGAGTGATCGAAAATGATCTAGGAATCCCACTACAGTCAGGTGGCAGGACACTTTGGAATTGAAAAGACAGTGGCGATGCTACATAAACATTTCTACTGGTTGAAACTTCGAAAAAAGTTCAGCAAGTATATCAGGTCCTGCACTTCCTGCGCTATTTCCAAACTGACCACTAAGAAACAGGGCCTGTACACCCCTCTTCCTACTCCTAACAGGTCATGGGAATCCATCTCAATGGACTACATGTCGGGCCTCCCGTCCACCAAGTGGGGAAATGACTTTGTTTTTGTAGTTGTTGATCGCTTTTATAAGATGGCGATTCTAGTTGCCTACAAGAAGAGCATCATAGCAGACGCCACTGCCAAGCTCTTCTTTGATCAAGTCTGGGTACATTTTGGAATCCCAAAAACCATTGTCTCAGATCAGGACATTCGATTTCTCAACACATTCTAGCCAAGACTCTGGTCACTGCTAGACACCAAGCTCACCCAATCCATGACCTTTCACCCCCAGACAGATGGACAAACTGAGGTTGTAAATCAAATGATTGTACATATCCTTCACATGTATAATTCAAAGCACCCTTGGACATGGGATGAGAGCCTTACCTATGTCCATCATAGCTACAATCAAGCCCTGCATACTTCAACTAACCATAGCCCTTTTCATGTGGGGTTGGGATTCCAACCATTGGGTCCCATAGATGTTTCACTTCCCCTTGCGGTCACCTCGACCGACTCATCTGTAGTGTACCTTTTTGCTTACCCAGGCTTTTAACACACTATGTAACAATCTCTACACACTTTTCACATAACACATACAGTCCAGTATATACTCCACATGCATTTAAACAAGTAAAAACATTCTACACAGAGTATTCATATGAATTATTGCCATAATTAACAATCAATAGTACTTCATACTAATTCATTTACACAGCGGAAAACATGATAATATATACAACACAGTCATGTGGAAATGTGATAAGAACATAATTAAATACTTATCTTGAAACAGTGGCGAAATCCACCAACCAAATATAGGCCTTCCATGAACCTCCCAGCCATAGACCGCCCTACTTCTCAACTCAACAGTGGGTCACCCCCGAGCTGGGACTGAGCTCCATCCCAGGGCAAGGAATCTAGACTCAGGCTGAGGTTACAGGGAAAACAATCACTCACAACCACCAGGAAGGAATTCTCTCCCAGGAATCTCCCACGCTCACTGCCCACATACACTCATTCCCCACATGCCTGTTCCACCCCAGGAGAGTGCACCTTCTCTGTCACCTGGACAATCCTTCGGCTGCCAGTCTCCCTTACCTTGGGTTATAGGAACAAACCGGACCGAAAGTCTCTGGGTTCTGTAGCAGCTACAGGGTTCCTTCCAGGAGCTCTCTCCTTCCTCTGCGCACTCTCTCACCTGGAGGAGTCGCTCACAGGCCAACAAGCCTCACGCAGTCTAGTATTGCGTGGCCACAACAACCCACGGGGAAAATAGAAAAAGGCTTCCCAAACCGGTTCGGTAGTCACAGGATGATCTCATGGTTGTGTTTTCGGAACAGGGACACCACGCACAGGTTAGCTCAGCTTTTCCTGAACAAACAAGGATTCTTCCACTCGAGTCCAACACAGGGTTCCTGCTCACGAAATGTGCTCCTGGGTTTTATTAGAACCAAACATAGACTCCACAGTTTTGGACAGGGGTGTACACGGATTCTTCAGGACAAACACAGGATTTCTTTTCTGTATCAAAATTACACGAGGGTCTCTTGCAGACTGGATCCTACATCTCTGTCTTAGGGAAATCGGGTCGACAGGAGGAGGAGATACCTTCTCATGGCTCGTCCCAGCCTTTTAGTGCATGCTCCAGCGTTGACACTTGTCACCCAGGGGACAACATGCGTTCACCAGCACATGTTCCTCCAACCACTTGGGAAATCACGTGGCCTTCCAAAAGGACTTATGATAAAAACATATGATGCACATGGCTTTTGAAATAATATTAAAATATTATTTCCAGGTTTAAGCCCCCTCTAGGCTTAGCCCCTAGGCTCAACACTCAGCCCCTTTCCCACCTTTCAGCCCCTAGTTCCTTTCCCACTCCGTGGACACTGAGTCCCCCTTCACTCATTCATCATGGTCGGTCTGCACTGGCGGTGTTTATATTTTATTAATCGATCTGTATACATACAACTACATCAGTAGGCTCCTGGCCTTCAACACTTAGGCTCCCTATCCCAACAAACACATATGCCTTCCAGCTTATACAAAACTTGGCTCACTAGCCTATATAACACATTTACAATTCATTGTATATATCATGATCTGTAACGGGGCTCGGCCTTGGGGACACTACAATCCCCCTCCCCTTATTTTTGCACTATCCTCAGTGCAACTTTGCATCGCATCTGCAAGTTCTTCAAAATTTTCAAAAAGATGCGTGTACTCTGCCCGCATAACATCTGCATACTCCCATGTTGTGTCCTCAGGACCGTACCAGGTCCACTGGACCTTTACAAGCTCTATAGCTCAATTCTGGAGCTGTTTGCTTTTCCTGTCCAATATACGCACATAATGCACTTGCAGGAAAATTTCTAGTTCCACCTGAATCACAGTCCAATCGATAACATGATTAGCATCAGGTACACATTTCTTAAGTAGTGAAACATGAAACACATTATGTAGAGTCATAGATGCAGGTAATGCAAGCATGTATGCAACCGGCCCAATCCTTTCTTGGATCTCAAATGGCCCACAAAACCTTGTTGCCAACTTGGCGCAACTTCCCAATTTCAGGGAACTCCTGTTAGTTCTCACTTTCAGGAAAACATGGTCAACTACTTTGAATTCTCTATGGGTTTTGTTACTATCAGCGTAACTTTTCTTCCTGTCTTGGGCATCTTTCAAATTCTGTTTGATTTTTATCATTTGATCTTCCATCTCTTTGAGTAGTTCGGGTCCAACTACTACCCTGTCAGCTGGATTATCCTAGCTCACTGGAGTGTTGCACTTTCTTCCATACAGTGCTTTGAATGGGCTCATCTTCAGAGGTGCATGATACCTATTGTTGTAAGCGAATTCTACCAAATGCATGTAGTCTTCCCACCTTGATGGTTTATCCATCACATACATTCTCAGCATGTCTTCTATTACTCTGTTTACTCTCTTTGTTTTTCCATCAGACTCGGGATGATACACTGTACTAAAGTTTAGATTCATTCTGAACCCTTTGAACAGTCCTTTCCAGAAATTCAAAGTGAATTTCGGGTCTCTATCAGACACAATTGTCTTAGGAATTCCATGCAAGCGTGCCACTTCTTTTAAAAATATATCAGAAACATCTGCTGCTCTGTGGGTGGTTTTCAGTGGAATAAAATGGGCAGCTTTAGTAAGCTTTTCCACCACCACCATGATTGAATCATGATGCTTTCTTGTTCTGGGAAATCCTGCGATAAAATCCATTGTTACCACATCTCATTTCCACTCAGGAATAGGTAAAGGCTGCAACAACCCTGCTGGGTGTCTGTTCTCAAATTGACCTTCTGGCATTCCATACATCTGGCAATGTATTCAACAATTTCCTTCTTCATACCTGGCCAAAAATAATGGCTTTTGATTGCTGCCACAATCTTCTGATATCCAGGATGTCCAGCATAAACCACGTTATGCATTTCCTTTAGAATTGCTAGCTTCAACTCTTGGTCATTGGGTACATACACTCTGTTTTTATACAGAAGTAGACCCTTAGTTCCTAAGGTATAACCTTCCTCGGACTATGGTCTTTCATGCTGTTGTAGCTTTGCTACAAGATTTTTATACTGCATATCGACACTTGCAGCCTCCACAATTATGTCTTTCAACTCAGTTATATGCATGCTAATGGTTGTAGCATGTAATTCATGGACTTTTCTGCTGAGTGCATCAACCACTTTATTGTCTTTCGCTTTGATATGCCTGATATCAAAGTCATATTCACACATAAATTCCAACCATCTAATTTTCTTGGCATTTAGGGTTGGCTGATCAAATAAATACTTCAGACCATTGTGGTCTGTTCTTAATTCAAATTTCTTGCCCATGAGGTAATGTTTCCATTTCCTCAATGCATGGACAACTGCTGCCAGCTCTAAATCGTGAGTGGCATAATTCTTTTCATGCTCTTTCAGCTTTCGGGATTCATAACAAATTACAAATCTCTCTTGGCTAAGAACTCCTCCCAACCCTTCCTTACACGCATCTATGCAAACTACCTAATCCTTGTTTGGATCTGCAATCCTCAGGGTTGGAGCACTAGTGAGCAGTTGTTTCAGTCGCTGGAAGCTGCTGTCACATTCATCAGTCCACTGAAACTTTTTCTCCTTTTTTTGAAAGGAAGTGATAGCATGAGATATCCTCGAAAATCCGGCTATGAACCTCCTATAGTAGCCTGCCAGACCCATAAAATATCTAACTTTTGTCACATTCCTTGGCGTTGTCCATTCTCAAATGGCCTGTACCTTTTCAGGATCCACAGTGATCCCTTCTTCAGATATTATATGCCCCAGATAATGGATCTGCTTTTGGTAAAATGAGCACTTTCTCAATTTTGTGTAAAGCTGGTGTTCTCTCAACACTTGCAGCACCATTCTAAGATGTTGTTCATGTTCTTCCTCTGTCTTGGAGTACACCAAGATATCGTCCAAGAATACTATGACTAACTTGTCCAAATAATTTCTGAACACTCCATTCATTAAGCACATAAAGACAAAAGGCGCGTTGGACAATCCAAACGACACCACTGCAAACTCATAATGACCGTACCTTGTTCTGAAGGCGGTATTGCTAATGTCCTCATCCCTTATTCTCACTTGGTGATATCCAGATCAGAGATCTATTTTTGAAAATATTTTCGCATCCTTCAACTGATCAAAAAGATCATCAATCCTTGGAAGAGGATATTTGTTCTTGACAGTGACCTTATTCAACTATAGAAAGTCAATGCACAACCTCAACGTCCCATCTTTCTTCTTCAAGAATAGGACTGGGGCTCCCCATGGTGACACGTTGGGACGAATGTAGCCTTTCTTTAATAGCTCTTCTAGCTGCAATTGCAACTCTTTTAGTTCTGGCGTACTCATCCTATAAGGAGCTTTCGAAATTGGAGTTGCTCCAGGCATCAGATTTATAGAAAAATCGATGTCCCTCTTCGTAGGTAGTCCAGGCACCTCCTGAAACATGTCCTCAAACTCTTTGAGCACCTTGTGGTCTTCCAGATTCGAGACCACATCTTGGAATACTTCTTCCACCCAGGCTGCAAATAATTGACAGCCTTTCCGGTAACATTTCTTTAGCTGCATGGCTGAGATTTCTCTAACAGCCATGGCTCTGGGAATTCCTTGGACTGTTACCTGATTTCCCTCTTCATTTAGGCATGTGAACCTCTTCTTACGACAATCCAAAAGGGAATGGTGCTGGTCCAACCAATCCATCCCAATTAAGCAATCATATGAGCCTAAAGGTAGAATGCTCAATTCAGCCTTAATGCTCATTCCTTTCATGTTCACCGAACAAGACTTAACCAATTCAGTGACCTTCCTCTTGGTCCCTGTGGCTAACTACACTAACCAAGACTTCTCATGTTTTCTCTTCGTTAGATGCAAACTTTCCACCACTCTAGGATCTACATAACTATGGCTAGCCCCTGAATCAATCAAAATAACAAGTGGTCAGTTGTTTATCATACTTTCCACTTCAATAATGTGAGATTGAAATTCTGCTTCCTTATTGTCCAGGGCTGCGTAGATCCTCGGCATTCTGCTGCCCATATCCTCCACTGTTTCATCTTGCTAAACAATATGGACAGTTCTTGCTTTGTCTTTTCTGTGGGGGCAGTCTCTGTACCTATGATTCCCTTTACAGCCCCAACACTCCATGGGTGGAGGTCTTGGCATCTGTTCACTCCCTTCAACTTTCTTGGGCTCTTTAAAAGATGATTGTCCCCAAGGACTATTTTTGAAAAAGGAGGGCTTGCTTGCCTTCTGCCTCTATTCTTTCTTAAACCTCTTCTGGTCATCCCAAGCCTTTCGAAAGGTAGGCTTTTCTCTTTGTTGTTCATATAGGCATTTTCCCCTTCTTATGGTTTCTTCCATGGTCTTAGGATCATCGTATTGAATTTTGTCGCCAATGGAAGGTGGTAGTCCACTCAGATACCTCTGAATTTTAACAGCTTCCTCTTTGATGAATGGAACATACTTCAGTAGTTACAGAAAACTTCGTTCATACTCATCAATGGTCATACTGCCCAACTTGATTTCAAAGAACTCCTTCATCTTTCTGTCATAATATATTTTAGTCAGGTGATTCTTCTCGAAATACCTCTTAAATTCCTTCCACGTGACCTCTTTCTCTCTGATGTACTTCACTTGCACAAACTGATCCCACCACATGGATTTTTTTCCTTTCAGCTGGTACATTTCAGTTCTACCTTTTGCATAGGCAGAATAATTCTACAGTTGGAAGTATTTAATCATTCCTAGCAACCATGTCTCGGCATCTTGCTCCTTCTTATGTTCTCCATCGAATGTTAGAGGTTTAATTTTATTCATCTCTCCTTTCAATTCCTCCCTTCCAGATTTTTTATGTTTTCTGGTAGGGGACGGGCTCGAACTGCTGTGTGTCTCCCCGTCCGAATGTTTTTGGGAGCGACTGTGATGTTGGCTACCACTCCTCGATCTACTTCTTCTCCCATGATTTCTGCGACTCTCTATCGTACCTGAGTCTCTTCTCTTCTCAAGTTTCTTCTCTATTCTTTCCAGGCTCTTCAAGAATTTTAAGTTTAATTCCCCTTGTCGATCCCTAACTTTCATGAGCTTTTGGCTATCAGCTCACCGCTCCTTGGCCTCTCTTTGCAATCCTTCAAGTATTTTCATTATGTTTCCTTCCTTGTCCATCTCCTTTCCATGCCCATTAGAGTTCGATCCTTCGACTCCTAGGTTAACATCCTTTCCTTCCCATTTGTCTTCCATTTTAGGGGTAATTTGCACTCTTCCCCACTCCATACTTGGCATTGATTAACTGGAGTTTTGGCCTTCGTTGAACTCTACACATGCACTGTGCAATTGAATTTGAAATTTGTCAGGCCATTAAAATTTATGAATAATAAACAACATTTATAACTAATACGAACAAGAACGAAAGACATTTCAACTTCACAAAGTTTTCTGAGCTCTGTCTAGCTCTGTGTTTTTCGGGTGTCCGAAACTTCAATTTCCATTATTTTGGGACTTTCAGGACCTTGAGTTTCAGTACCCAGACTTCGATTTTCGGAACTTCCATCTTCTTGGAATTTGAGTACTTCAAGTTTCGGGGTTTCAGCCCACGAGGATTTCAGACCTGCTTTGTTCTCCAAACCCCGACATCTGAAATTCCGACTCACTCTATTCTACGGTCCACAACACAGTTGTCTCCCACTATCATGATGGCACGTGGAAAGTTCATGCGGTTCCACGTCGCTATCAATGAAATCATCGTGTCCCACCTTTCTCGTCTTATCTTCACACTCGCTAGCACGTGATGCTCTTCAGGTGTCTACGGGGTACATCTTTCTGACCGAAGTTTCGGGTATCGGGGTTTCATAGTTTCCAGTTTCTAATACCAATTTGTAACACCCTTTGTGTGCTAGCCCTCCTGGCTAGGCCCTAGTCCACGTAACCGCTACCATATGACCTCAGCCAAACCTCTGCATCGGAGTTTCAGGGTTTTCGATGTCAAAATACAATCGTCCCCAAGACTCGCGATTCTCCGATTCCCGACGTGCCTTATCTTCAGCTAGCCCTCCTGGCTATAGCTTCCGGCCAATGTGACCATCACCCTATCACCACAACCTTACCCCTCGGGGTTTCAGGGTTTGCGATGCTAAGATGCATATGCCTACAGAATTCCCGACTCCTCAAATTTCGACTCTCTCTGTCGTGCGGACAATTGGTCTCACTATGGCACTGTCCTCAACTCTGATGTGTTGACAGTTGTCCCCCACTCATCGGGGTTTCGTGTTTCGCGATTCCAAAGTGCATAAACCCCACGTCCACGGGATTCCTTATTGGGACCTTTCCTTATGGCGTCAATGGTTTCCACGTGTCCCTTATCTAAAGGAAGGTCCCTATTTCTCCGGGTTTTCGTGACTTGTGATGTCCCGAGTTTCTTGTCCTCAGGAACTCCGATACACCGATTTTCCTGATGCACCAAAGTGTTGACGGATGCTCGTTCTCCGCCACGTGTCTCTCTCCAACGGACGGCTCCAGATCTCGTCGAATCTTTCACCTCTAGTCTAAGAGGTTTAACCTTCGGACATCTCTCGAATGATCCTACGGCTGACGGGTTTTTCGGCCGAGATCTGACGGTTCTAACACCATTGGTGTAGAGATTTGTCTCCCTGTGGCCATAGACCACACCGGCTGTGGTTTCATAGCACCGCTATACCTCCTAAGATTAATAAAAAAACTCGTCAAGTGTCCCCTTGACACTTCAGAGCAAACCAAGGTCCGAAATTGGTCCTCCCGACTCAATTTCCCCTCACATTCTCAGTCCAAAGATCGCTCCACTGGCCCATCTAGGCTCAGTGTCAAAACCTTCGCTCTGATACTAATTTGTAGTGTACCTTTTTGCTTACCCAAGCTTTTAGCGCACTATGTAACAATCTATACACACTTTTCACATAACACATATAGTCCAGTATATACTCCACATGCATTTAAACAAGTAAACAAATTCTACACAAAGTATTCATATGAATTATTGCCATAATTAACAATCAATAGTATTTCATACTAATTCATTTACACAGCGGAAAACATGATAATATATACAACACATTCATGTGGAAATGTGATAAGAACATAATTAAATACTTATCTTGAAACAGTGGCGAAATCCACCAACCAAATATAGGCCTCCCACGAACCTCCCAGCCATAGACCGCACTGCTTCTCAACTCAACAGTGGGTCACCCCCGAGCTGGGACTGAGCTCCATCCTAGGGCAAGGAATCTAGACTCAAGCTGAGGTTATAGGGAAAACAATCACTCACAACCACCAGGAAGGAATTCTCTCCCAGGAATCTCCCACGCTCACTGCCCACAGACCCTCATTCCCCACATGCTTGTTCCACCCCAGGAGAGTGCACCTTATCTGTCACCTGGACAGTCCTTCGGCTGCTAGTCTCCCTTACCTTGGGTTATAGGAACAGACCGGACCAGAAGTCTTCGGGTTTTGTAGAAGCTACAGGGTTCCTTCCAGGAGCTCTCTCCTTCCTCTGCGCACTCTCTCACCTGGAGGAGTCACTCACAGGCCAACAAGCCTCATGTAGTCTAGTATTGCGTGGCCACAAAAACCCATGGGGAAAATAGACAAAGGCTTCCCAAACCAGTTCAGCAGTCACAGGATGATCTCATGGTCATGTTTTCGGAACAGGGACACCACGCACAAGTTAGCTCAGCTTTTCCTGAACAAACAAGGATTCTTCCACTCGAGACCAACATAGGGTTCCTGGTTAGGAAATGTGATCCCAAGTTTTATTAGAACCAGACACAGACTCCACAGTTTTGGACAGGGGTGTACACGGATTCTTCAGGACAAACACATGCTTTCTTTTATGTATCAAAATTACACGAGGGTCTCTTGCAGACTGGCTCCTACATCTCTGGCTTAGGGCAGTCGGGTCGAATGGAGGAGGAGAGACCTTCTCACGTCTCGTCCTATCCTTTTAGTGCATGCGCCAGGGTTGAAACTTGTCACCTAGGGGATTGCATCCGTTCACCAGCACGTGTTCCTCCCACCACTTGGGAAATCACGTGGCCTTCCAAAAGGACTTAGGATAAAAACATATGATGAAAATGGATTTTGAAATAATATTAAAATATTATTTCCAGGTTTAATCCCCCCCTAGACTTAGCCCCTAGGCTCAACACTCAGCCTCTTTCCCACCTTTCAGCCCCTAGTTCCTTGCCCACTCTGTGGACACTCAGTCCCCCTTCACTCATTCATCGTGGTTGGTCTGCACTGGCGGTGTTTATATTTTATTAATCGATATGTATACATACAAGTACATCAGCAGGCTCCTGGCCTTCAATACTTAGGCTCCCTGGCCCAACAAACACATAAGCCTTCCAGCTTATACAAAACTTGGCTCACCAGCCTATAGAACACATTTACAATTCAGTGTATATATCATGATCTGTAACGGGGCTCGGCCTTGGGGACACTACACATCTCCTGCTCTAATTGAAGCTGACAAAGACACCCGATTCATTGAGAGGATCCAACACATCCACCAACAGGTTCAGGATATCCTCCAGAAGTCCAATGACAAGTACAAACAATGCCATGATCAACATCAACTACCACATAAGTTTCAGGTGGGCGATAAAGTTTGGTTGCACTTGCAGAAAGAAAGCCTTACAGGACCCCATCAAAATATTTTCCCACTCCGTTATGGGCCATACACTATCACCAAGGCTGTGGGGGATAATGATTTTGAGCTCCACATTCCTCCTTTCCTTGGCCTGCACCGAGTGTTCAATGTGGATCTCCTTCACCCTTATTTCCCACAATTATTGGACACCTCAGAAATAGCAGAACAATTAACACTAGAAGATCTCAACCTTGACTGCATACAATAGGCATCCAATGATCATATTGTGGACACACAAATCAAGGTCACTCAACAACAAAGGATTCAACTTTATCGATTCATCAAAGCAGTGCAACTCCTGCACCAAGGCAAGTGGCTCACCCGGGTCCAAATTCAGCAGAAATTTCCTCATATGATGGGGGACCTCAATGCAATGGATACCATTGATTTCTAAGGATGGATGATTGATCCATATGGATATCGGTGGTTTCCCACCTTTTCCAACTGGCTCAAAACAATTTTTGGCAATTTACTATTTTTAGCAGTTTTAACTTTCGAGGCCATTTTGAGGGCGTAAATGAAGTTTTTTTGGGATAGAGATCCTCAATGATAGCTGAAGGCATGATTGATCCACCAAAATGAATCTCCTCGGTGATACCTTTCCAATGTGCTATCACACGCCTAAAACAAAGATCGTATGCAAAAGTTTCGACCGTGAGAAATTGATGTACTAACTTACCCAAACGGGGCCCACATGACTTTTGGCAGTTCATCTCCTAGGGTTAGGTTTTTGGATGTCTAGGATTTTTGGCAATCTTGTTTATTGTAAAAATGGCTTCAGAGCCTCATTGTAATCTTCTTCTTGCGAATGCGCATAGTCGTCACATCTCTTCTCAGAGATAAGCTGCCACCATTCTAGCAAGCTTGTTTTCGCTACATTTTACAGTTTCGGCTTATTTCGTTATTGAATAGAAAACCAATTTTATAGTATCGGTTATTTTGTGTTAAGCACCTGTTAATACTATGTATTCAGTTCGTTCTGCTCATAAAATCCAGATCAGTTTGTCATATTGCGACATTGTGTTGTGTACATCACAATGTGACAATGGGTTATGTTCGTCACATTGCAACGTTTGGAAATGTTTGGACCTCTGTGACGTTTGAATGGTAATACTACTTCTCTGTGGTTTTGAAATTATTTCTCCGTGGTTTTGAATGGGAATACTACTTCTCTGTGGTTTTGAAATTATATCTCTGCGGTTTTGAACAAGAATAATAACTTCTTCTTCTTTTTTTAAATTAAGGAGATATTTTATTTATAAGATTATATATCTCGGGTTTTGAACAGGAATAATTCTTCTCTTTGATTTTTACCTTTTTTACCCAGAATAATCTGTGTAGTCTCTCTGGACTTCTCTATCGTTTTCAAAAATTATTTTTGGCTTGTTCAACGGGTTGAGCAATTCGACATCTGAAATGAGGTGAGTCAATTTTTACTTTGATTCAATTTTAATTTTACGTAAAGAGATTTAAATATATTTTATTTTTTATTTATTTTAAGTTTGATAAGTAAAATTTGATTTGAGAGATAAAGTCAATCCATAATAATAATTGTTACATCAGTTTTTCTCTTCTTTTCAATATGAGCACTCCACCATCTATTCAAAAAAATAATCCTAACAAGGGAAGCCCCCCCAAAATCACCCTAGAGATCCTTTACGATTATATGGAATCAGTAGAAAAAATAAGAGAAGAGAGAGATGCCAAAATCCAAATAGAGTTAGAAACATTAGAAAAAATGAGTGAAGAAAGAGACGTAAAACTCCAAATAGAGCTAGAGGCAATGATTGATAAAAAAATGAAACCATTCAAACTGAAATAGAAGATAGATTGTTAGGGTTCAAGAGTGAATTACAAACAATGAAGGATAGAATTCAAGAAATGGAAAAACATAAACAATCAACCCAAGAAGGAGGGCTTGAAGAAAGCCACAACTTGAGAGATAGGATTAAAGATCTAGAAGAAAAATTAACAAACAATTTGACCCTCGGTAATATGGAAAATAAATTGGATATCAAACCCATCAAAGAGGAAATGAAAAAGATAATCGAACTAGATCATGAGAGTCACAAAAGAGTCTTGAACCTCATAATTTTTGGTATAAAATAACAACAAGAGGAGGATACGCTAGCAATAGTAAAAGAAGAATTAAAAAATAAATCATAAATTGATACAAATTACCTCATAGAAGCAAAGAGGCTAGGAAAAATAATTGATCACAAAGATAGGTTGATCTGTGTCAAAGTAAGTTGTAATGACCATAAATATAGCATACTTAGTAAATCTCCAAGCTCAAGAGGGTCAAGAATATTTATAAATGAAGACCTCATTCCCGAAGACCAAGTTGAATTAAGGAAGGAAGTTCAAAAGGTAAAAGAAACCAGGAAAGAAGGAAAATGGGCAATAATTAGAAATCGAAAATCTATTGTTAGGGATAGAGACCAGAAGGATAATAATAAATAGGAATTTGGGACACTCGAGATCCTTTTTTGGAATTGTCATGGCTTTCTATGGCAGAAAGGTCCTATGATAATTTGGATCCTGAGTGATATTGATATTATCTTTCTAGCTAAAACTTGGGAGCATGAGGAGTCTAAGGTCTCTATCATGAAGGGATTTGTCTTGTGGTCGGCATGGAACACAAAATCCCACCATAGAGGGATAGGAGGCATAGCTTGTTATATTAGAAAGAGAATTTCTCCTCACATTCAACTTCATAAGATTGACCCTCTTAATCAATACATTTGGATAGAAATTTCAGACACCAATGCTAAGAAGATGTATATAGCAATTTGTTATTTTTCACCTATTACTTCTACTTTTTATAAGAAAAATTATCTAGATAAAAATTGTCCCTATAATAATTTAGAACAAGATATTTATAATTTGAAAAATTAAGGTAATATCCTCCTACTAGGGGACTTTAATGCTAGGACTGCAACTAAACAAGCTACTCTTTTAAGTAATGAGTCCAACCATAATCCTTTATGGCTAGATGAGGACCTTGTTTTATATAATAGCTACAAAAGAAGTTGTGAAGACCTAATTGAGAATTTGTTTGGTACTGAGTTGGTCAAGCTCTACATCTCTCAAGATCTAATAATTTGGAATGGAGTAATGAAGTGTCCAAACTCCAACCAACTGACCTGTATTCATGGGCTAGATAGTAGTGTTGTAGATTATGTGAAATATAATATCCCCATTTCCAACCAAATAACAACTTTTGACCTTTTAAATGACCATGAGCCTGACTCTAATCATAAACCTTTAACCCTAACTCTAAAATTTTCCATGCATAGGAGCACCATTGAAGAGAATTCTGATAATCAAAGTAATTTGTGCTTTGGTAAAAGTAAAGTTGACATTTTATTAAAGGATTTAAATAGTAAATTAAACCTCCTAACTTATAAGGACAACATTGAAGAACTCTATCATTATTTTACAACTACAATTTCCACTTCTATTAACAAGTTCTCTTTCAAGGTGTCCTATAAAAAGAATAATAGAACGACCAACCCTTGGTATGATAAAGAATATAAAATTGCTATTAAAGATATTAGGGATGCTTCTAATGAGCCATTAAAACTTGATAATATCAATGCATACAAAGCCCTAATCAAAAGGAAAAAAAATTACTATATGAATAAAAGGCAAGAGCAACTTTCACAACTATACAAGTTGGATCCTAAGAAGTTCTGGAGCCAAATTCTAAAATGCAATACTAAGGAAAAAAATAGGATTCCCTTATGGGACTGGAATTCCTACCTTAAAACTCTTTATGAGTTCCCTAATTCCATGCACACCATTCCTATTATCCCTACATAGGAAGAAGATTTTTCTTTAGATGACATAGAGTTTGGGGTTAAGCGGCTCGCAAATGGGAAAGATAAGGATATTGAAGGCTACCAAGTTGAAATTTTTAAAATCGGAGGGCCAATCCTTATCCCTCACATACACAAGATCTTCAATTTAGCAGTCAATCATGGATTCCCTAAACCCTGGATGCAAAGCCTCATTATTACTATTTTTAAAAATGGGGATAGAAACATTCCCTCTAATTATAGGACCATTATGATTAGCCCGATTTTAGCCAAGCTTTAAGGAATTATTTTGGAAAAGAATATTAGCCTTTGGCTAGAAAGTAATGATAAAAGAGATAAAGGTGAGGCTAGGTTTAGGAGATATCATTCAACGCTAGACCATCTTGTTACCTTTAGGATCATTGCAGAGGAGTTCTGCAATACTTAAACCAATCTTTTTTGTTGTTTTGTTGACTTTAGAAAATCTTTTCACTTGGTTCCTAAGAAAAAACTTTGGAATAGGTTGGAAGAGATAAAAGTGCCTTTCGAGTTGAGGGTTGCTGCAATAAGGATGTATGAGAATGTTATTTCTAAGTTTAAAAATACTGAGGGCTGGTTAAAAGATATTAACTGCAATATCAAAGTCAAACAAGGTTGTCCCTTGTCCCCTGCCCTTTTTGGCATATACATTGACAAGTTAAAAGAATGCTTCGAAAAATTAGGTTGTGTCGGCCCTACTCTCACTGGTATAGTCATAATTCTTCTTCTTTATGTCGATGATATCATTCTTATGGAAAGGAGTCCCCATGATATTGAAAACCAACTAAGAATCCTTAAGGATTTTTGCTCCAATATGGGTATGACTGTTAATACTGATAAGACTAAGGTAATGATTATTAAATCCAATAAGATATCTTATGATAACTTTGTATATGAAAACAAAAACTTGGAGGAATTGAATTCATACAAATATATTGGAATTGATATTCACCACAAGCTCAATTGGAATTATAGCATTCAGAAAAGGATTATTGGGGGATGGAAAGCTTATTATGGGTTTGAAAACAATTATAAATCTACCGATCTTTGGAGTTGGGATAAGAAGAAACTCCTCTTTGAGACTCTTGTTACACCTGTTATTCTTTATGGATGTGAAGTCTGGGGCTGTAGTATCTCTCGTGAATCCTACATAATTATAGAGAAAATACAAAAGAATTTTATAACCTATAATCTCAAAATTAAAGGAAATACACCCTATCCCATCCTCCTTTTAGAAACAAGCCTCTCCCCCATTGAGAGGATGGTTATGAATAGGTACCTGTAATGTCCCTTTCCAAATAGGATCTCCAGAGAAGAGGCTTAATGGTATAAATTGCCCCGTTAGACTATAGCCAGGGCTAAATAGGGGTAAACAAGGTTACTAGAGGTCACTCCAGTCATAGGTGTTATATTCAGAAAGTGACATTGAGCTAAAAAGGGTTAAAAGCACTTTTAAGTCATTATGAGCTAAAAATAGAAGTCAACAGTGAATTAGGGTTTCATAATGATTTAGGGTTTTGGAAAGCTATAAAGTAAGGGTCAACGACCTAATTCATTATTATGAATATTATGAATTGTCATTGAGGAGAAGAGGCACATCTCATGAGAGATAGCTCAATGGATTCCAGGAAGAACACACCAGTGGATGATTTTGGTGTTGAGAGACACACCTTAGTCACCAAAAAGATCAATCAGGTCTTCCATCATTCTTCAGCAACATTTACACAGTGTTCAACAATAAGGGCACATTCATCCAGAGTGAGGGCGCAACTTCTGAGAGGGTTTTTAGTCTACTTATCCCATCCAGGGAGAATTCTGAGATTTCCCTTTGACCCATTTGAGAGGAGGGAAAGGCGCATCTTTTTCCTAGTTTCTCATCAGATTTCAATGGAGGAATCAATTGGAATGCATTTTCCAGACTTGGACGTGTGGCACTTTTGGCGGGCACATTTGGAGTTCCAAAGAGAGCATCAGACCAGATTCAGGGAAACCCTTCCCACCCATTTCCCCGTAGACCAAGGCGGTTGTTTTGAGACATATCTCATTCGATTTCGATGGTGGAATCATTAGGATGCATTTTTCCAGAAGAAGAGGGGTGAATTCCCCAGGGGTATCCATCTGGGGTCCAGATTCATTAGCAGAGGGGTCCGACAGATAGCAGTATTGAGGACTATAGCAGGGCGCATCATTTGGGGCTGTTTCTATGCCATTATGAGAAGTATATCGTCAGAGCTTCCATAGTCCCAACACATCCATTGATTCCACAGTGCTCCCATATTTCGAGTATTATATTTTAGTTGCTTATTTGTATTTTGGACAATATCCCTTGTCTATTTATCTAGTTGAGTATTGTCAGTTTATTCAGCCGCATTCGACCATTTTGTAATCCACAGAGATATCATAATACAAAATTTGCAGTCCTTTGTCGCATTTATTATTTTTTATGATCATTTATATGTTGTAAACCATTGATCCTACACACACATTAAAGGTGTTTCCTAGACTAGCCAAGTCAGGAACATTACAGTGGTATCGGAGCTTTAGTCCTGCCAGCCTGTGACTAAAGGCAATGAGTGCAGTAGAAGACCAAGAGGGCTATGAACACGTAAGTGACGAATATTTCACTTACAACATGCATAAGGAAAGAAGGCATAGGCCTGATTTCCCCCTTTTTCCTCCTAGCTCAGAGGAAGAGGAAGAGGCACACATAGAAGCAGAGAGAAGGGTAGAGCATGAGGTTGAGCGCAAGGTAGAGAGGATGCTAGGAGAAAGATATGAGTGACTAGAGGGCAGTGGAAAGGCGCCCGTATATCCAAAGACATATTTCATGCAGGTTATCGATGATAAGTTATCTATTCAATGAACCATGTCTCAGTCCTTGGCACAAGTGGTTGATAGATTGGCTAGAGTGGGCACCCCAGACAGACAAGTCCTACATGCAGCATAGGGGAACTCAGGAGAAGGAAGTAGACCCCAGTCACCCTCTCACATATACACCTTTTCTAGTAGGATTCCCAGACCCTTTTTTCCTAGTTTCTGGAGGGAACCCCTGGTAGTAGCACCGCCACCGATAACACAGAGGCCACCCACTCATGCAGATGACATTGCAGATTATAGGAGGGAGTACACAACATTGGGTCGTGACTTCCATTAGGACATGACCTTAGTCGAGTACTATGGACTCAGACTCAGGAACTACCTCAGAGAGCCACAGAGGGAGGACCACAACAGCAGCAGGGGTATAACCTCGATTTCATCTGAAAAGTTGGGAAACTCACAATCCATTCTTTCAACGGATCGTCCAAATTCACTGCGAGAGATTGGGTATAGAAGCTAGACACATATTACAAGCTCAACCAGATGACCAAGATAGAGGCCATCAGTTTCGTGACCTTACACTTGGGGGGTGAGGCACACGAGTGGTGGTACCATGGACTAGTGACATTGGGTCATAGTTGCATCACCTCCTATAGGGAGATTACAGATAAGCTCATGGACAAGTTTGATAGGAAGGATCCCGAGATACACTTCAGGGATCTAGTCGAGTTGAGACAAACTAGCACAACATAAGCATTCATCACAGAGGATGGGTGAAGGCATACATGCCTTCCACTTTGTAGGATTTCATCCTTCGCAGTCGAGATCTGGCAGACTCAGTGCCAAAGACTAAAACTTTCTCCAAACCATTTGTGCCCCAGTGGGATCGAGATAGGAATCCATTCCAGAGATAATGGAATGGAAAGGAGAAGCTGGATGATGAGACTAGGCAAGGGATTATGAGGAAGAATCTTTGCTTCAGCTACAAAAATCCTTGGGTCCCAGGCCACCGGTGCATGGGAAAGGGAGAGATTCATTATATTGAGGTAGCAACAGATAGCGTGGAAACTGAGGAGGAGGAGTAGGATAGTGGATCCACTAGTTCAGAGGAGGATTCAACACTAGCAGAGGAGAATCCTTCCTATAGACCATCGACACCGGAAAGATCCCATCCTCTAGTAGTCCCACAACTACCAGAGCAGGCTAATAGGAGGAAACCAACAAAGGGAGGAGTCATAATGACCCTTTCCGGTGTTCCCAGGTATGATACCCTCCATATCAGAGGGATTATTCAAGGGCAACGAGAAATTGCCTTGATAGATGGTGGGGCCACCCACAACTTCATCGACACCTCACTAGTATTGAGACAGACACTTCAGACAAAGGAGTATGAGGGGTTTGATGTTGCGATAGAAAATGGCCACACAGTGGAGTGTCTAGACAGAGTTCCAAACTCATAGATGAAGTTAGGAAACTACACAGTGATAGACACATTTTATGTGGTTGACCTATCAGACACAGATGTGGTGTTATGAGTTCAGTGGATGATTACCTTGGGAAAAATCACTACCAACTACGAAACCTTGGAAATGGGTTTCAGAGATCAGGATGGGAAGAAGGTTGTTCTAAGAGGTATGTTGATAGGAGCACCCAGGAAAGTTTCATCCAAGAGGATGGAGAGGATATTCAGACATGGGGAGGTAGCATATGACACATAATGCTTTATCATTACTCAGAAGGATTCATAAGGTCAACTAAAGTACCATACAAAGATCAAGAATTTATTGGGACGACATCAACAGGTCTTTGAGGAAATTCCACTAGGGAGACCACCTGACAGGGGGTTTGAGAACACCATTGAGTTGGAGGAGGGGTCCAAACCTATGATCATCCCCCCCTATCATCATCCTAAGAGGTTCAAGGATGAGATAGAGAAGGAAATCAAGGAATTGTCAGTGATGGGACACATCAGACCAAGCAACAACCCATTTGCTTCTTCCGTTGTCTTAGTTTTGAAGAAGGATGGCACCATGAGGATGTGCATTGATTACCGAGCCTTGAACTAGAAAACCATCAAGAACCGATACCCTATCCCACGCATTGATGAGTTGATGAATGAACTTCACGGGGCAGTTTTCTTCTCAAAAATTGATCTACACTCTTGATATCATCAGATCAACATCCGAGAGTAGGACATAGAGAAGACGACATTTCAATGTCATTTTGGACACTTTGAGTTCATGGTTATGCCATTTGGGCTAACCAGTGCACCTGCTACATTCCAGTCTTGCATGAACCATATATTTAGGGATCAGTTAAGGAAATCAGTCTTTGTTTTCTTTGACGACATATTGATCTATAGTTGGTCATGGAAAGATCATATGAGGCACTTGGATGAGGTATTGAGCGTCATGGAGGCATAGTCAATATATGCCAAAGATTCCAAGTGCGAGTTTAGTATGACAGAGATGCTTTACTTAGGCCACATCATCAGTGAACAAAGGGTACAAGTGCACCAAGAGAAGATTAGGGCCATTCTAGATTGGTTGATGCCCAGGAATGTGACATAATTGAGGAGCTTCTTTGGGTTGTGCAGCTATTACAGGCAGTTCGTCCAAGGTTTTTCTCAGGTTGGAGCACCTATGACAGATATTACCAAGAATGGGGCCTTCATATGGACTAAGAAATCAGAGGAATCCTTTGATCACATGAAGGAATTCATGGGCACTTGTTCAGTGTTGGAATTACCAGTCTTCACCTTGCCATTTTTACTAGAGTGTGACACATTCGATGAAAGGATCAGTGCAGTTTTGATGCAAGGAGGACACCCCATTGTATTCAAGAGATGGAATATTAGTCAACCTAAGAGGTTCTACTTCATTTTTGACAAGGAAATGTTGGCAATCATGGATTCCTTGACCAAGTTCAGACAATATTTGGTGGGCAACAAATTCGTGGTCAAGACCGATCACAATAGTTTGAAGTATTTCCTTGAGCAGAAGGACCTGAGTGAGAGACAACATAAATGGGTGATGAAGGTACATAAATTCGAATTTTACATAGAGTATGTCAAAGGGAAGAAGAACATTGTGTCCAATGCACTATCGAGGAGACTTGCGGCATGTTCTTTGATGGACATTTCAACAAATTGGAAATCCCACCTGTTAGTGGAATATTCCATGAATAAGTTCACTTGTGAGGTGATGGATGGGAAGATACAGGATGACCAGCATAGGGTCATTGACGATGTCATATTTTACAAGGATAAAGTCTACTTGGTGCCAGATTCAGGGCTCAAGAAGAAGATCCTCACCACAGTTCATGATTCACCTCTAGCAGACCATTAGGGGTTTTTCAAAACCTATGGACAGATCAGAGAGAGGTTCTCATGGAAGGGACTCAAACAAGATGTTACGAGACACGTCAGTGAGTGTGTGACTTTCTAGTAGAACAATTCAGAGCATGCTCTTCCAGCAGGGCTACTTCAACCACTCCCTATTCCAGAGCAGAAATGGGAGAGTATATCTATGGACTTCGTCACACGTCTACCCAAGGTCTAGGGTAAGGAATGTATCTATGTAGTGGTCAACAGATTGACCAAGTTTTCTCACTTCTATGCCATAGCGATAGAGTACAACGCAGTTTAGGTAGTCGATCTTTTCTTTAGGGAGGTCTTCAGACTTCATGGGTTGCTGAAGAACATCGTCAGTGACATGGACAATCAGTTCATAGGGACATTTTGGAGAGAGTTGTTTCGGTAGGTGGAGATAGAGTTGACACCTAGAAACAACTATCACCCTCAGACAAATGGGCAGAATGATATTGTCAACAAGTGGGTTGAAGGGTATTTGAGGAACTATGTAGGAGGACAACAAAGAACGTGGGTAAAGTGGTTACATTTAGGAGAACATTGCTACAACACCACCTTCCACATGTCCATTGGTATGACACCCTTCTGAGCATTATACAGATATGATGCTCCCACTTTGGTAGACTTGGTCTTCAGGGAGAGCATAGCTCCCAAGGCCAAGGATTAGATCATAGAGAGCCAAGAGATTCTCAATTTGTTGAAAGAGAACTAGCAGACAATGCAAAACCGACAGAAGATAGGTGCAGACATGCATAGGATAGAATGCAACTTTGAGGTTGTATATTTGGTTTTCTTGAGACATGAAAGATTCATAACATGTTCCACATGTCTTGCCTAAAAAAGGTAATGGGACAATTCATTATCACATCAGAGGAGCTTCCCCCGTTGGATGAGGAGGGGCAGTTGGAGTTAGTTCTAGAGGAGGTTTTGGAGTTCCGGGAGTGGAAACTGAGGAGCAGTGTCATCAGAGAGTGTTTGATTAGATGGAGATGGATTCCAGTACAAGACACTACTTGGGAGAGTGAGTAGGTGTTGCAACACCCTAGACTGGTATTGATTGAGGACAAGCAATTTCATGAAGGGAGGATTGTAATGTACCTTTCCAAATAGGATCTCCAAAGAGGAGGATTAATGGTCTAAACCACCCCGTTAGACTATAGCCAAGGCCATAGAGGGGTAAACAGGGTTACTAGAGGTCACTCCAGTCACAGGTGTTATATTCAGAAAGTGACATTGAGCTAAAAAGGGTTAAAAGCGCTTTTAAGTAATTATGAGCTAAAAATAGAAGCCAATAGTGAATTAAGGTTTCAACAGGATTTAGGGTTTTGGAAAGCTATAAAGGAAGGGTCAACTACCTAGTTCATTATTATGCAGATTATGACTTGTCATTGAGGAGAAGAGGCGCATCTCAGGAGAGATTGCTCAGTGGATTCTAGGAGGAAGACACCAGTGTATGATTTTGATGTTTAGAGACACACCCTAGTCACTGGGAGGATCATTCGAGTCTTCCATCATTCTTCAACAACAATTACACAATGTTCAACAGCAAGGGTGCATTCATGTAGAGTGAGGGCGCAACTTCTGAGAGGGTTTTTAGTCAAATTATCCCATCCAGGGAGAATTCTGAGATTTCCCTCCGACCCATTTGAGAGGAGGGAAAGGAACATCTTTTTCCTGGTTCCTTATCAGATTCTGACTGAGGAATCAACTGGGATGCATTTTATAGACTTGGATGTGAGACACTTTTGGTGGGAACATTTGGGGTTCCAAAGTGAGCATTAGACTAGATTCAGGGAAACCCTTTCAACCAATTTCCCAGTAGATCAAGGCGGTCGTTCTGAGACAAATCTCATTTGATTCCGACAGTGGAATCACTAGGACCCATTTTGCCAAAATAAGAGGGGAACATTCCCCAGGGGTATCCATATAGGGTCCAGATTCATCAGTAGAGGGGTCCAACAGATACCAGTACTGAGGACTAGAGCATGGCACATAATTTGGGACAGTTTCCAGGCCATTCCGAGAAGTATATCTCCCAGGGAGAACTTTCCAGACTTCCAACAGTTACCGTCAGAGATACCATAGTCGTAACACATCCATTGATTCCATTGTGCTCCCATATTTCGGGTATTATCTTTTAGTTTCTTATTTGTATTTCGGCTAAGATCTCTTGTCTATTGATCTAGTCGAGTATTGTCGATTTATTCAACCGCATTCAATGATTTTGTAATCCACAAAGATATCATAATACAAACTTTGCATTCCTTTGTCGTATTTTTTATTTGTATGATCATTTATATGTTGTAAACTGTTGATCCTACACACACATTAGCAGTTTTTCTTAGACTATCCAAGTCAGGAACATTACAGTACCTAATGTATAATAACAGGTTAAACAACATGGAAGACAAGAGGCTACCTAAAATTGCTTCAAAATCAAGTCATAACCACCATCGACTCAAGCGAGGATGGCATAAAGATGGCCAGTCTTGGATAAACTATTGGGGAATCATGGAAGAAACCATTTTGCAGAAAAAAGATACTATTAAAAAAAATGTCAAATCAAAATTTAAAGATAAAATGTGGTGTGATAAAGAGTTAGAGGAAAAAACAAAATTAAGGTATTATAAAGATATAATCAAACTTAATCTAGAAGATCAAAATTATCTATTTGTTTTGCCAAGTCTAAATAAAAAAATAAGCATTACTAAGATAAGAACAAATTCTCACGAGCTCCATAGTGAAACTGGGTGTTGGTCAATTCCTAAAACGTCATGGGATGAAAGAGTGTGTCACCTTTGTGACACTAAGAAAGTTGAAGATGAAAAACACTTTCTCTTAGATTGTCCATCCTATACTCATATTAGATCCCATTTTCAAAATATTTATCACACTACCAACCTTCCTAACATCTTAACTCAACAAAATTATGGTGATCTTGGAAAACTTCTCTTAATGTTTTTTGAGCACAGAAACAAAATTCTAAAAAATCACAAGGAATCACTTACCCTCTTAAGGTCCGATAAACCAATTTGATCTTAATGGACGTTAATCATCATCAACATCATCATCATCATCAATTTAAAATCCCAATCCATTTTTTAAATATCTACATTAATTATTAATTTAATAATAATAATAATAATAATAATAATTAATACATACTTACATATATATTTTCTATGTATCTACATTAATTTAAATTATGTCTAACTCAAAATACAACCAAATAAAATATGTTTACTTAAAAATAATATAACTTGTTTAATATTTTATATTAAAAATAACAAACTTATTCAACTTATTTAATAATTTATATTAAAAATAACACACTTATTATGTAAATAATATCATATCAATAAAACTATAAGTGTGCCCACCATGACAATAGAGTCAAATATGTCCCGAATGACATTGAAATAGCGGACCACTTCAGTACCAAATATTATTTTATATCATCAACGCTACCGTGACTAGCTCACCTATTCTTTAAGTCTTTAAGAAACATCTAGGAAGGTACATAAATTGTACACCAAATCCTTTTACGTTTGTAGGGAAAAACTCTTTTACATTTGTAAATCAAAACTCTTTTAGATCTGTAAAGGGTAGAAATTTATGCAAGGATAAATTGGACAAACACTTTTATTCTAGTGGTTAATTAAAATTTTTAAATTTTTATGATGGAGTTATTTTTAAAATTGTTGGTTGCACCCATGTTTATGGAGAATATTTCCATTAGTGCAATTGTAATTTAATATTAACAAGTCTTACCTTTCTAGATAGTTGCATGTAGGTTTTGGGCAGTGTTTCCGAATTTTTATCTATTGTTTCCTCTCAACTTTCATTTTTCAATCCAATTTCCAAAGAATCCCGGTGACTTGTGAGTGCAGCCTATGCTATAATATTTGTAACTTACTCAATGTGCTATGCATGCAAGTTGCAAGTTGCAACCTACTATTCACTATCTTTGCTATAAAATTTATAACTTATGTTATATATGCTTTACACATAAATGAGTGTTCAAAGTTAGGAAGTTCTTATTATATTATATTATATATTGTTATTATATTATATTATAATATAAATTGTTAAAATGTATAATATATTGTTATTATATTATATCCATCAAATTTAATCACTAATCAAAACCTTATGAACTATGAAACTCTAACTTTAACCTTACCATAACTCTAATATGAATAACCCTAACTCTAAAAATTTTAATTAGAAATTTTATAAATACATATCAAAAGACTAAGTAGCACAGGCAGCTTCCAACTAATCTCTTCAAAATTTTCTAAGTCTACCTTAGAATAATCATTAAACTATTTTAACAACTTTAATAGTGAATTGTAATATATATATATATATATATATATATAATCCCCTTAGTGTAACAAAGTTCAACACTGCAGCAGTGTACTTATTTCACTTTTCCTGTTTATCAGAACATAAGAATAAAGAAGTTTAGGATTGTACAAAATACAATTTAAATATTTTTTTTTTTTATTGATTTGTGATTAAATTTATAAGATATAACCCAATCCTAACAAAATAAAAATCCTAACAAAATAAAAATGAAATGGAAGATCGACATTCGATTAGGAATATGAGTTATCCATTTTTGTTTTTAAATTTAAATTATTTATTTGTAAAAAAAAAAACATTAAAATGATGATTAATATATATGTTCTCCTTTCATCATTAAAAATGTTTTTTGGCTTCTCTTTTAGCACATATTCCATCCAAACGCAAATGCAAAAGTTATTTTTATGTATTTTAACTTACAACAATCGTCATAATATTTATAATAAAATAACTTACAACATTTTATTGAATACGGGTAATGTGATCTTAGATCCCCAATAATCTACCTCGGCCTTGCTCACATTCACGCCCATTCGTCCGTTCTCACTCTCCTCCCAAACTGAACCGATCATGGCAGACACCTCTTCCTCTCTTACGTGATTGAAGCACCCGATTTTCATGTACAAGAGAGCTTAGGTTGTCTTCAGTTTCCTCCTTTCTTTATTCAAAAATGTTCATAATTAAATTAAAATACACCAGTGAATGCCTATATTTATACTTATATTAAAACACCCCTCACCCTATCATTATGAAATATCATGCTTAACTTTTGAGTAATTTTAAGACTTCTAATATGAATGCATTTTGTAAGGTTATTGTTTAATTAATGAATTCTAGTGGTTTCAGATTATATTTACATTAAAGTTACATCTAAGTAGTTGCATGCATGAGTAGTTGCATGCATGAGGATACATAATATCTACTTTGATATGAATGCATGTTGTAAGGTTATTGTTTAATTAATGAACTTTAGTGATTCAAGATTATATTTACATTAATGTTACATCTAATGAGTTACATGCATGAGGATAAACAATATCTCCTTTTATAGTGAGAAATCTATCACAATGTGTGTAAACTATATTTATAGTTTTATAGGTTATAGGCTCATTCTCTATATAAAGTACTTTGTATCATTAATATGTATAGTACAGAATATAATGCATCATTGAGAGTGAATGTTTTACTCCATGGATTTTTTTAGCACCATATATCTAAGCATTGAATCTATGTACATGTTCATTTATCTCTTTGGTTAGTTTAGGTATTTTATCATACAAGGTTTAATCTACCATTTTAACAATTGGTATGACGCCAAACCTTTCAGACTATACCACTACCCCTACAATTAGCTGAAGGTGGGGTGAAAAATCTAGTAAAAAATACATCGAGGTTTACTTGGTGGTGTTGTTGTGCACCTTGATTTGGCGAGTCAAAAATATGCTTATTTATGGACATGAAAATTTCCTAGAATGCATGTGTGATGTTCTTAAGAGGGAAACATGATTTTTGTACAAAGAAGGTTTCTACACGGTGCATTGGGCATAACATGTATATGTAGGTTGAAAGGAGAGAGAGAACTAAGTGGAGGTTTTTGTTATGTAGCCAATAATAACTCATGAAAAAACACATATTCAAAGTAACTCCCATGGTTAATGTCGTTGTTTTTTCTTATTAAATTTATCTTATCTATAATAATTGTGTTAAATTGGTTGCGTGGTTGTCGTTTATAAGAGGGATAATCATGCAGTTGAATACACAAATAAGAGACTGGAGATATTGTTAAGTAGAAAGTTGATCTAGGTGGATATTGGTGGCCACCCACCTATTCCAATTGGCTCATTTTGACAGCTTTTAGTTCAACACGTTTCTTTGTAATGATGAAATTTCTTTGTAATTGTGGTTTCTACACTTCTGACATTGTCCTGAAGCCCTACACAACATCCAAGTGAATATTGGTGGCCACCCACCTATTCCAACTAGCTTATTTTGGAAGTTTTCATGTCAGTACATCTTTGTGTACTTCCACGACCGTTTTCAGGCCCTAAACAATGTTTTTTTGGCTTGCCATTGTCAAAATATAAACAAAGTCAGAGGTTGATGGAATAAAGTGTAGTTATCGAAAATACCTTTCCAATGAACTATCACATGCATAAAACGAAGGTCGTATGAAAATGTTAAGACCCCGAGAAGTTGAGGTACCAACTTACCCATTTGGACCCACATAAATTTTGGCGTTTCATCTCCTAGGGTTAGATTTTTGGATGTCTAGGGTTTTGGAATTCATGAGTAATTTTTAAAATCCCTCTGGAGCCTCTTTGCAATCATTATACTCGGGATAATGGACGTAGCATCCACAACTCTTCTCAGAGGTAGATACCACCATTCAAGCAAGTTGTTTTCAGTTTTGCAGTTTTACAGTTTCATCCTATTTTTTTTATTCAATAGAAGTTATTATTCACTGGATTTCTATTTTTTTTTTCCGTTTCTCTGTGTTAATGTATTTAATTTTTTTTTTATTTCGTTTTTTTTATAAATTTTGATCAGTGGTTTCTTAGTGGTTTGCTCTTCTTTTTTTTTTTTTTTGTGCATGTCCTTGACAAGATCTTGGTACAAGAAGTTGGGACTCAAACCAGTCGAGCCTTTACAAGATCGGTCATGCTGAGCCCAACAACAAATCATGGGGGATGAGAATAAATATGATGGACCAGGAGATTCGTTTAAATTGTTTCTTGAGGAATCCCTTGTGCGACAAATGAATGATATTATGGACAAATTTGCATAGATCCTTCGTCGACTGCCCACAAGAGATGCATCTTCATCAAGTGGCCACACAATCCCCTTCAAGGTACAAGTAAATTTTTATATTCCATTATTTGAAGGACTGATAGATGCAAATCTTATAGATAAATGGTTAAATCTGCTCGATGGGTATTTTTCGGTCCACAATTTTTTCGATACGGAAAAGATTACTTTTGCACTCCTCAAGGATGTCCCCCATATTATGGAATTGTGAGATACTTACCCTGAGCAAAGGGCCACATAGGAAACTGCAATATTTGCAATATTCCTTCAAAGATTCCATTAAAGAAAAATACTACCATGTTGGAAGCTATGAGGACCAGTACACAAGATGGACCATGTTGCATCAAGAAAGGGACCAGACAGTACCATATTTCACTAATATTTTCCAAACCCTTCACACCAAATTGGGTATCAAATACTCTGAATGACATTTGGTGCTCAAATACCATGGTTTCTGCATAGATACATTCAAATAGAAATGGAGTTTCTGGACATCACATCATTAGGTGTGGATTATATGTTGTCAAGATTGAGCATAAATTTAAGTAGAAGAGGTGAGAGATTGGATATGCAAACTCCTCATAGCCGAAGCAGGGAAAAGGTAGCCCCACCCCACAAAAAAAGGGGACAGAGCAAAGATGGCCACTCTCAAGGCAACCGGTCCAAGCTACAACCCAATAAGGGTAATGAGAAGTCGAAGGAAAATGGAAAGTGGTATGAATAGCATAAAATCCCTTGGTACAACACCGAAGAATTTTTCTCCAAGAAGTCACTGGTGGATGAGCTGAAAGCTTCCAAGTTAGAGGTATATTCTGACTCTGAATCAAATCTAGAAAGAGGGAATTGAATTATCTATGTTGAACCCAGTTCCATTGTCACTACCACCAAATTCTAGCTAAGAAAACCAAAAGAATCAAAGGAAGGGAAATTCCTCTTTCACTCACAGATGTGGGTAAAGGGGCTCTGCTTCATTTCATTATTGATAGCGACAATCAGAAGAACCTAATCTCATCATAGGTCATCAAGCGGCTGGACCTGCCGATGACACTACACCTACAACACTACACCATTGGTTGGCTTCGCCAAGGAAGAGATCTTCACGTCAGACAACAATATAATCTTCTATACGACATCAATCGCTTCAAAGATGAGGTATTGTGTGATATTGCTTCACTTGAAGTTTGTGATGCTCTTTTAGGCCATCCATATTTTTGGAAGTGACATGGTGTGTATGAGTCTAC
Source organism: Picea glauca (assembly GCA_000966675.3). NCBI lineage: Eukaryota > Viridiplantae > Streptophyta > Pinopsida > Pinales > Pinaceae > Picea > Picea glauca. The sequence goes on from JZKD02S1751755.1 coordinate 213,208, forward strand.
AACCTGTAGTTTTATTATTACTTTGGGTAGACAATTATACAAGATACCAGAGGTAGCACCGCCTACCTCTATTTCTTTAATATTTTCTAAGAAATGTAGTAAGGTCATTTCGCATACTGGGAAGTTCATCTTCTTTGTAATCCATTCTCGTAGTGAGAATAAGGTTTCCCCCACATCTTTGACCTCTACACAAACCCTCCCTTTTCAAAAAAAGAAAGTGGGCGGGATTGTGGAAGAGTACAGAGACATCTTCTCCTCATGCACCGAGGTATCGATGCACTTTCAAGTCAAGCATCCAATTGATATAACCCCTGGTGCACCTCTTCCTAATGGACTAGTCTAGAGTTACTCTCTCATGGAAAATGAAGAAATCAAGCACCAAATCCAAGAGGTTCTTCAAAATGGGAACATCTGACGCAACTCCTCCCCTTGCGGAAACTCAATTGTACTAGTGCAGAATAAATACAGGACCTGGAGGCTCTGCATTGATTATAAAGCATTAAACAAAATCACAGTCAGGAACTAGTACCCAATTCCCTAAATTGATGACCTTCTTGACCAACTAAAGGGGGAAAAATTCTTCAACAAGATTGAACTAAAATCTAGCTACCACCAGGTTCCCATTGAACCAACTAATGTATGGAGGACAAATTTCAAATCTAGAGAAGGTCTCTTAGAATTGCTTCTCATGCCCTTTAGCTTAACAAATGCACCAAAAAATTTCATGAGGTTGATGGATGATGTATTGATACCCTTCACCAACGCTTTTGTGGTGGTATATATGGATGAAATCCTCATCTTCAATAGAACTTGGGAGGAGCACATGCAATACATCTAGCAGGTTTTGAGCACTTTGTGGCAACACAAGCTATATGCCAACTTGGAAAAATTCTCCTTTGGCAGGAACAAGGTCCAATACTTGGCATACATCATTAATGAGCATGGGGTACATGTGGATCCATCTAAGATCCAAGTCATCCGTGATTGGCCATCCATGACCACACTAACCGAGATTCAAAGCTTCATGGGACTTCCCAACTTCTACCGAAGGTTCGTGTTGGGATTTTTCTATATTGCATGGGTCCTTAGCCAAGTGACCAAGGGTAGTGACAAAGAAATTTTCACGTGGGGGAAGGCACAACAATGAGAATTTGATGATATGAAGCATCGCTTGTGCTCAACTCTAGTATTCTTGTTACTTGATCTACAACGACCATTCGATATTGAGATTGATGCCTCTGACTATGTTGTAGGAACAATTCTCACTCAAAACAATCATCCAATAGCATACCATAGTGAGAAACTCTCAAATATCATCTGAAAATACCCCACCTATGATAAGAACATGTGTTCAATTATGAAATCATGTTGTCAATGAAAACATTACATTTTAGGAAAGGAGACAATCATCCATGCCGATCAAAAATCTTTGCAGTTCATACATAGACAAGGGAAGTTGCAAAATGACCGCCATCAAAAGTGGTCCACATACCTGCAATATTTCCATCTCAGCATCAAGTATAAGATAGGGAGCACAAATTTTCTCGTAGACTACCTCAGTCGACCTCCCATTACTGCACTCACCACCATCCTCCATTCCCATGGGAATGAGACATCTGAGTGGCCCCAACTTTATTAGCATGGCCCTAACTTTGCCATCAGATATGAACTCTTGGTTACAGGAGAAAATATAACCAATTTTCACATTCAAGATGGACTTTTATGCCATCTAGGCCACCTCTGTGTTCCCGCAAGCAAGTGTGAAAATATTATTTGGGAGGCTCACTACAGTCGGATGGAAAGTAATTTTGGCATGGAAAAACTTGTGGTTGCACTGCCTATGACATTGCCAAGACATCCATCAAGAAGAAAGGATTATACACCCCTCTTCCTACTCCTGAGAGGCCTTGTGAATCCATCTCTATGGATTACATTCCTGGACTTCCTTCCACCAAGTAAGGAAATGATTGTGTATTTTTGGTGGTTGATCATTTTTCAAAGATGTTCATTCTCACAGCCTGCAAGAAGAGCATCATAGTGGAAGATATTGTCATTCTCTTCTTCAAATGGATGTGGGTCCATTTTGGGATACCACATACCATCATCTTAGATCGGGACAACATGTTCCTCAAAACATTTTGGTTGAGTCTCTGGTCACTGTTGGACACCAAACTCACTAAATCCACTACCTTCCACCCAAAAATCGATGGCCAAGAATAGGTCATCAATTCGATGATTGTGCACATCCTGCACATTTATAACTCTAAGAATATGTGTACATGGGATGAGAGCCTTGCCTATGTTCAACACAACTACAATAGGGATTTCCATAGCTCCACTAACCATATCCAATTTTAGGTGAGGTTAGGATTCCAACCCTTGGGTCCCATTGATGTTGCACTACCTCTTGTAACCACACAGGAAGAATATTCCCATGTTCAGTCTCAGGCCAGCAAAGCCACCAGATTCATTGAGCGGATTCAACACATCTTCTGTAACGTACCCAGCCACCCATAGGCTAGGAACGATACCAATATGTAATGTACCCAGCCAACGACATGCTGGACACACTATTCCAAAACCTGGCTTATTGAATGATCTCAAATTCTAATAGAATTTAATTTGAAATAAAGCATTAAATACCCACATGCATTAATCAAGATCCATGCTACAACATAAAATAAATAAACAATGTGTCATGCACAACAAATGACCAGTAGACATGCACATTATAAATACATATCTCAGAGATAATTAAATACACAATGGAATATACATTATACAAAAAACACATGACAAAGAGCACTTATATTTTCAAGTAAAGATTCACCAACTGGTTGCAAACCAAGGACAATCCTCTGAACCATATACACTGTTGTTATTTGTTAGGGTCCTAACCTGCACATTGGTAGAACAATATATTCGAATGTAATAAAGGTCAATATTAATAAGGCAGATGTAAGAAGACCTAATAGAAGCTTCTGCTTCTAGAAGGATCTTCCTCTAGATGCTTCTTTTAATAGACATATTTAGTATAAATAGGAGTCAAGGGTATAAGAACCATAGCTTGGAAAATATTGTAATAGAGCGTTGCTCAACTGGAGGTTGCCCCCCTCAAAGAGGCCTGTGAACATTGCTTTCAGAATCAAAGTACTATTTTTGTTGTTGTTCTTATATCATTTCAGTGCTATTGTGGTGATTTTTCTAGTTATATTGTTGTTATTCTGCCATTTCTAGAATTTTATTTATGTTCTGCATACTTTTTATATTTGGTATATTACAAGTGGTATCAAAGAACTTTCCTCGGCAGAAAGTGTGGGTTAATGTTTTTTCATGGTAGAGACATATTTCGACTTCTTTAAGCCACAAAAATCTGTCATTACACGCATAAACCTGTGGTTGAGGGATTCATACACACAGGAAATACAAGTGGTACTTAATCGCAGATCTGTTGGCCACCCTTGGAACCCCTGTTGGTACCCCTTTGAGTGGTATCACATCAGACAACACCTATGTATGGATCGTCCTAGATTACCTGAAGCCCTCTTTAGATAAACCAATTAGCCGCCTGACCGCTATACTGTCACCGAGAACAACACTCAGGAAGATACTCTCTAGTACCTGGGTAGTCGGGTAGTACGTTTAAGGGTACGGTCTATCGTCCTTAGTTAGTGCCCTGACATATTGGCCCAAGTAATACTATTGGACCCCACACGTATATCAGAGAGCTATAGCATAGGGAAAACCTTTGTATGTAGAACCCTTGAATACCTAACCCTTGGGGATAGAAACATAAACAAATTAAAATAGACAAGATCTATTACCGCGCAACTGTGTTTGGGTTTCCAAATCACTACACATTTCTTCCTGGTTAATCATTTGGGCATTCCATCACTGCAATATTCTTCAGACCAGAGTATAACTCTGCAAGTGAAAAAAAAAAAAAAGTCTGGAAATTTTTTCACCATTATTTGAGACCTATTCCATTGGATTCATCTCTTCGCCCTTACAAATTTCATCCATATCATTTTCTGGAAAAAGTTTTGACCCCACCCGCCCCTTTTGAGTTCCCCCATCCTCATGGCCCATACCCATAGCCAAGACTTGGAAGCTCGCTTCAAAACCTTGCAATCTAGTCTCATCGAGACCTAACAAGAAGTGAAACAACTTAGTGCCAATGTTGCCGCCATCAATACAACCATGCAGTCCTCAATGGAGGAAATCAAACAAAACCTCACCACCTAGCTTGAATCTATCTTTTTGACACTCTGCACCAAACTACATATCCTTATAGATAACCCTTTCTCTTCCTCCCCTCCACATACTGAAGGTGACCATTACTCTCATTCCCATAAATTTCATAACCATCGCTTTCAACGTGACCTACGCCTTCCACAGGTGGATGTGACCAAATTTGATGGCTCAGACCCCACTGGTTGGGTAACCCAAATGGAACATTATTTCTCTTTATACGACATTACAGATGACTTGGCCAAACTCCGGTATGGTGTTCTCCATCTAGATCAAGAACATTAGCAATGGTGGCGATGGATAAAAACTTCTCGTCAAGGCTATATTGCTTGGACACACTTTGTGGTAGAGCTTTATGACTTCTTTGAAACTGACACCAACCATTTGGGTCATTTGAAAAAGTTGAAACAATTAGGAACAATGGAAGAATTTATAGTTGCCTTTGAGCGCCTTGCTTTTAAAACAGAGGGCATGTCTGATGCCTTTTTTTGAGAGTGTTTTATCAGCAGCCTCAAGGATGAGATTTGAGGCCATGTCCTCATGGCTCAGCCTCAAAGTTGGATGGAGGCTACTAAAAGAGATAAATAAGCACAATAGGTTGTATCTTCTCAAAACTGAAAACCCTCCTTTATCCCTTTCCCTAAACCAATAAATCCCACTACTCCCTCTGCTCCACTAAAGATCCAAAAATTGACCAGGGCTGAAATAGCTGAATGCCAACTCAAAGGCATTTGTTATAATTGTGATGAAAAATATTTCACGGGCCACAAGTGTAAAGAACAAAATATTTTTATGGCCATCTCTGAGGATATTTCGGAAGAGGATGTAGAAACTCCCCTTGTGTCTGAGTCACCTGAATCCATTGACATAACCCCTCCCTCAGACCCTCTCGAAGTAGAACCACTCATTTCCCTCAATGATTTCACTGGCTTCTCCGCTCCCCAAACCCTCAAGCTAATCAGTTACATCAAGCATCGGAAGGTAATCATTCTAGTTGATAGTAGCAGCACCCATAATTTTATTCATCGTCGCATTTCCCAAGAAACTCATTGCTACATACATGCTGTCAATAATTTCCAAATCATGATTGCTAATGGTGGTTCCATAAAATGTGGAGGGTGTTGTGAAAATGTGCGTCTCCAAATTGGTGACTACCATCTGAAATCCCATATGTTTTCTATCGACATGGGAGGTTGTGACATTGTGTTGGGTGCAGACTAGCTAAGGAATTTGGGTCCCATTCTCATGGATTTTAATGACTTAACCATGCAATTCGACGAGGAGGGCCACCAATATAAGTTCCAAGGCATCACTTCCAGTTCACCTGAGATCATTAGTTCCCATCGCATGGAAAAGCTGCTCAAAAAAGGTCATTCTGGTGTTATTGCCCAACTCCATGCCATACAAGCAAGAGAGACACCCTCAGTCCCACAAGACCTCCAAACCATCCTTTCTAAACATCAATTGGTCTTTTCCACTCCCCAAGGACTCCCTCCTTCCCATGGTGTCCATGATCATTCCATTCCCCTTGTACCCGGAAGCCTTCCTCCCAATATATGTCTGTATCATCACTCCTTTTCCCAAAAAAATGAAATTAAGAAAATGGTCCAGGAACTCCTTAATGCAGGCATTATCTGCCCTAGTACGAGCCCCTACTCTTCTCCTGTGGTAATGGTCCTAAATAAATAAGGTTCTTGGTGAATGTCTCTTGACTTCTATGCCCTCAACAAACTTACCATCAAAGAAAAATTCCCCATTCCTGTCATTGATGACCTCCTAGATGAATTGAGTGGCACCCAATTCTTCACTAAAATTGATCTTCGTTCAGGTTACCACTAGATATGTAAGAAAGAGGAAGACATTCTCAAGAGTGCCTTTAGAACTCATGAGGGCCACTATGAGTTTTTGGTCATGCCCTTTGGCTTGTGTAATTCCCCCTCCACCTTCTAAAGCCTCATGAATCATGTCTTTCGTCCTTTTCTCCACCATTTTCTCTTAGCTTTCTTTGATGATATCCTCATCTATAGGAAAACCTGGATAGACCATCTTTCTCATGTGGATCGAGCTCTCCATATACTCTCAGTACCAACTTTTCCTGAAATAGTCTAAATGTGCTTTTGGCGCCTTAGAAGTAGAATACTTGGGTCATCTGGTTGGAAAGGATGGCGTCAGGGTGGATCCTAAAAAGATTGAACCTATGCAAGAATGGCCTCACCTAAAGACACTTAAGAGCTTGTGTGGATTTCTAGGCTTAACAGGGTATTATCGCAAGTTTGTTAAGAATTATGGGAAGATTGCAACACCTCTCACTGCTCTCCTAAAAAATAACTCTTTCACTTGGACTCCAGCCGCTGCTCAATCTTTTCAAACCTTGAATATGGCCATGTGCACCACTCCAATCCTCACCCTTCTCAATTTCACAAAGACCTTTGTTTTGGAATGTGATGCCTCAGGGAAAGGAATTGGTGTTGTCCTTATGCAAGAGGGTCGACCTTTGGCCTTTACCAGCAAGCAACTATCTAAAATAAATATGGGCAAATCTATCTATGAAAAGGAAATGTTGGCTATTCTGCATGTCATTGATCTATGGCGCCCTTATCTATTGGGGCAATGTTTCCAAATTTAGACAGACCATTAAAGCCTCAAGTATTTTGTGTAACAACTCATTTCCTCCCCAGAACAACAAAAATGGGTGACTAAGCTCTTTGGATATGATTATTAGATCATTTGCAAGAAAGGAAAAGGCAATGTGGTTGTAGATGCACTTTTCCGAAAATATGAAGATGAAGGATCCCTTTTTTCTCTTTCATTCATTGTACCAGATTGGCTCCAAGCCATTTGCCAGGAATGGCTACAAGATCCCAAAAGTTCTCATCTGATCCAACAATTGCAGTCCAATGCTCCAGCTTCCCTAGGGTACTCTTGGCTCCATGATGAACTTTGATACAAAGGCTGTTTGTATTTAAGTAAACAATAAAAACTTAAATCCATGATACTTTATGAGATTTATGTTGCACCCACAACAGGGCACTCCGGGTTCACCAAAACCTATGACAAGGTCAAACATTCCTTTTTTTGGGATGGTATGAAACAGGACATTCGTAATTTTGTCGCTGAATGTGATGTGTGTCAAAGTAACAAGGGAGAAACAGTCAAATCTCCAGGCACACTACAACCAGTCCTGATTCCACCTGCTATTTGGAAGGATATCTCTATGGATTTTATTACCGGCTTACCCAAATCGGGAAATAAATCAGTCATCATGGTGGTTGTTGATATCCTTTCCAAGTATGCTCATTTTTGCACCCTTCAACACCCATTTACAGCATCCATGGTCACTCAAATTTTCATGGATCAGGTCTTCAATATTCATGGCATGCTGCACTCTATTGTTTCTGATCGTGACCCAACTTTCACAAGCAATTTTTGGCAAGAACTTTTCAAGATACAAGGCACCAAATTGCATCTTAGCACAACTTATCATATCTAGACTGATGGCCAAATGGAAGTTGTCAACAAGTGTTTGGAAACATATTTGAGGTGTTTTTCCTCAGAAAAGAAAAATTAGTGGGCTCAATGCTTACCCCTAGCTAAATGGTGGTACAACACTTTGTTGGACAACTGAGAGGGGGGGGGGTGTGAATCAGTTGTCACTATGCTTAAACAATTATTCTTCTTTTAAAATCTTTACAAGGAACTCAATGATGATCACAATAATGCAGAGAAATAAACAAAGGCACATTCAACATCAGTCACATATATGAGAAAGACAGAGACAGATAATTCCCGAGGAAACCCATACAGGGTAAAAACCTTTTTTTCTTTATATGATAAGTATTATCTACATTATTTACATTATCATACATATGAGCACCAACTCATTGTGAGGCTACAACCTCTGTTTTTGCAAGCTGCAACTTTTTGAGAGCAACAAATCTCTATTTTCTCTAGCATCCACTAGAAGGAAGCACCAACCCCCTGGTTTCTCTAGCACCAACTAGAAGGAAGCACCAACTCCCTAGTTTCTCTAGAACCAACTAGAAGGCAGCACCAACTCCCTGCGTTCAATCACCCACTTGAACCTTTGAGGACACCAGTCCTCCCTAGCATCTCCCAACCACCCTGGTATATAAATTCCTTGTTACTAAAACTTATTACAGCGATATAAAGTTATTCAATGGATTACCAGCCTTGTCGCTATTCTGTTACACTACTCTGCTCTATCTGCATCAGTGTCTTATGCACACCCCTTACACGATCTATTCTTCTGCCTTTTCTTCTCTGTGCACCATCTCCATTCACTGCACAGTTCCTCTTCTGTTTAATTCAGCTGCTGCACTCTCCTCCTTCTTTACGCATGAATCACCTTCAACAACAGTAACCACAACAACTCCAACAGAAACCCCATCTCTTGTTTGTACCGTGTACTTATAGCTTATGTGCTATTTGTGCATGCAATACGCGCAATCCCTATACATACTCACACCATGCCGATATTCTCCACCTCTTCAGTGCTCTGCCTGATCATCGCAACTCTTCATCTTCTCTGGTGGTTCCCACCATGCGTCCAACATCACTGGGTGTTCTGCTGAGATTCCTCAACCTTTCTGGCAGTTGAGACTCCTCGTCTTCTCTCGCACAGTCGAGCTTATGCATTCTATTTCAGTTACATACTTCAATGCTCATCCATCTCTCAATCCCTCTAAGAATCGTCTTCTTTCACTGGACGTAGCTTAGAGACTCTTCATCCCCTCTGGTGATCACACGGAGGTCTCTTCGAATTCTCTGGAAGAGACCAGGGTGGAATCACGAAGGTGGGTTACACTTTTGTGACAATCGGGTCTCCAAAATTTCGGAAAACCAACTTTCGGCCGAACTAAATATTTAGTTCGGCTGAAAGATATATTTTTCGGCCGAACTATTGCTCGGCCGAAAAAATAAACGTCAAATCGAACGGACCCATAACCGGGCCCTCGATTTGCGTGAAGAAATTTGGTCGGCCGGATATTTTTTTTCCGTCAATAAGTTTTCGGCCGAATAGTTTTTTGGCCGAAAGATTATTCGACCGAACTATTTTTCGGCCGAAAAGTAGTTCGGCCGAACGATTTTTTTATATAATTGCCAAACATCGTTTGTCATTGTTTAGAAATTTTTTTGTTTGCATTGGCTCTGTGTCGAGGGCGTTGTGAGGCTGTGTGTGTCGAGGGCGTTGTGAGGCTGTGTGTGTCAAGGGCGTTGTGAGGCCGAAGTCGCCAAAGTCGTGGGAGCGTTGTCGCCGAAGTCGCCGAAGTCGTGGGAGCAGTGGAAGCAGTGGACGCCGAGGACGCCAAGGTCGTGAGAGATGTGGACGTCGAGGAGGAATTTCGAGGTATGCGTTTTTATGCGTTTTTATGTGTTTTATATACACAGTTTTATGCGTATACGTTTTATATACACAGTTATATACATAGTTTTATATACACAGTTATATACACAGTTTTTATGCGCTTTATGCATTTTTATGCGTTTTATATACACAGTTTGTGTATATGTTTTTATATGTTTTTATAGTTTTTATATATGTTTTATGCGTATACGTTTTATATACATTGTTATATACACACAGTTATATACACAGTTTTTATGCGTTTTATGCGTTTTTATGCGTTTTATATGCACAGTTTGTGTATATTTTTTTATATGTTTTTATAGTTTTTATATATATTTTATGCGTATACGTTTTATATACACAGTTATATACACAGTTTTATATACACAGTTATATACAAAGTTTTTATGCGTTTTATGCGTTTTTATGCGTTTTATATACACAGTTTGT
>JZKD02S1751755.1:230809-243548 GCA_000966675.3 Picea glauca
GTTTGTTCCATTGAACAGAGGGGCCTTATTGGTTGAATTTCCTTCATGGCTTGACATGTTTAATCTCTAGGATCTACCCTTAGATAAAAGGGGCCCACTCTGATACCAATTGTTGGAAAACTGAGAGGGGGGGGTGGATCAGTTGTCACCGTGCTTAAAAAATTATGCTTCTTTTAAAATCTTTACAAGGCACTCAATGATGATCACAGTAATGCAGAGAAATAAACAAAGGCACATTCAGCATCAGTCACATATATGAGAAAGACAGAGATAGATAATTCCCGAGGAAACCCATACAGGATAAAAACCTTTTTTTCATTATATGATAAGTATTATCTACATTCTTTACATTATCATACATATGAGCACCAACTCATTGTGAGGCTACAACCTCTATTTTTGCAAGTTTCAACTTGCTGAGAGCACCAACTCTCTGTTTTCTCTAGCACCCACTAGAAGGAAGCACCAACCCCCTGGTTTTTCTAGCACCAACTCCCTAGTTTCTCTAGCACCAACTAGAAGGAAGCACCAACTCCCTACGTTCAAGCACCCACTTGAACCTTTGAGGACACCAGTCCTCCCTAGCACCTCCCAACCACCCTGGTATATAAATTCCTTATTACTAAAACTTATTACAACGATATAAAGTTATTCAATGGCTTACTAGCCTTGTTGCTCTTTTGTTACACTACTTTTCTCTGTCTGCATTAGTGTCTTCTGCATGCCCCTTGCACTGTCTTATCTTCTACCTTTTATGATCTGTGCGCCATCTCCATTCACTGCACAGTTCCTCTTCTATTCAATTCAGCTGTTGCAGTCTCCTCCTTCTTTACGCATGAATCAACTTCAACAACACTAACCACAACAACTACAACAACAACCCCATCTCTTCTCTGTACCGTGTACTTATAGCTTATGTTCTATTTGTGCATGCAATATGCGCAATCCCTCTGCATACTCACACCGCGTCGATATTCTCCACCTCTCGAGTGCTCTGCCTGATCATCGCAACTCTTCAACTTCTCTGATGGTTCCCACCACACGTCCAACATCACTGGGTGTTCTGCTGAGATTCCTCAACCTTTTTGGCAGTTGAGACTCCTCGTCTTCTCTGGCATAGTCAAGCTTATGCCTTCTATTTCAGTTACATACTTCAATGCTCATCCATCTGTCAATCCCTCTAAGAATTGTCTTCTTTCACTGGACGTAGCTTAGAGACTCTTCATCTTCTCTGGCGATCACACGAAGGTCTCTTTGAATTATTTGGTAGAGACCATCAATGGTTTCTAGTAGTTACATTGCGAGGAAAAATATTAGCCCTTCGATTATGCTCAAATTCACCTGCACAATTGGATTGACTTCATGAGATCTTGCATTCATTTCATCATTTTGGCATTCGACAATTCGGCATTCGTGTGACGATGTGTCTCGACACTCCCAGTCATGATCCCTGAAATTCCAAGGAGGAGCTTATCTGCACTAGCTCCTTCCTCTATATGACCGTGGCCATGACCAAGTGCTTGTCCATAAGGTGCTTTTCACGATTTCACATTTCGGCATTTCAGGACTCCTGATGTTGAGAGTCTCTAACTTCTCCATCTCTCGGTAACTGAATTTTGGGTCTCCAATACATCGAAAAGGGGGTCATATCAATGGTCCATGATCTCTTCAAACCAACGGCTCAGATCATTTTGTGATTTCGAAATTCCTGTGGTGAATGTTCTTGATGCTTTCAACTCCCGATCCGCGAAACTCCGAAATGGGGTGGGATCAACAGTCTAGATCAAACCTTGATCTGACGGCTGTGATTAAATCACGATTTCACAAATCGCAATTTCGAGATTCCTGTGGTTAATATTCTTTGACATCTCCAACTCTCGATCCGCGAAACTACGAAATGGACTGGGATCAACAGTCCAGATTCAACCTTGATCTGATGGCTCAAATTAAGTTGCGATTTTGCATATCGCGATTTCGGGATTCCTATGGTTGATATTCCTTGACATATCCAACTCTCGATCTCCGAAACTCTGAAATGGATTGGGATCAACGGTCTAGATCAAATCTTGATCTGATGGTTGTGGTTAAGTCGCGATTTCGCATATCACTATTTCGAGAGGTTAGGGAACCCCATTCCTTTGACTCTCCAGTCATCGAAATGACGATCTTTCCCCACATGTCCCTCTTGGATCAACGGTCAAGATTTCATCCTGATTTCGCAACTCCACGATCCTTCATTGTGTCTGATCAATGGTCCATATTTGTCCTCGATCCAATGGTCGAGATTATATCGCGGTTTCACATATTGTGATTTCACGAGTTGAAATGTTGGAGCATTTCATTCCTTTGACTTTCCATTCAGCAAAATGTTGATCTGTGTCCACGTGTCCTGCCTGAAGATGGACGGTTCTCCTTCTTTCGGGATTTTGTGAGCCCGCTAATCCTTTCACTTTAAAGAACGTGTAGGTTCTCCTTGATATGACGATGGTCGGATCCCATGCTTGGATCTAACACCTGAGATATGTCCTCCTCTTCAGTGCGCTCTTCTTGTCTGCATTGAGATCTGACAGCCATCGAGAATTCTGAATTGTTGATCCAACGATCATGATTGTTGCTCTTCCCCGATTATCACTGTGCTACTGATCATCGCTGCTGTACTCAAGCCATCATTGTTGTTGTACTTTCCATCAATGACAAGCATACGTTTCCTGTAAAACATGCCAACACATTTCATACCATACAGCTACACACATGACTCCTTTTGAAGCGTTATATGGACATAAGCCACCTTTAGTTCTCTCATACTTACTGGGTGCCTCGAAGGTCTAGGCAGTTGCCCAAACAATTACAACACGAGTGGCTATCCTCCATACCCTAAAAGAGAATTTGGTCATGGAACAAAATCACATGAAGCAACAAGCAGATCAAGGTCGGTTTGAATGTCAATTTGTAGAAGGGGATCAGGTGTTTCTTCGACTGCAACCTTACAAGCAAACTTCCCTCAAGGCCGAGCATTGTCAGAAGCTAGCACCCAAATGTTATGGTCCTTATACCATTCTCAAGCATGTGGGACAAGTATCCTATCAGTTAGCTTTGCCCAACCATTCGAAGCTACATCCTGTTTTTCATGTTTCATGCTTAAAGAAGGTGATTGGAGCTAAGTGCCAAATTCAAACCAACCTTCCCAAGTTAGCTGAAGAAGGATCCATTTGGCTACAACTAGAAGCAGTTTTGGACCAGTGTGAGTGTCGCCTACGTTAGAGAACCATCAAGGAAGTGCTAGTCCAGTGGAAAGATACGACTCCAACAGATACCACTTGGGAACCAGTTACCATTTTGCAATAATTTCTCATCTCAAGCCTTGAGGAAAAGGATGTTTTTAAGGGGGCGGACATGTTAGGGTCATAACCCGCACATAGGTAGAAAAATATATTCAGATGTAATAAAGGTCAATATTAATCAGGCCTTTCAATAAAATAGAATAAGGCGGATGTAAGAAGACCTAATAGAAGCTTCCGCTTCTAGAAGGATATTCCTCTAGATGCTTCTTTTAATAGACATATTCCGAGTCGAGGGTATGAGAACCCTAGCTTGGATAATATTTTAGTAGAACGTTTCTCAAATGGAGGTTGCCCCCTCGAAGAGGCATTTGAATATTTCTTTCAAAATCTAAGTGTTATTTCTGTTGTTGTTCTTATATCATTTCAGTGCTATTGTGGTGATTGTTCTTGTTATATTGTTGTTATTCTGCCATTTCTAGCATTTTATTTTTGTTCTGCATACTTTTTATATCTGGTATATTACATTATTTTACTCTCAACAACATGTCACCCCCAAGCCAAGGCTATGAATCCACAAGGACATGTCTTATTCCAAATATGAAACACACAATAGTTGTCTAACTGTCTCTAAGGTTTCCCATCCACACAACAAATCCAAATTCCTAGCTCTTTTTTCGCCTCAGCATGTACAACCAACGACTGTTAGTGTTGTAGGCAGAGGAAGAGACACACTCAAATTAATGGAAACAACCACTCTCAGTCAAGGAACTGCATTGGCAACAAAAACATTTAGGTAAGGCACAGTATGCGCTTATGCAGAGTACATGTGTGTTGTGCTTAATGAGAACGTACAAGGTCACTCCTCAAGGTGTGTGCAAGACATGTAGAGGTTCTACTAATGGAGTCATTGTCTTCCTATGTGAATTCCTTGGTGAATGGGGAAGTATGGCTCCCTCTATGAATGGATGAGTGAGTGCGTGAAATGGGGAAATATGGGAAAACAGACTAATTTCCCCACATATATTTACATGTGTCCCGATTGACACATGGCTCTCCAGGAGTTCTCTTCTCTCCACTTGGGATTCATGCTATTTTCCACAAGAACTTAGGGTAAATTAATTATCCTCACCATAGTCTTTAGGAATAATAATATAATATTCCCTTAGAGATAAGCCCTATAGCTTAGCTGCTTTCCTAAGCTATTAGCCCCTCCCTTTCCCTTCCTAGTGGAGGTTACCCCCCCATACTCTTTTATCATGGTCGGTTTGCACACAAGGATGTATTATATTAATGATATGCATGTTTACATATACAAAATTAGGCTCACCAGCCTTTAACATCTAGGATCTCTAGCCTAATCATCACAAAAGCATCCTAGCTTATAATCACTTGGCTCAACAACCTATAAAACATATTTACAATTCAATTGGGGCTCATTCTTTGGGTATTTCAATCCCCTCCCCTTATTTTTTCACCGTTCTCAGTGCAATACATATATACCTTTAACACCAATATTTTCAAAAATATTCAAAAAGATGCGAGTATTCTTCTTGCATAGCATCCTCATGCTACCAACGTGTTAGCATTTTTTAGAATCTTGTTAGAATCTTGTTAGCATCTTGATCCATTAATAAAGACCACTTTTTGTAGAGTGGTCATTAACTCATACAAAAGTATTTTTTATGAAGGAAGTCTAGCGAGAGTCGGTTATGATGTTGTATTCAAACAAATGTTTGTTATAGGGATAATGTTGGAAATGCAACTCCCAATTGATGTATGATGCACATGTTACTAAGCGATTACATGACATGCAAAGGATAAGTAGTTCTCTAAGAACATATTTAGCATAAAAGGTACATACAAGTAGTTGTGTGTAGGAAAAAGTTTAGGGGTGAAATTTTCTCCATGGGATAAATTAACACCATTAAAAAATCGTTGAGTGATTTTTTTCTATTATAATGTTTCACAAAATTTATCCCTAAATTTATATATTATATGATTTAGAATACTTTAATTGCCAACATATATAATCCCAACATTTGTAAGTTTTAAACCTGTGAAGTAAAGCAATGCATAAAGATTCTTAAGCAAAACAAAATTTAATCAATGGCTCATTCACATAGTACACAGAGATTTATATCGGAAACCCTCAACCGGGAAAACCATTCTTATATTCATTATATCGAATTTCACCATTCACTATACAATATATACAATGTTTTTAGTTATTTCATAGATACCAAAACCCTAATCCCTAAAACCGGGATTATTTTTAGTAAACGGCAAAAAATAGAAAAAAACCGCCCCAAAAAAAAAATCAGGGTGTTGCCCCAAACATTGTGCATAACCAAGGGGGGGCATACCTACCCCCCCTGGGACCCCCCTAGGAAAGCGCTTGGTGCACATGACACAAACATAGCACTACTACAAGGGATCGTCAGACACAGTTGTCGAACCTGATGTGCCCACACACACACATGCAAAGAATATAATACATACCCAACAACATTCTTAAATGTATCCACTTTACCCTCTTTTTTTCATTTTACTACCCAATATTCACTAGATTTGGCCCATTATCTATAATGGAGGCCAATTTTTTCCTTGGATTTCTTGATTCAGGGTAGTGGGGGTCTTTCTTTGCCTAGGATTCATTCATTCATGGGAAATGGAGGTCGAATTTACCCATTATACTTCTATTTGGTTGAGCGTGAAAGGGGTTTTATACATAATATTGAACCTTATTGTGATGTTATCCATATTATTTTTAAGGTTAAACAATATGTCAAGGCTCAACTTCTATTCGAATTTGTTATCGCTAAGATGATAAATCTTGGATCTTATCATTAAATTTATTACTTCCTCCAAATTACATCACCAAATTGTGTACTAAACCATTCATAGTGGAAGAGGACATGGTTGATGAATTTACTTATTTTTCCGCTCACCTAACATCATCATCTAGATCCAGCGTGACTTGACCTAATCTATTTTTTGTATTGCATATTTCTTTGGGGATTTTATGCATTTTCTATGTACCTTGTTCCTCTCCTTTTAGTGAGTTACTTAGATATATTTTTTATAGGAATTGTATGTGAACCCCACTTTGTATCTACATTGGATGTACATTTTTAGTCCCATTGACCTATTTTTATTGTTAGTCATTGGACATTAATCAAATTGTCTTATCTTATCATGTTGTGCAAGCATGAATAATTAAATGTGGGTATTGAATTTATTTATTTATCAAATTGTATTGGAATATTTATATGTATCCTATACAGGGACTTATAATGCCATGTTTCAATATCAATGTTCTAATAATTTATTATCAAAGATAATGATTATTTATCCCAAAAATGGTAATGAAAAATTTGTAAAACTTATTATAATATAGAAAAATGGTGTTTAATAATTTCAAAATAATCAATCTAACTTTGATATATATATATATATATATAAATTCGATTTTTGGGCAAGACACCAAATACAAAAAAATAATAAAAAAATTAAGTTACAATTATTGAATCCTTCATTAGAGTAACACAAAGTTTCATATTTTTTTGTATTGATAAGTAGCTTATTCTATGTCTCACCAACTCTTAATGTCCTTTGTGCAGAGTCAATATAATTAACTTCAACTCACAATACAATGAGTATAATATATACATTGCAATTATAATTTCAAGTCGCTTGCATCGAGAGGTGTTTCCTTCCCTTTTTTGATCTTCTATAAAGTTTTTTCTTGGTAACAAAATTTTAGGTTAGAATTATTTTTATAAATACTTTCATGAAATGCACTATATATATATATATATATATACTTCTTACTCTATCTTTTTTTAAAATAAAAACAAATATTTTTTTTAAATGTAACATACTTAAACTTGTTTTTAAAATGAATCTTACAAAATAATTATTGGACTTAATAATTTTGAGTTTGAACTTATATACGTCATTCTTAATTCTATCTCCTATTTTACAAAGTATTTGTTAATAATTTTGAATTTGAACTTATATACTTCATTCTTAAACTTGATTCTATCTCCTATTTTACAAAGTATTAGTTTCAAGAAAAGGAAACATGTTCATTTTAAGGTGAGTCTAATGTTCTTCTATTGGGATGATCATTGAAGATAAGCAATTCCATTGCTTCTTTACTATAGCATATTTTGTTTCTAAAGGATATAAACACAAAAAGTGATGACGAAAAGGATTGTCATTATGCTTCATCTATAATTTTGAGTATATGTTAAAAATAATTGTTTCACATAATTATATATTAATTACATCATTTAAAAAAAATTCTCTAATTATATATTGATTACATCATCTAAAGAAATTCTCTAAAGGTAAAAATTGCCACAAGTCATCTTGAATTTAAGAAATGTTAATGGTTAGACATATCCTCTCTAATAATGACCTTGGATGCTCCATCCTTGTCATTGTTTTCTCTCTTGAACTGCTTCCTAGTTTGTTCAAGGAAAGGGACCATAGTTCCATTTTAGCTATTGTAACTTAAAATAATATATTTGTAGTTGTATAAGTCCTTGAGTTATTTAACATATTGGATGAAAAACCATCATTTTTATAGTGTAAGAAAGATTATTCTTCTAAGTGAAACTCCTTTTATCTTGGGAAGAGGGGGTACTACTTCTACTATTCAAGTTTGAAGTAATATTTTCTTTGGAATAGTAGGATTTCATTATTGAGAATGTTTCTTGGCACAAATATTGGTAGAGAAGATTCATTCAACAAGAAAAAATAACAACACTCGCCATGGGATTTATTCCTAATATTTTCTTCTCCATAGGTTGTTTTTTTCTACAAACCATGATCTTCCCTTCACTCCTTGCAACCTACATATGCACACTTCACACAATGCACCAAGATACATAACTCTTTGTAAAAAATAATTTATGCCCTCTTAAGAACAACACACATGAATTATGTGAAATTTTGAGGTCTACTGACAAGCATATTTCTTACTCAATGAAATAAGATGCACAATGACACCGGTAAGTACAAGTCCACTTTTTTTTACTACATGTTACATTCTTCCTTCAAATAAGTATATGGGAAATGGAATAATCTAAAACATTGGGTCTCATAATTGTTGTTAAAATCGTAAATAAAAAAATTGTAGAATAAAATACTTGAACTAGCCTAATAGATACATTGACATCCACATAGATTCGATACTAATAATTATAGTGGTAAAACCCCCCATTGGGGTAAATACTCCACTCACAATGATGCATTGTATTTTCGAGTGTATCCATAATTAGACAAATAAATAAACACACACACACACACACACACAAACACACATGTAGTTAGATTATAACTAGTGAAACAATAACTAGGGTCTCCATACATTGTGAGAGATTTTCTGATCATCAAATCGATATCACTTATCATGATTCATGCAACTCCTTGCATGTATCTTTCATGATAAATATATTAGTTCACATTGCAATATTTGTGTCAAACACCCAGTCTTATACCTGTTGGGCTATGCCACACTTAAACTCTTGCGGAACTTAATACATTGTAACATACCCAACCTACCTAGACTGGATCATGCCACTTAAAAACTTACAATAATTTTATCTGTATACATGTAACTTTAAACAGAATAATACATTCTACCAATCTACATATTTATGTGTAAATAATAGTAAACATATACATGAAACATACATAGGCAATGCCCACAATTATAAATACATGTTTAAATACACAACATGAAATTGAGCACATAATTGATACTTATCTTTTTATAGAATACCACCAACTTTGTGCACACCTTCCATGATCCTCCCAGCCTTAGGCCACATTTTTCATCACTCTTAGCAGTGGGTCACCCCTGAGATGGGACTAAACTCCACTCGGGTAAAGGGATTCCAAGGCTAGGCTGAGAAAATGGGAAGTTATATAGTCAACAGGAAGGATTTCCTTCCAGGATTCCAACTCAAAATAAAAACGCACAACCTCTCATTCCCCACATGCCTATCCCATCCCAGGAAGTGTGCCCTTTCTCTACTCAACAATCCTTCAACTGCCCCACTTTCCTTTGAGGGCTTCAACAACAGGCTAGAAAGTAATTCTCATAGAACTAGAGCTACAGTTGGACTTCCTGAGGAAAAATCACTTCCCCAACAAACTCTCTCACTTGGAGAGAGTTTATCATGGGCCTAACAACCTGCCTCTTCAATCCATAGGCCTGAAAACCTTCTTCTTTTTTCCAGCTCCTAAGTCAATCAAGTATGGTAGATGGCAGCAACAAAGTTTGAGTATGGAACATGTAATGGAAGAAACCACACTCAGTCAAGGAATTTCATTGGGAGAAACAACATTTAGGTAAGGCACAATACGGGCTCAAGAAAAGTACAGGTGCAATGTGATTAACAAGAACATACGAGGTCACTTTTGAAGGTATGTGAGAGACATGGAGAGGTTAGGTTGATGGAGTCAATGGCTGCCTGCATGAATACCTTGCTGAATGGGAAAGGATGGTTCCCTCCATGAATGGATGAGTGTGTGCGTGAAATGGGGAAAGATGGGAAAACATAATAATTTCCCCACATATATTTTCATGTTCCTTGATTGACACATGGCTCTCTAGGAGTTTTCTTCTCTCCATTTTGGATTCATGGTCTTTATCACAAGATCTTAGGGTAAATTAATTATCCTCACCATAGTCTTTAGGAATAATAATATAATATTCCCTTAGAGATAAGCCCTCTAGCTTAGCCACTTTCCTAGGCTCTTACCCCTCCCTTTTCCTTCCTAGTGGATTTTATCCCCCCATACTCTTTTATCATGGTCGGTCTACATGAAATGATGTATTATATTAATGATATGAGTGTTTACATATAAAAAGTTAGGCTCACTACACTTTAACATCTAGGCTCTTTGTCTTAATCATAACATAAGCCTCCTAGCTTATAATCACTTGGCTCAATAGCCTATAAAACATATTTACAATTCAAGTAGGGCTCGGTATTGGGGTATTACAATCACCTTCCATTATTTTTTCACTATCATTATTGCAATACATATATACCTTTAACAACAATATTTTCAAAATTCTTCAAAAAGATGCAGGTATTTTACCCGCATAGCATCTTGGTGCTCCCAAGTCACATCCTTAGGACCGTACTAGGTCCATTGAACCTTTACTAGATCTATGAATTGATTCCAAAGTTACTTGATCTTTTGGTCCAGTATGCACACCAAATGCACTTGAAAAGCTCCTTCTTGCTCCACCTTAATCACATTCTAATCAATAACATGATTATCATAAGATGCATACATTTTTAGCAATGACACATTGAATACATTATGAATAGACATAGATGAAGGTAATGCAAAGATATAATCTAAAGTCCCAATCCTCTCTAGAATTTCAAATGGACCACAATAACGAGCTGTCAACTTTGCAAAATTTCCCAATTTCAGGGAAATTTTGTTGGTGTTCACTTTCAAGAATACATGATCACCCATGTAGAATTCCCTTTGAACTATACCCTTATCAACATATATTTTATTCCTGTCTTGAGAAGCCTTTAAATTCTTCTTTATTTTTTACATCTTCTCTTCCATTTCCCTGAGCAAATATATCCCAATCACTGCTCTATCTCTTGAGTTGTCCCATCTTACAGGTGTGTTGCACTTTCTACCATAAACTGTGTCAAATGTGCTCATCTTCTGAGATGTTTGGTACCCATTGTTGTAAGCAAACTCTACCAAGTGTAGATAGTAATCCCATTGTGATGGTTTATCCATCACATACATCCTCAACATATCCTCAATCACTTGATTCACCTTCTATTTTTTCCCATAATATCTTGGATGATAAGTTGTGCTAAAATTCAAATTTGTTCCAAATCCTTTAAATGACCCTTTCCATAAATTCGATGTGAATTTTAGATCTCTGTCAAACACAATTGTATTGAGTATACCATGCAATCGAGCAATTTCCTACATATAAATATCAACAACATTATTTTTTTTGTGAGTGAGCTTCACTAGAATTAAATGGGCACCCTAGGTAAGATTTTCTACCACTACCATGATAGAATCATGTTGCTTTCTTGTTCTGGGTAGTTTGGTGATGAAGTCCATTGTCACCACTTCCCATTCCCACTTAGGAATGGGTAATAGTTGAATCAACCCAGTTGGGTGTCTATGCTCATCCTTGACCTTTTGACACTCCAAACATTTGGTAATGTACTCAAAATTTTATTTCTTCATGCCTGGCCAATAATATTGGCTCTTGACAACTGCAATCATTTTCTGATATCCCAGGTTTCCAGCATAAGGAATGCTATGCATTTCCATCAATATCCGAATTTTCAATTATTGATAATTGGGAACATAAATTATGTTTCTATAAATGAGAATTTCATCAATTCCCAACTTGTAATCCTCAATTTTCTGTTGCAAAGTACCTTGTTGTAATTTTCCTACTAATTCCTTGTATTGCAAATATGATTTTGTAGCCTCTGTTAACTCCCAAAATGAAACCATCCTTTCAGCTGAGTTTTGCGTTGATATCATAGCTTTAGATAGTGTCTTCAAGTCATTTTTGAGTTTTTTAACAACTGAGAAAATTTTGGTTTTGGTGTGTCTTAGGAAATAATCGATCCATAAAGTCTTCTACTTCAAAAATGTAATTTTTTACTTTCCACAGCTAATGTCTTTTCAAAAGGTTCATTGTGCGCTGTGGAAAGTGCTCACTTTCAACAGCTAAGGACGTCGTTTCATCAGTTAAAAGCATTGTGGAAAGTGACAAAGCGCGAAAGTTTTGACAGACAGTTCGCACGTGGCACGCTATGGAAAGTACCTACTTCCTACGGCTAAGGAACATTTTCAAGTGATGTGGCACATTGTTTCACTTTCCGCGGCTAAGGTGAGTTTCCTATCAAACGGTGCGCTGTGGAAAGTACTCACTTTCCACAGCTAATAGGGGTTTTTCAAAGGAGTCGCGTTCTGGTGAAAGTAGCAAGCGAGCGTGATGGCAGAGATGTTCTCCAAGCACCGTAGCTGCATGAAGCGGAAATCACGTGCTCATTATCCACGCATGCACAAAATGATGAGGTGATCACCCCCACGTCAAAACAAGATCCGAGACATGCGCTGGTGGAAGCGGGCAAATCATAGAAGTTCAAGCTTATGTACCAGGATATGACGGAAATTTGAAATCTTTCCAGAACCCACGCGCAACTATCATCACACCCGAAATGGCAAGTTTGCATTCAGTGACGCAGGTACAGATGAGGTTCAGAGGGCCTGACACCATCAAATCAGGTAAAGTCGGTATATCACAGGTTGTTTCCAAAATACACTCAAGGTTTACATTTGACCCAGCACAGAGTCGAAGTCGAGACTGCTTTCAGCAGCGCAGAACAAGGGTTCGACTAAGAAGTTACAGGAATTACAGTGGTCGAGTG
>JZKD02S1751755.1:280840-293689 GCA_000966675.3 Picea glauca
TACTGAACCTGTTGGCATATTTGTTGGATCCTCTCAATGAATCATGAGGCTTTGTCAGCTTTAGTTGGAGTAGTTGATGAATCAATCAGGGTGATCGCAAGAGGTAGTGCAATATCCATGGGACCCAATGGTTGGAATCCCAACCCAACCTGAAAAGGGTTGTGGCCGGTTGAGATATTTAGGGATCTATTGTAGCTATGATGAACATGGGGAATATTCTCATCCCATGTGTGGGGGTACTTGGAATTGTACATGCGCTGGATATGAACGATCATCCGATTGATGACCTCATTTTGGCCATTTGTTTGGGGGAGAAGGTAGTGGACTTGGTGAGCTTGGTGTCTAACAGTGACCATATGCTTGACTAGAATGTGCTGAGGAATCGACTATCCTGATCTGAGACAATGGTTTGTGGGATTTCAAAATGTACCCAGATTTGTTCAAAGAAGAGCTTAGTAGTGGACTCTATTGTGATGCTCTTCTTGTAGGTGACCATGATCGCCATCCTGGAAAATAAATCAACAAACACAAGGACACAATCATTTCCCCTCTTGGTGGATGGAAGGCTTGAAATGTAGCTCATTGAGATGGATTACCATGACAAGTCAGGAGTAGGTAGGGAGGTGTACAGGCCCTATTTTTTGGTGGTCAGTTTGGAAAAATATTAGAGAGTGCAGGACCTAATATACTTGCTGACATCTTGTCGAAGTTTTGGCCAGTAGAAATGTTTCTGCAACACTGCCACTATCGTTTCGACACTGAAGTGTCTTACCACCCGATTGTATTAGGATTCCCAAATTAGCTTCATGCACTTGCTTGATGGAATAGAAATATGGAACAGTCAACATAATAGCCCATATTGAAGATGGAAATTAGCGACAACTGAGTTTTTTCCCAACATTTGATATGTGGTGGTGAAGTTAGGGTATTTCTCATAGAGGTTGGGCCATCCATATATATCATGGCTGCAAGAGTCTAGCACTTTGGTGAGTGTCGCGACTAGAGGTTGGCTTAGGCAATCAACGACTTGGTTGGTACTTGTTTTATATTTTATGTTGAGGTGAAAATGATGCAAGTATGTGGACCACTTCTGATGGCGATCATTCTGCAATTTTCCTTGTGTCTGGATGAACTGTAGTGGCTTATGATCTGTGTGGATGACTATGTCTTTCCAGAGAATGTAATATCTCCACTGGTGGCAGGTTGCACAATGGAGTACATTTATTTGTCATAATTAGGGTACTTA
This sequence comes from Picea glauca, assembly GCA_000966675.3. Taxonomy (NCBI): domain Eukaryota; kingdom Viridiplantae; phylum Streptophyta; class Pinopsida; order Pinales; family Pinaceae; genus Picea; species Picea glauca. Next base: position 282,087 of record JZKD02S1751755.1, read on the forward strand.
CGGAGAATATATGATAGTGTTTCACTATGATAGGCCATGGGGTGGTCGTGCTAAGTGAGAACTACACCCACAACATAGTCCAAAGCATCTGTCTCGATATCAAAGGGATGCTACAAGTCTAGTAATGAAAGTACTGGGACTAAGAACAAGTGTTTCTTTAAATTATCAAATGATTTTTGTTGGGACAGGCCCCAAACAAATTTTTCCTTACCATCAACCTTGGTTACTTGGATGAGGGCCCATGCAATATGGGAGAATCCTAACATGAACCTGGAATAGAAATTGGTAAGGCCTAAGAAGGTCTAAAGCTTAGTGAGTGTGGTTGGGTCTGGCTAGTCACAAATGACCTGGATCTTAGCTAGATCCACATGCACACCATGTTGATCTGCAATGTAGCCTAGGTACTGGACCCTGTCCATGAAAAAAGATCATTTTTCCAAGTTGGCATATAGCTTGTGTTGTCACAGGGTGTGCAGAAACTACTAAATATGTTGAAAGTGTTCCACCCAAGTCTTGTTGTAGTTCAGGATGTCATCCAAATACACCACTACAAAATTATTGGTGAAAGGTCACTGGATATCCTCAACCATCCCCATGAAATTTGCTGGAGCATTTGTCAAAATAAAGGGCATGACCAACCATTCAAAAAGACCTTCTTTTAACTTGAGGGAAGTCTTCCATACATCTGTCTCTTCTATGAGGAATTGGTGGTAGCCAAACTTCATATCAATCTTACTAAGGTATTTCCCCCCCTTGATATGATTAAGGAGATCGTCAATTACGGGAATCGGGTACCGGTTCCTAATTGTGATTTTATTTAGGGAACAATAATCAATGTAGAATCTCCAAGACACATCTTTCTTCTACACCAGAATGATTGGGCTCCCACAAGGGGATGAAATGGGAAGGATGTACCCCTTGTGGAGAATTTCTTGGATATGTTTCTTGATATACTCATTCTCTAACATAGAGAAATGGTAGAATGGCCCATTGGGTAGCGGTGCATCGAGGGTCAAATTGATGGGATGCTTGACCTGAAAGTGAAGAGGTACCCTGGTATGTGAGGAGAAGATATATTTGTATTCTTCCACAACCTTTTCCGTTTGATTATACTATGTGTAAAGGTTGGCCATAGAGGCCCTGGATGTGGATGCAATATTTCGCTCACTCTGAGAGTGAATCACGAAGAAGACAAAATTATTGTTCTAAAAGATGACCTTCCTACATGGCTTGGCATAGATCAAGAAAATACCACTAGGTGGGAATTCCTGAGGTATCCTGTATAATTTCTTGTTCAAAGTAATAATAACATTGCAAGGCCTAGAATCATATACAACATGAATTTTCCATAAATAAGGTTGGACTGAAAGAAAATTACAAACTTTGAGAGGAGAAACATCACACGATACCTCATCTTTGAAGGGCTTGATGTCATATGACATGCAAAACTGTTGGATGATGTGGAGATCACTTCCTTGGTGGAGCCATCCAATGGTGTAGGGTTGTGGGTGTGGCATTATCAGTAGGGCTAGCCACTTGATGACCTCTTCTGAGATGAGGTTCTTCTGGATACTGTTATCAATGATAAAGTGCAGAAGGATTGCTTTTACCCACATCTATGAATGAAATATGCGCTTTCCTTCTTCTGGGTCGTCCAGTTCATCGGGTTGGACCTTGGTGGTAGCAACAATGGAATTGGGTTCCGTGTCAATGATCCATCTCCCCCTTTTTAGTTCTGACTCAGATTCAGAACCCACATCTGATTTATAGGCTTTCACCTTAACCACCAGTGATTTATTGGAGTGGAAATCAACAATGTTATGCCAGAGGATCTTATGGAAGTCGCACCACTTCCTGATATATTTCTTTATCTTTCCGGTGTATTTCTTTGCTTACATCCTAGTCTGGTTGTCTTCAGGTTGTTTTTCTTTTCCCCATCCTTTGTTTTACAGGTTTGGCATTCCTTTTACTTGATTTTTATGTGAGCGGTTCCCAGGCCCAAATTGCCGCATTTTTTGTTTAAGAGTTTGCTCAATTTTGACGACATATCGATAGGCCACACCCAAGGATGAGATGTCCAAAAAATTCATTTCAGCTTAGATGTATTTATGCAGACCATCGAGATACTTGAGCACTACATGTCACTTGGAATATTTGATACCCATCTTGGTGCACACGGTATGGAAGATATTTGTAAACTCTAGCACTACTTGGTCTCTTTCCTTCTGCAGTGTCGTTTGTTTTGTATATAGGTCATCATAACTTCCGACATGATAGTATTGTTCCTAGATCATGTCCCTGAAGGACTCCTAGGTGACTGTGACTGTAAATAATGAGGGTTCCTCTATTTCCTTTTTCTCACAGAAAGTCTCCCACCAATATTTGACATGGGGAATGACTGTGAGGAGCGAAATGTAATCATTTCTCTCTTCAAAAATTTATGGACAAAAAAATACCCTTCTAGTAGATTCAACCATTTGTCTACAACATCTGTGTCTATCTGACCTTCAAATATGGGAATATCAAATTCGATTTGTACCTTGAAGGGGGAGATGCCTCCGTTCGAGGAATGTGTGTCTCATGTTGGTAGTCACCAAAGGATTTGTGCAACAATATCCATCATTCCATTCCTTTGTTGTGTGAGGGCTTCCTCGAGCAATATTTTGAAAGGATCTTCTGTCCCATCATATTTGTTTTCTCCCACCATGAGAGGTCGCTTGGGAATGTGAGATATTTTTTCCTCAAGAGAAACAAGATTGAGAACCAATTCTTTGTACCCTGACCTCGTCTGGGACATTCATTAAGAATGACAAGGAGAAGACCACTCTGATACCACTGATCCATATTTTATGAGAAGAATGAAAGTGAATACAGGTGATTATTATTCTTAACATCGATACACAAGAAGAGAAAAGATACAATGACAGATATACAATAAAATTGGTTTCTATTCAATAAGAAAATGTGTGGAAATTGTAAAATGCAGCAGAAAACAAGCTTGCTAGAATGGTGGCAACTTATCTCTGAGAAGAGATGTGATGACTGCACTCATTTGCACGAAGATGGTTACAATGAGGCTCTCCAAGAAATTTTAGAATAAACAGGAATTCCAAAACCCTATAAATCCAAAAAACTAACCCTATGAGATGACGCCAAAAGTCATGTGGGCCCCATTGGGGTACGCTAGTACATCAACTTCTCGAGGTTGTAGCTTTTTCATACGATCTCCGTTTAGGCGCATGGTAGCTTGTTGGAATTGTATATCTGAGGAATACACATGTTTTTTTCAAACTCTAAATTTTTATGAAGTGTAAATATGGCGAGCCCTAAAAACACTGTTTAGGCCCTCAAAACAACCCCAAAATTCAGGGACTTGAAAACTAGGAAAAAATTGCCAAACTGGAAAACTGCCAAAATGAGCTAGTTGGAATAGGTGGGATGCCACCAAAATCCATATGGATAAATTATTTGGGATAAATTGATAAAAAGAAGAATGATTGGCCCTAGTAGATGCGTGTTGTGTGGAGAAAGGGAGGAATTTGTGAACCATTTGATGGTTGGATATTTATTTACTAAAGAGACTTGGAATTATATTTTAAAGGAACTTCATATAAAAAGGGTTTGGGGAGGTGGACCCTTATGTTCTTTTTATCAAAAGTGGATGAAGGAGATGGATTTTTGGAAAGAGTTGCCTGGCTATATTTGTTGGGATATTTGGAAACACAGGAATATGATTATTTTTGAAGATCATAATCTTTCTCTAACCAGGGTTTGCAATGGAATATTAAGACTTGGGAGAAAAAACATACACACGGAACAACAACATAGAATTACTAGGCCTCCCCTTTTGGACTGGAATCTGGCAATGGGTTTCTTTGATGGAGCCTCACAATGTGAGGGTTCAAAATGCGGTGGAAGATAAATTTTATAGTGTCTAGATTTGGGCTATTACAGTCTTAAACTAAATTCTGGTATTGGGTCTAATAGCAAGGTTGAATTAGTAGCACTTTGGAGCATCTTTTTCTTTTCTCACAACAAATAGATTAAAAGTTTACAACTGTTTGGTGACTTGAAGGTAATAATTGACTGGTTTTCTTTTAAAAACAATCTACAGGTGAACTCAGTACAACCATGGATGTCAAAAATTCGACAACTGAGTGGAAAGTTCCATCTCTTGAAAGCAAAACATATATACAGGGAATACATCAAGGAAATTGATCAGTTGTCCAAGTTGGCTTTACAACTGGAAAAAGGTGTGATATATTTCTCCAAAGGAACAAGAATCAATACATATCCTTTTGAAATATTGACAAGTGTATAAATTATTTAAGAAAAATATGAAGTCTGTGTAATTTTTGTAAACAGCCACTTTTAAAGGATGGATTTGTTGTTTTTTTCTTTTTTGATACTATCATAGTAAACAGGTTTTGACTATGCAGGAGTTTTCAATTATGGAAAAATTTAATTTAAAGCTCCTACTTGGCTAGAATTTGATTTAAAGCTCCTTAATATTTAACACACAAGCCGCTTTCATAGGGAAGCAAAGGCAAATTTGTACCACAAATAATCCTCTTTAAATTAAGGGGATACAATAAATACACTCTCGGATAGAAAATATTTTATCTCATCGAAGGTACCAAAATACATCATCGATGTAACTATGATCCAAAATCGATTATTGCTATTCTACGACCCCATTGTTTGGTTTCCATGTTTGTGGAATTTTCCCAAAGGGGAACAAATTAATTGAAATTCTCCACCACTAACAATACAATTTTCTTATCTTCTTTGAACTAACTAAGCTTCATGGAGTATTTAAATAGTACATGATTCTTTCTTTCCTTCCTACCAACATTACAATGTACAATTAATATTTACTTTAGATTTGATTTCGGTTTGTTAAAAACAAGTTGAGATATTATCTCAACCTTTGAAATTAGTTGGATCTCAACTAAATAGTTGATTGCTTAGTTGATTGTATGATTAAGATGTGATTAAGATGGTCCATATATAATCCAAAGCTTAATATATCCATATTGATTAAATAAAAATCTTAATATATCCATATTGATTGAATAATATAACACTATTTTTTTTTAGATATGCAATGATTTTCTAAGTGTTGGGTTCCTATTCTCTTTCTTCTTCACATGGTTATTGCACAAGAGAAGGATTAGGGCCAGATTGCCTCCAGGAGCCTTTCCATGGGATATCATTGGAAATCTCCACCAATTGATACTTCCTGCTCACCATTCTCTTAAATACCTTGGTGGCAAACATTCCCCCGTTTTATTTCCACGCTTAGGTTGTGTCCCTAACGTCGTTGTTTCTTTTCTTCTCCTAAGATGGCCAAAAAAATTCTCAAAATTAATTATTTAATATTTTTCACCAGATCTCCAACCTCGACTAGGAAACACGTGATTTCAATTTGGATGTGGCCTTCGTTCAATATGGATATCATTGGAGGAAAATGAAAATATCATTGGAGGAAAATGATAAAAATATTCTTGTTAGAAATGCTCAATGTTGAATGGATAAAATCCTTCAAGCACGTGTGAGAGGAAGAGGTATATCTCACGATCTCAGATCACTTCCATTTGGGAGAAGGGCAAGAGTGGAATGATTGTGATGAATGTGACTCGGGTCATATCTACTCTCACCTCCAATATAGTTTGGCGAATACTAGCGAGGAGAAAATTTACTAACGATGATTTGGGTTGTGATTTCAAAGGGTTTAAGGATATGCTGGTTGAGTTGATAACTACGATGAGAGGTTTTAACATTAGAGAATTTATTCCTTACTTGGACTTGATTTATTTGCAAGGTATAAAGCGATGTATGAATAAAACCCAAAAAACATTCGATTAAGTCGCTTAGAAAATAGGGATAAACCACATAAAATATTATGGGGGATAAACTCCACTAGATAGGGAAAGGGGGATAAAATTTTAGGAAAAGGGGATAAGCTATGGGGATTAATCTCAAAAGAATATTATATTAATATTCCTTAAACTTTAAAGTATGGATATTTATTCTATCCTAAGTTCTAAGCATAGGGACAAGTGAGGTCAAGTGGGTCGAAGGTAGTTCTCAACATGACAAGTGTCAAGTTGGGAACATGCATATATATAGTTTGGACTTAGTTCATTTTCCTATCATTTGATCATCATTCATTCACTCACTCAGCTATCATTGGGTACCTTGTTGTTATTATCATCGGTACCTGTACATGTACCAGGAACATGATTAGCTTTGGAGTTGGACTGAATTGGCAGGTTATCAAGCCCATAAGACATTGAAGATGTTGAAATATGTTGAAATATGTTTCTTTCATTAAGGTTGAGAAAGTTAATATTAAGATGTACCTAAATGGGCTTCCATTTTTTATCAGTGATAATATAAAGTATGATGATCCCAAGACAGTGGAGGAAACTATTAGGAGGGACAAATTACTTTATGAACAACACAAAGGAAGACCAAATTTACATAAGGCTTGGGAAGACAAGAAGAAAATCAATATGTAATGGATGACGAAAAGAACTAAGACACCTTTCTTTAGAAATAGTTCTCAGGGAAAATCAACTCTTAAAGAACCCAAAATGATCTAGACAATGGGGAAAATAAAAAGGAATCCACCTATTCAATGTTGGGGTTGTGGGGGAGATTATATGTATAGAGATTTCCCTCACAGATGTGAAAAATTGAGGTCTATTCAAAAAGTACAACACACTGAAATAGTGGAGGATATGTGAAGAAATATACCTAGTATATACACAACCCTGGATAACAAGCAAGCTTGGTTTCAGTTACATATTATTGAAGTGGAAGGTGAGATCAACAATGAACCCATTTTTATTTTAAGTGATTCAAGAGCTAGTCATAGTTATCTAGATCATGAGATGGTGGAAATATTTAAATTGCTAAGAAGAAACCTTGGAAAACCTTGGTTGGTGAAACTAGCTACATGAGCTAAAAGGAAAATTGATGATATGGTTAATACATGCCCAATGGGCATGAATGTTTTAAGAAAAGGGGAATATTTGAGTATTATACCTTTGGGATCATATGACTGCCTAATTGGTATGGGTTGGTTGGAATGAAATCATGTTGTCTTAAATTGTTATAATAAGGAATTTACCTGCTTTGATGAGGAAGGGAACTTAAGGATAGTTTAAGGAATTCCCAGGCCAATGACCATAAGAGAAGCTTCATCCTTGCAGGTGAAGAAAAGTTTCATGAAATGGTGCCAAATATTTGTAGCGCATATGGAAGAGATACCTAAATATAAGGTGCCAAGTATTGAGGACTATGCAATCCTAAAAGAGTTTGAATATGTATTTAAAGAAGTACCAGGGTTTCCACCCAAGATAGAAATTGACTTCTCAATCAATCTAATTCTTGGAACAACCTCAGTATCCAAGAAACCTTATAGGATGAGTACACCAGAGTTAAGGAACTACAAATGCAACTTGAGGAGATTTTGAAGAAGGAGTATTTATTCCCAAGTGTGTCACCTTGGGGTGCCCTAGTGCTATTTGTGAAAAAAAAGCATGGTACCTTGAGGATTTACAATGAATTCATGAAGTTGAACAAGATAATTGTGAAGAACAAGTATCCTTTTCCAAGGATATATGATCTATTTGATTAATTGAAAGATTCTAAGATATTCTCCAATATTTATCTTAGGTAAGGATATCCTCATGTAAGAATTAAATAAGAAGACATCAGTAAGAGTTCCTTCAAAACAAGGTATGGTCATTATGAGTTCACAGTGGTGCCATTTGGGTTATCAAATTCACCAGTTGTCTTCATGTATTTAATAAATGGTATTTTCATAGATTACTTAGATAAGTTTGTCATTGTATTCTTGGATGAAATTCTTATATATTCTAAGACTGAGGAAGAGCATGAGAAACACTTGAGGATGGTTTTATAGGTATTGAAAAAGCATCATTTGTATGCCAAATTGGGCAAGTTCTCATTCTACCAAAAGAAAATTCATTATTTTGACCATATCATTTCATAAGAATGAATGACAATGGACCTAAAAAAGATAAATTCTATTAAGGGGTGGCCAACCCCAAGGAATGTCTCTGAGGTGAGATCATTCATGGGACTTGTAGGTTACTAAAAAATATTAATTGAGGGATTCTCAAATATTTCACACCCAATCACTTCCTTTCAAAATAAGGGTGTGAAGTTTTAGTGGACATCAGATTTTGAAAGGAGTTCCCAACACTTGAAGAATTTACTAAAAAGTGATCCAATATTAAAGGTTGTTGATCCAAATGAAGACTTCATTATATGCATTGATGCATGTAAAGGAGGAATTGGTGGACTTATTAGTGAGAATGGGCATATGGTATGCTATGAGTCAAGGAAATTAAAGAAGCATAAAAGGAAATATGATACTCATGATTTAGAATTGGTAGCCATAGTGCATGTCTTGAATATGTGGAGGAACTACCTCATCGGGAAAAGTTTTGAAATGAGGATAGACCATAGTGGTCTGAAATATTTATTTGGGTATCCAACTTTAAATGTTGAGAAAAATAGATGGTTGGAATTCCTCAATGAATGTGACTTTGTTATAAAGCATATCAAAGGTAAAGAGAACAAGGTGGTTGATGCACTCAATAGGAGGGTGCATGTGATGCATGCTACAACCATTAGAATGCATAGATAAGATTTGAAGGAAAAAACTTTAGAGGCTAAAATATCTAGTCAATAGTACATGGAAATAAAGGAAAAGTTGCAAGAAGGTTTTTGCAATAGAAAAAAGAGAATTTTGAGTTAAAAGAGGATGAAATTCTCATGTACAGAGGCAGAATTTATGTGCCAAATTTCTAGGAATTGAAAAATATGATATTAAAAGAAATGCATAATGTGCCTTATGTTGGGAACCTAGGTTACCAGAAAACTATTATAGTTGTGAAGAGTTGATATTATTGTCAAGGAATGAAGAAAGCAATTGTTTATTTTATTGTCAGGTGTTTGAAATTTCAAAAGGTCAAGGTTGAGAATAGACACCCAACTGGTTTGATACAACCATTTCCCATTACTGAGTGGAAATGAGAAGTTGTAACGGTGTATTTCATCACCAGGCTGCCAAAAAAAACAAAGTTGTTGAATTTTCACTAAGCTAGACTCAAGCATGAAGTTCATTTGAATTTTAGCATTTTACTTGAACCATAGACAATTGTAGTTACACCATAAATAATTTGTTGCAGTAACCAACATCACAAGAAGAAATACCATGCACAAGTAAACAAGAAGGATCCTGGGAAACCCTTCTCAACAAGGGAAGAAAACCCAACCAATCCTTTTCTATATTCTTCAAGAGAAATACCTCCCACACCGTAAAACTAGCACAAAAAAGCGTGCTCACAAAACCAAGAAGACTAGCTCCCAAGAGAGGTGCACACTTCATCCCTAGAACAAGTACTTGCTGAAATTTCCAAACTCACATGTGTGTTGTGTTTCCTCTATGGGGAAATCACCTTTATCTATATTAGACAACACACATCAAAAGTGGTGTCTATTGGCACAACATGACCGACCTCCATAACTAAGAATATAATTAGTAATTACAACATTAATTAGCTTTTACATTAATTAACTTTCACTTTATGGTGGGGCCGACATGTACCCTTTACATCACAATCAGGGTTATAGGTAAGTATGAATCTTAGAAAATATAGCAAGGTATATCACACACCCAATAGTGTTCAACCACTTGGGGCACATCCACCTGCGCTCAGTGATCCGAAATCGGATCCAGAAGCCTAACAGGGCTTGAAAAATGCTGAAAAATGAAAGTGCTCAAAATCTAATAAAACCAAATTCATTGCGTCTGTCTTGTCTTCCTAATTCTGGTGGTATATTTACTTTGTCAAATAGATTCCGTATGCGAAATTTATCGCGTTTTGATCGGAAGCCCAAACAGGTAAAATGTCAAAGGTCAACTAGTCAAAAAGTCAATGATGATGACATCAGCATGATGACTGTTTAGGAGATGATGTGGAACACTTTGGCTGATGGTGATTGGGTAGGTTCACTGACAAGGCAGACATGTGGCAGGAAACTAGACCAGTCAATAGCTGACAAGTGGCATTAATCCTTCAAATGGGGAGATGCCACGTGGCCCAGTCATGGGCAACCACGTGGCACCCAGTCATCAGTTGAAGTGGCATGTTTCAAAAAAAAAATGTTTTGGGGTCCATGGGTTTTGAACCCATGACCACCACCAAGCCCAACACCTTAAGAAATGGTCCTTTGCCAATACACCAAATTATTTCTTATGTTCTAAAACCCACAATATTAAATATATTGCATGGTATTATGGCGCATAAAGGAGAGGGCTGGGGGCCAAGCCCCAGCCCGTGGTCGTGTAAACCCCCATATGACCATTTCATAGGGCGCGTGCACGGGATCAGGGGCTTATGCTTGATTTTTAACTATAAAGTGGGTTTTTTAAACTAATGTTGGGTTTTAATTGTAATTAAGCCTATTTTTAATGGTTTTTCTCCATTTTTGGGAGTTATTGGGCATTTATGGAGCCTAAATTTTAGGAGGAAGTTGGAGGTGAAAAACCAACTTCCCAGTTATATAACCCAGGCCTGTTTGAGGCCATAGGAGGGCATTCAGAGCAGAGTTATGGTGAGGAGAATCCAAGCCAAAGCCATTTTGAGGCAGAGAAGCTTTTGAGGAGGAGACGTTGTCAGACCATTTCTGGGAGCTCCAGATGTCCGTTTTGCGTGTTGTTTTCTTTGCATGGTTCTAGAGATCTGGAAGAACATGACCAGATCAGTCTTGTATCCATTTGGCATTGCAGCGATGTACTTTTGATATTTTGAACAGAAATAAAGAAGTCTCCCCCACAGAGAAAAAGACCAGAAGACATAGGCAAAGTTGTGCCGAAATCCGTTATCAATATGCGTGTTATGGTTTGCTATTTATTCTTTCATTTCAGATCTGTAAATGTATATATGGTTGTCATAATTCCTCTTCTTTCCTCATTCTTTCACTAAGTTTCTCAAATGGTTAATTAACGCATGCAAAATTAAAACTCAACCATAAGTCATTAAAAGATCCGATGGATCAAGTGGTATCAGAGCTAGTTGACGTTTGGATTTGAATTTTGCATGTTAACCAGGGAAAAGCTATAGCGTGGTGAAGGCGAGCTTGTTGCAGAGAATCCATTAATTGGATTGAGAAAAAGAGCTTCTCACAGCGAGAAGATGGCATTGAAAGAAGGGATTTCTCAAGATGAGAAAGAGTTCTGGAAAACATTCCTTGCCATGTCAGAGATGGTGCAAGTCCTGTACGAAGATTACTTGGAACAAAAGCGACCAGTTTTGGGTGATTCTTCAAAGGAAAAAAGTGAAGAGGAAGAGGACCATCCTCAAATTCCTCCTTCACCTCCATCAACACCTCCTTCTTCTCCTTCTTCTTCAAGTTCAAGTTCTAAATCTAGTGGAAAAAAAATTGTTCATAAGAATAAACATGAAATGCCATTGTTAAAACTTGATGTAAAATTTGAGTTGCCCATATATGATGGTGAAGTAAATGCAGAAAAACTTGATAACTGGATCAGGCAGATG
>JZKD02S1751755.1:306824-320323 GCA_000966675.3 Picea glauca
TATCAATATAATATATGCTGGTTTTCCCGGTTTGGGTTTCCAGGTGAAAAATCTCTGTGTAATGTTTGTATTTGCCATTGTATCTTTTTTGTTCTTTTTTGAATATCAGTTTGCAATAGATATTGTACAAGGTTAGAATTTACAATTCTCCCTCATGGAGCAATTTGGAATACACAATTGATTTCCCTTGAACAACAATCCTTCTTGGATAATGTACTCTATCCATTGACTTTTGTCTCTGAGAACTGGGTTCTCAGCTGCTTTATATGCTTCCTTAAAATCTGGATCATCTACATACATGTCCCTAAGATCATCAAAGCCTAACATCCTGACTTTGAACTCTTGCATCAGCAAACATTTCCTGCTCAAAGCATCAACCACTTTGTTAGCAGTACCCGAAATATGCTTAATTACAAAAGTGGAATTCTGCATGTATTCGACCCACTTAACATGCCTCTGATTCAAATTCTCCTATTGAGTCACAAATTGTAATGCATGGTTATCACTATATAAAATAAATTCCCTTGGAATCAAATAGTGCCTCCATTTCTTCAATGCCTGTATGATGGCATAGAATTCCTTATCATACGTGGAGTACTTTTCTTTTTCCTCATTCAACTTCTCGCTAAAATATGCAATCGGTCTGTCCTCTTGACTTAAGACTGCTCCTATGGAAAACTCGCTTGCGTCACATTTCACTTGAAACGTCTTCTGGAAATCTGGCAACACCAGAACCGGTTGTTCCGTGATCTTTCGTTTCAACAATTTGAAACTTTTCTCTGCCTCTTTAGTCCAGTGAAAATATTTATGTCTTTTCTTCACTGTATCCATCATCTCTGCACTAATCTCACTGAAATTTCTAATGAACTTCCGATAGAAACTAGCCAGTCCATGAAAACTCCTCACCTCAAAAATATTTCTCTGTGATGTCCAATTTTTAATTACCTCTACCTTATCTGGATCCATCCTTAATTCATTCGCCGAAATAATGAATCCCAAGTAAATGAGTTATGTCTTCATAAATGAATATTTCCTCATGTTAATCAATAGCTTCTCCTGTTGTAGCTTCTTCATTATTGTAGCTAAATGCTTCAGATGCTCTTCCTTTGTTCTGCTGAAAATCAATATGTCATCCAAATACACAATGAAAAACTTCCCGATGAATTCCCTCAGGACTTCATTCATCAACCTCATAAAGGTACTCACCACATTCGTTAAGCCAAATGGCATGACAAGCCATTCATAAAAACCTTCGTTTTTCTTGAATGTTGTATTCCATTCATCACCTTCTCTCATGCGAATCTGGTGATATCCACTCTTCAGATCAATCTTTGAAAAAAAATTCGCTCCACTTAAGCAATAAATTAAATCATCCATTCAAATCAATGGAAACCTGTACCTGATGGTTATCTTGTTGATGGCCCTTGAATCGGTACACATTCTCCAACCTCCATCTTTTTTTGGACTGAGTACCGTTGGAATGGCACACAGGCTCAAACTTTCCCTGACCAATCCTTTGTCTAGCAACTCCTGGACCTGCTTCTTGACCTCTTCATTTTCTTGCGGCATCAACCTGTATGTGGCTTTATTCGGCAAACTAGCTCCTGGTATGAGGTCTATATGATGACTCACAATCCTCATCGGTGGCAACGAATGAGGTAATTCGTCCACTACAATATCATCGAACTCTTCCAGTAGTTCCTGAATTTATCCTAGAAATTGTCTACTCTCGTGCTAGTCAAAAAAATCCTTGGTTTCCTAGCCACAAAGAATTGTGGATCTTCTTTCTTCTTCACCTCTGTAAGAAGCTCCTTCCCACTCATGAGAAGTACAGTATTTATCCATTCTGGTTTTACCTCCTTATCTTTTATTGGAAGCAACATGTGTGTCCTCCCATTCTTCTCTAGAGTATACGTATTCATATTCCCATCATGAACTACGTTCCTATCATATTGCGATGGTCTGCCCAGCAATAAATGACAAACATCCATAGGAATAACATCACAGAGTATTTTATCATTATACCCTCCTATTTTGAATTCAACTAAACACTGTTTAGTGACATTTACCTGATGTCCCTTCTGTAGCCATGAAAATTTGTATGGACTCGGGTGATCAGTTGTCTCCAACTCCAACTTCTCTACCATCTCGGTTGAAATGAGATTATCTGTGTTACCGTTGTCCACGATAACCTTGCATACCCTGTCCTTGGTTTTGCGAGTAGTTCTGAAAAGTCTAGTTCTTTGAGCTGAGTCCTCCACCTCCTTTTCGGGTGTTAAGAGAACCTTACGCGTCATCAATGACCTTCTTCCTTCAACATCTTCCACTTCAACATATCGCCTCTCTGCCTCGCTGATGTGAGCTTCTCCTCCATCCTTCTTTTTATCTGGACAGTCGAATGACTTGTGCCCATTTTTCCCACATGTGAAGCATGTGGTTACTCCACCTCTTCCTCTTCCTCTACCTCAAGTATGAGGAAACATGTTATTAGCAGCGTATCCTCCACTCTTCCCTGTATGCTACCCTCTCTGTTCTACATGTTGGCCCCGCTGTGAACTTTCACCTCTCTCGGTTCTAGTCTGAGGCTTTTTCCAGTCGTCCTTGGGCTTCTGGTATTTATCTTGGGCAATCGATTTCCCTTTGGGCTGACTCCTGCCTCGGCTTCGCTGAACTTTCTTACGGCTTAGCTTCTCTTCATCTTTCAAATCCATTTGATAGGAATCCTCCACCGTTTGTATGGTTTTCATACTCATCTCGTCCTGGATATCGTATCTCAGGCCATTCATATACCTAGCAACTTTCTCATCATCGCTCTCCCGATGACCTGCCCTGATGTTTAGTCGATAGAATTCCTCCGTGTATTATTTTACTGTCATCAGCTTATGTCTCAGGTTCTGCATCCTCCTGAACAGAGTAATTTGATAATCTCTCGAGATGAACTTTGCCTTCATCTTTGCAATCATTCGATCGCAACTTTTAATTTTCTTCTTGCCCTTGCAGCGTCTATCTTCTTGTAACTCGTCCCACCATAATGTTGCATGTCCCTTAAATCTCGTGACATCATGCCTGACTTTCTTATCCTCTTCAACATATTCATAATCGAAGTATGTATCTAGAGCTCTAATCCAATCTAGAAGCTCTTTCGCATCCAGATTCCCCTCATAAACTGGAATGTCCATCTTCATTTTTGCACCCATCTGTGCAATAGATTTGATTAGGCGTTCGATGTATGCATCCTCGGCTGCAGCTTCTTCCTCATGTTCAGCTTCAACTTCACCCTATGAATCGCTAAGATCCCCCGCACTGGTTGTGCGTCTTTGCGTTGTCTCCATATCTTTGAGTCTATCTCGTAGATCACGTATCTCTCTTTCCATTTCTGGATTATGTGCTTGCCTACCCCTTCTCCTCGGGTTTTCTCTTTCCTCTGGATCGGGTGACTATCTATCCCATCTCCTTGGAGGCATGGTGAATTTCCTTCTTCTCTGCTACAGAAAGAAAATAAATTTTCTTGCTCTGATACCCCTTTGACGCAGACGCGCGCCCTAGGCACGTCCGCTCATAGGACCTCCTCCTTATCTCGGCCCGAAGAACAAAAATGCTCTTCTGATTCCCTATCGGGAATATTCCACACCCACAACAATTATCCAAAATATCTCCCTTAACGATCGGGAAATCGGACTTCGCGATTTCATGAGTCTCATGGTTGAGTGTTTTGGATTCTCAAAACCCCGAACCCTGACGTAAGTCAACGCTAACCTTTTACCTTACTATCGGGGTTCCTCCTGTTGGGATATCGGTATTTGCGATGTCTAAAAAAACTCACCTCACTGATCCCCGATCCGCGATACGCTCCCCTGCTACCTTAGCCTCTTGGGCTAATCCTTTTGTCCACACGACCACTCCTTATATGACCACAGTCATATTCCCATCGGGGTTTCGTGGTTCGTGATTCCAAAATGCACAAAAAAATTGTCGCCAGGATCTTCGATATCCCGATGATCCAAACGCTGATGGATGAGTTACTTTCCACCTGTCATCCACTAATTCCCCTGTGGCCCCACACTGTTAGCCTATCGGGAAATCACGTTTCGGAGTTTCATGATTTCCGATGCAACGTTTTCTTTGTACTCAGGAATCTCAATATGCCGAACTCCGACTTCTCTCAGATCTTCTGATGCGTGTCCGCCTTGAGATCCATGGCTAGGGCTTCGTTGGTGTTTCAAGACTTGAAAGGTCTCGAGTCTCTTGACTTCAGAAATTTCAAAATGTCGATGGACTCTCGATCCCTGCCACCTGTCCCAACAGAAGGACGGCTCAACACATGTCGGGATTTCGAGACTTTTGATGTCCCAATTCTCACAACCTTAGGAACTCTGATACCTAAATATCCTGATGCCTCTCTGGAACTTTCCTCTACTCACTAGGACTTAACCCCAGTGCAACTCTTCCTGATCGAATCGTTGACGGGATTTCACCAATCCTCTCCACAAGATCCTAACCATCGATCATCCTCCTTTGAGAAATATGCAAAATGAATATGTGTTCCTCCACGGAACTCATTCTCCTGTGTGCAAGGTTGTGATTCTTGTTCTAACGCCTCCATGCACAACTCCCTGTGCTTCTCTTCAAGGTTCACTCAAGGGTACTATACCACTTGAGCTTTATCAATTATAAATATTTCAGAATTTAAGACCCCTTGCTTGCACTCCTTGTGACAAACTTTCAAACACCTCGAATGTTTGAATCCTTCGACCCTGCGCACACCTGCAGCAACAGTACTTCAAAGATTCTTCTCAGATTTGACAACTGAGACTTTCCCTTGGCCTGTGCCCTCCTGACACGACTCCAGTAACCCAAATTCACTTCTAGGTGAACGAGAACGAGAGTTAGTCTACCCGAGCCTCCGTCAATGCACACCTTGCGAATGTTTTCGACTGCACTCTTGTGGAAATTCTCACTCAGATAGAGAAACAATTGAAAATCATTTCTTCTTCCCCTCAGATTTCAAACTCAAACATGAAATCACATACACAACAATAAAGCAAATGTATAACAGGAAAAAAAAAACTCATGAGCACATCTTTTAACATCACACACATAGAAAGACACAAAACCATGGATTTGAATCAACTCCTTCTATTAATTCAAGATCTATACATGGATGTTCTTCTACAACTCTCTGTTATTCTCCTGTTCTCTTCCTGCTTCAATAATCATGCCCTTATGTTACAATGTACTATGAGGGTGTCAATATATGTTTTCCCTCCTTCTTTCTAAAACTGTCTAATCTATGAATTCAAGTCTATCTACCTGCATTAACTAGATTAAATGCCTCCTTTATACTAAGGACGAGAGCGAATCGCTCAAAGTACAATACAATATGTAAGTGCACTTCATTTAATTTCCTCATTAATGCTCGTGCAATAGTTTCAATGTGTTTTTCAAAAATTTGTGTTGGACGCCTTCCAGCTGTCTTCCGCTTCTATGCTGGCTCGCTTGATGTGAGGGATGCTCCTACATCAAAGAGGTATAAGTCCAAGCAATCAACACTCAGGTGAAGGTCACACCTATCAAAAAAGGAATCATAATTACGAACCTCAAAGGGGTAGAGGGAGAAGATCAAATAAAAAATCAAGCATACAATTTTATTACTGCAAAAAGTATGAACACTATGAATCTGAATGCAGGAAGAAGCAATAAGATCAACACTCAGGCATAGCACATGTCTGAAATCATGAAGGAGAAACTTTTGGTTGGATGTTTCTTTCCTGTAACAAGGATGAAGAACAACACTAGGATCTCTGGTTGTTGGATAGTGGATGGAACAATCATATGACATGCAACAAAGAATTATTTTCTTGCATTGATTCTTCTCTTTCATCATATATTACACTTGGAGATAATTGTTTAGTTAAGTTTCAGAGCAAAGAAAATTTACCTATTTTCACTAAACAAGATGTAAAGAAATACATAAACGATGTCTATCATGTTCTAGATTTGAAACATAGTCTCCTAAGTTTAGGAAAACTAATTGAAAATGGCTATAAGGTACTTTTTGAAGGAGCCTCATGTAGGATATATGACAAAATCCCCAACAAAAAAATGATTTCTGAAATCCACATGACTAGAAATCGAATGTTTCCCCTATCCCTTCGAACTGCAAATCTGACCAAATCTTATGCACAAAGTGCATCCACCCCCAACGAAACTATGATTTGGCATGAAATATTTTTACATCTACCCTTTCAGAGTCTAATCCTTCTAAAGAATCCCTCCATGGTCAAATGTCTACCTATATTCAAAGAGAAAAATTCCCCATGTGAGTCCTGAATTTGTGGAAAACATAAGAGAACTAGTTTTCCACAGTCCTCCACTCAAGCCAAACAACACCTAGATTTGGTTCACACTAACCTCTGTGGACCAATGAAAACAATGTCAATAGGTGGCAGTGTTTATTGATGATTTTAGGAGGAAAATATGGATCTATTTTCTTAAACACAAGTCTAAAACTTTTCCAAAGTTCAAAGAGGTTAAGGTTGAAGCTGAAAAATAGAGTGGAAAATATGTGAAAGTTTTTAGGTAAGATGGAGGAGGAGAATACAACTCCAAAGAATTTGCAAATTTCTGCATATCTCAAGGCATCATCATGCAAACTACAACCAAGTATACTCAACAAAAAAATGGAGTGGTTGAGAGGAAAAATCAGACTATAATGAACATGGTAAGGAGCCTTCTCAAGGAGAAGAGTATGTTGATTTTATTTTGGGATGAAGCTATAGCATGTTCAGTCTATCTACTAAATAGATCCCCAACCACGAGTCTCAATATGAAGGTCCCTCAAGAAGCATGGAGTGGGACATAGCTAAATGTTTCTCATCTTATAACTTTTGGATGCATTGCATTCACTCACATACCTTCTGAATTGAGGAGGAAACTTGATGATAAAAGTGAGAAATGAATTTTTTTCGACTACAGTGAGACATATAAAGCATACAAAATCTACAATATGATTTCAATAAAAATCATTCTCAACAAAGATGTCAAATTTCTTGAAAATAAGTTCTGGAGCGAGTCTGAAAATCGTCTTATGGACAGTCAAATTCCATTTTTGCCACTTCCTCAAAACATAGAAAATTCAGGAAATCAAACACATCAACTTGTCCTTTCAATATTATAGGTACAAGCACAACCTAAAATTCCTCAGGACAACTCTTCTTCAAACCGAAATTCATCCTCTGAATTTCAAAATCATAGAACTTGAATCTTCAGAGAAATCCATCAACATTTGGATGATATTGATCAACAAAATATTTTTGCATTTCATGTCAACCTACATCCTTTAAAGAAGAAACTAAAGAGTCGCATTGGGTTCAAGCCATGAAACAAGAGATTGAATCCATTTATAAGAAAAAGACATGGGATCTTGTTGATCTGCCCAGATGTAAGACAAGTATTGGTGTCAAGTGGGTTTACAAAACTAAACTCAATGAAAAGGGGAAGATTGAAAAACACAAAGTAATACTTGTTGCGAAAGGATTCTCACAACAACTCGTCATAGATTATGGTGAAACCTTTTCTCCAGTAGCAAGGTTTGGCATTTTAAGGACTCTCCTTTCCATAGAATCTCAACAAAAATGGAAATTTTACTACATGCATGTCAAATCATATTTCCTGAATGGTCTCTTAGAAGAAGAGGTCTATTTGGATCAACCACCTGGTTTTGAAATCAAAGAACATCCAGCCAAAGTGTATCGGTTGAAGAAATCCTTGTATGGCTTAAAGAAAGCTCCAAGAGATTGGTACAATAGAATTAACACTTACTTGATCAAGAGTGGTTTTAGCAGAAGCCAAAATGATCCAACTCTGTACACCAAAATAGATCAACAAGGTAAAATTTTGATTGTATGTTTATATTTTGATGACATGATATATACTGGAAATATTGAGTTATCCAGTTTTTAAAATGCCATGCAATCTGAGTTTGAGATGACAAATCTTGGAATAATGAAATTTTTTTGGGGATTGAGGTCGACCAATCAACCAAAGGGAATTTTGTCTATCAGAAAAATTATGCAACAAACATCATCAAAATATTATGCATGGAAGACTGCAATCTAGCAAAAAATCCTATACCCCTAGGCACAAAATTGAACAAGAAAGATGAAGGCCATACAATGGATTCTACCTTATACAAAATTTTATTAGGAAGTACGTTGTATCTTACAACAACTAGGCCTGATATTATGTATGAAACCATTTTTGTTTCCAAGTTCATGGAATATCCAAAAGATTCTCATTGGAAGATGGCGAAAAGGATTTTGAGATATGTTGCAGGCACTCTTAATTTTAGTTTATGATACTCTC
Organism: Picea glauca; assembly: GCA_000966675.3. Lineage (NCBI taxonomy): Eukaryota > Viridiplantae > Streptophyta > Pinopsida > Pinales > Pinaceae > Picea > Picea glauca. The sequence continues at coordinate 315,189 of JZKD02S1751755.1, forward strand.
AATCTAAAGTTAATCATCTTTCTAGTTACACTAACAGTGATTTTGTAGGTATCCTAGATGACTGGAAAATCACCTCGGGGTATGCTTTTCATGTGGGCACAAATCTTATTTCTTGGGCATCAAAGAAGAAACCCATTGTCTCAATATCTTCTGTAGAGGTAGAGTATGTTGTTGCTACCTCGCATTCCTATCAAGTTGTGTGGATGTGAAGACTATTTATTGGCATGTCAGATACAAAAAAGGAGCCAACTCCTATCTTCTGTGAAAATACTTCAACAATTGACTTATCCAAAAACCATGTTTTTCATAAGAAAATCAATCATATTAACACTCACTTTCACTTCATATGTGAGCTAGTTAATAATGGTGAAATCACACATCAATTTTTTGGCTCACGAGATCAGGTCACAAACATATTTACAAATCTATTAGGGAAAACCATTCTTGATTTTCAGAGACAACACTTGGGCATTATCAGTGCTGATGTTTGTAATTGTTGAGTTTAAGAGGGAGTGTTAGTTATAACTGTAACCTCAATAGTATGTGATTGTACATTTCCAGTTGTTTTGGTCATTTGTATCAGTCGTTAGGATCCATTCCTTTGTTTATTGATTCAGTTTCTTCTTTTCCCTTTATATCTCTAGGCTATCAGCTAATACAATTGCGTGCTCCACATATTCTCATTCCTTGTTATGTCTACTATGTTTCTTTTTTTCCTACATAGTTTCGTGTTTTTTCACCATGACCATGTCCTGCATAAATAAAAATCTAGTTACTGCAAAATGATGATCGACTAAAATTTAAGAATGAGGATCATAAATAATATAGAATGGAAAAAACCCAAGAGAGATACAAGCACAAGAGCCTTTGTGGCTTCCTCTGTGATTTTAGTGTCAGTCTTAGCCATGTGGAGCAACACATCGATGAAGTCTTGAACATAAAGGTCTATGTCTGCCACTTTCTAGCCCTTCGACGCTGCAACCATGAAATGAGTAAGATTAACATTCATTTTCTCAGCGAATTCATTGATTTTTTTAAGGATCTTCCTCATGCGTCGATCGATACCTTGCAAATCAAGACAATCCAAATTTGGAATGAAGTCTCCAATGTTGAAGTCTACTATCCTAGCTATCAACTCTACCAACATATCCTTAAACCCTTTGAAATCGCCACCCAAATCATCGTCAAAAAATTTCCTTTTCGCCAGTATTCGCCAAACCATATTGGAGGTGAGAGTAGAAATGGACTTATTATTATTATTATTATCATCATCATAACATAGGAATAAAGAAGTTTAATATTGTTATCCATAAAAAAATGTGAGCTCTCTTTTCATCTTTCTCTATGTTCATTGAAGTATTTGATATGAATCGACCCTTTACAATGTCGATTAAAATCATTAAATAAAAAATGTCATTTAATCAAAATATAACAAAAATTGTAAAATATATAACAATTTGGAAACATTTAATATGTTTGTACCTGCAATCATACTTGCCTTTGGAAGAAGAAACTAATAAATACCAAACAAAATTGAATATTTGTTGCATTGATAGAGACATAAGTCTAAGTGAGTGTATTGAAAGAGTTGTTGATTAACATTCATATTGATATTTCCATTATTTTTTTAGCGAGACTAGATGAGAATGTTATACCAATAATGTCCCTATTGTGGGGAGGGTACACCATGTCTCTTCCCAATTATTTAATATCCTATTGTATTAACCTAAAAAGTACATGGAGATGGATATGGACTAATTAAAGGCAAGACATGCCAATTTTAGGTTTTCTTTTTTGATGTTTTTATTAATTTGTTTTTCAAAATGTCACCTCTCGGCATGGGAAATTAGTGAAATCGACAATTTCCACCCATCAAAAATAACAATTTTAAACATTTGAAAAAATATTTATTTATTTGACAAAAAATCATTTTAATACAATATTTCCTTATAATATTATCAGAACATTAAGAATTTTAAAATAATTTATCTAACTCAATTATCTTTGAGTTTTGATCGATCACCATATATTCTGCCAGAGGCACGCATAATAATACATTATTACATAAATACAAAACATTGATCATGACCATGACTATGACCATAGTTGAAACTGATAGACTATCGTTGACCATGAGTATGGTCGAGTATGGTAAACCATGTCTTCATGGTTGACCATGATTGTGACTATTGTTGACCATTATAGTGATTGACAATGGTTACCTAATATCATGGTTGATTACGGTTGACCGTGACCATGACCATAGTTAACCCTAATTGATTATGACGATGACAATGACTATGGATGATCATGAATATGGTTAAAAATTCATGGTTGGCCAAGACCATGCCTAGGATTGATCACAAATGACCATGCCTATGACTATGCTTGACCATGGATGATCATGGTCAATCATAGTAGACCATTTTTATCCATGACCGAGACCATGGTTAAATATCCTTGACATTGGTTGACCATGAACATGGTTTATTATGGTTGACCATGTGCATGGTGGACATTAACAATGACCACGAGCATGGTTTACCTTGACAATGACAATGACCATGGTTAACATGTGTTTGCTATGGATATCTATGGTTGAACATGGCTGAGCATGACCATGACCATGATTGACTATGGTTGACCTTGACCATTGTTGACAATTGTTGTCCATGATAATGACCATGACCATGGTAAACCTTTGTAGACCTTACTTGACTTTGGCTTAGTATGGTTGGCTATGGTTGACCTTGGTTAAGCCTAACCTTCACTTTGGTTGACCTAGGTTAACTAAGGCCATGGTTGGCTGTGGTTTACCATGGCTTTCCTTAATCATGAATATGGTTAACCATCGCGTTGGCTATGGTTGACTATATTTGGCCATGACCATGTATGAAGAGTATTATTAGAATTCTCAATTAAAATATCATTATAAATAATAATGAAATGTTTACAAAATGGTTGACCATGGATGACCACAGAAACCATGACCTTGGTTAACTGTGATAGAATATGGTTGAGCATGAGTATGGTTCACGATGGTAGACCATGATTACATGGTTGACCATGATTGTGACTATGGTTGACCATGACCATGGTTGATTATGGTTGACCATGATGATGGTTTCTTATGTTTGACCTTGACCATGGTTGACCATGAAAATGAACATGGTTAACTTTGGTAGACCTTGGTTGACTTTGGTTTTTTATGGTTGACAATGGTTGACCATGGTTAATTATGGATGACCATGACCATGGTTAATTATGGTTGACCTTTTTTTACCATATACATGGTTAATTATGGTTGACCTTGGTTTACCATGACTAGGACCATGGTTAATTATGGTTGAACTTGGTTAACTATGACTATGGTTGACCATTACCTTAACTATGGTTGACTATTATTGATCATGACTAAGAGTATTATTTACTATCGTTGACCTTAACCATGGGTTACTATGTTTTTCCATGGTTGACTATGGTTAACTATGGTTGGGCTTGACGTGGACCAAAGTTTAGTATGGTTGATCATGTTTACCTTCACCATGTTTTAATATGGTTGACTGGGGTTGATTATGGTTAACCATGCCCATGGTTGACCTTCGTAGACCATGTGAATATTAATATGGTGGGACATTTTGATAATGTTTAACCATATTTGAATATGATTGTTACTATGGTTGACAATGACCATGGTTGACTATGGTTAACCATGGCTGAGCTTGACATGTACCAATGTTGAGTATGGTTGATCATGGCTGACCTTCACCATGGTTGAATATGGTTGAATATGGTTGACTGGGGTTGAGTATGGTTGACCATTCCCATAGATTACCTTCGTAGACCATGTGGAGCTAAATATGGTGGGACATGTTGATAATGTTTAACCATGGTTTACTATGACACTAGTGCATTGCAATTTTGATCAATTTTTATTTGTCACATAGTGACATTAGGTTTTTTTCGTCATGTGACATTGTAAGGTTACAATCATCATATTGGGACATAGGTTTTTTGTTTGTCACATTATGGCATTGGATTAGGTTTGTCACATTCCAATAGTTGGTTGTTCTTGTCACATTGCAACATTAGGAAATGTTCATCTCATTGCAATGTTCGACTATGTTTATCATATTGTGACATTGAGTTTTGTACATCACATTGCGACAATGGGTTATGTTCATCACATTGCAACGTTTGGAAATGTTTGACACATTGTGATGTTAGAATATATGTGTCACATTTCAACATGAGGATACACTCGTCGCATTGTGACGAGAGATCTATGTTCATCTCATTGCAACTCATCACATTGTGACTTTACTATGTTTTCCAAATTGCAATGTTAATATGTTCGTCACAATACAAAATTTGTATTTTCATCACATTGCAACATTACTGTGCTCATCATGTTATGTTTTTCACATTATAAGTTTGGTTTGTGTTCAACACATTACGAAAAAGGAAGTTTTGACCATTTTTTTTTTTTGAATTCTAACGAAGCATTTCCTTTGTCGCTGAGATAGGAACTTTGAAATGATGTGAAGTGTTACATAGAAAGAAACTTAGAACTATACTTGTTATAAGGATATTGATAACAAATCATCTTGAAATTTACAGATGATGATTTTTACTAGTTCAAAATACATTGATAGCGATTCATCTTGAAATTTTTAGATGATGAATGATACTTTTTCTAATGACATTGAGAGTAAATCTACTTGATTTATACTAATTCGAAGGACATTGATAGCAAATCATTTAATAATTTATACTTGTTATAAGAACATTGAAAGAAAATCATCCTAACCTTTGTAGATGTTGAGTTATACATGTTATAAGTACATTGATAACAAATCTAATTGATATATGTTACAAATGACGATTTATATTTTTTCTAAGAACATTTATAGAAAATAAACTTGTTTTATACTTTGCAGATGATGATTTATACTCATTCTAAGGACACTGATAGAAAATCAGCTTGAAATTTAAAGACGATATTTTATTATTGTTATCAGGACTTTTAAGTATACCACACATGGATCATAGAATGTATACATTGCACCATGATACAAACTATGACCATTATACATCCATATATAATTTTAATACACTTTTTGTTGAGTATATTT
>JZKD02S1751755.1:331617-373374 GCA_000966675.3 Picea glauca
GATCTTCTAGATTAGGGTTGATTACATCTTTATAATACCTTAATTTTCTTTTTTCCTCTAACTCTTTATCACACCACATTTTTTCCTTAAATTTTGATTTGACGTTTTTTTTTATTGTATCTTTATTCTACAAAATAGTTTCTTCCATGATTCCCTAATAGTTAAGCCAATACCGAGCATCTTTATTCCATCCTCGCTTGAGTCGATGGTGGTTATGAATTGATTTTGAAGAAATTTTAGGTAGCCTCTTGTCGTCCATGTTGTTTAACTTGTTCTTATACATTAGGTATCTAGTTATAGCCATGCTGTCAATGGGGGAGAAGATTTTTTCTATGAGGAGGATGGGATAGGGCGTATTTCCTTTAAGTTTGAGATTATAGGTTATAAAATTCTTTTGTATTTTCTCTATATTTATCCAGGATTCACGATAGATACTACATCCCCAGACTTCACACCCATAAATAATAATAGGTGTAACAAGAGTAATGTATTAATAAATTAATACAATAAAATATTAAAGTATCAATTAATTAATAAGTTACATTATACATTAATGAAAATTAATAGTTTAATTTAGACATTACATTAATGTAATGATGCATTTTAAATACTTTAGGAATGTATTAATTAATAATGTATTTGTAGATTTTAACCTTGTACAATATTTACTGCAGACAGATTTTCAGTAAAAGAACAAAAAAGATACAATGAAAAATACAAACATTACACAAATATTTTTCCCCTGGAAACCCAAACCGAGAAAACCAACATATTTTATATTCATTCATAGTGATACATTTTTTACAATAAAATATACATATATGATCCAATGACATCCAAAATCCTAACCTAATGACTTGAATTAGTCAACAACCCTAAATCCTTAACCAGAAATAGAAAACCATCAACAAAAGCCATGTGCCAAAAAATCTCCCAACAATGGACAAAAAAAATGAGGAAACATGAAACACGAGGCAAAAATGCAACACATTTCCCGAGGCAAATAAACATTCTCAGGGCTGCTGCCCCCCAACCCCCACATGGAGGAATTTCACCCCCCATGCACGTCCGACGCAACACAGAAACTACTACTCATGAAAAGAATATAACACATACCCAACATTATTAATGTATTAATTAATTAATACTTTACAATATACATTAATGTATTAATTTCATCCATAGTGATGGTCATGGCTAGCCATGCTCTTCTATAGACAACAATTCCCAAACATGGTTAACCATTGTGAACATTGCTCAACCGAGGTCAACCATAGTGAAGGTCATGCATAGTGAAGTTCTAGGGAAGTTCGCAATGGTCATGGTCAACAAAATTTAACATTGGTCATGCTCAACCATAGTGAACCATGCTCATTGTCGGTTAATGTATTAATAATTTAATAATGTATTATTAATGCATCGTCCCAATTACTAACCCAGTAATGTTTCACTATGATGAACACAACAGCATCATAATCTGAAAAACATAGTAACATCTGATTGTGTCGAACAGAGCCTTGTCATTCTAACATGATGAATATAGCCCCACCACCGCAATGTGATCAACATGCCTTATCATTGCACTATGACGAATATATCCTTTCTGTTGCAATGTCATGAAGATAGCTCACCATCAAAATGTGATGAAAATATTTTATCCTAGTGATGTGATACAAATATCTTGTCATCATAATGTGATGAACATAGCCTTGTTGTCACAATGTGTTGAACATAGCCTTGTCTTTTCAATGTGACGAAGATAGCTTCATTGTCGCAATGCGATGAACATAGCCTTATCATTACATCGTGGAAAATAAATCCTTATTATCACACTGTGAAGAACATAGCTTTATCATCGCATTGTGAATAACATAACCTTATCATCACACTATGACGAAGATATCCTGCAATGTGATGAACATAGCCTCATCGTTGCAATGTGATGCAAACATCATGTCCTTGTAATGCGATGTAAATATCCTATCGTCACAATGTGATCAACATATCCTTATTGTCACTATGTGTAGAACATAGCCTTGTCATTGTTATGTTTTGAAAATACCCTTGTCATCGCAATGTCAAGATCATAGCCTTGTCATCGCAATGTGAATAATATAGCCTTGTCATAACAATTTGACAAACATAGCCTTCTTGTCTCTATGTGATGAACATAGCCTTGTCATAACAATGTGATGAACATTGCCTCATCTTCGCAATGTGACGCAAATTTCATGTCACCGCAATGTGATGCAAATATCTTGTTGTCACAATGTTATGCAAATATCCTATCTTTGAAATGTGAGGACCATAGCCTTGTCATCGCAATGTGACGAACATAGCCTTGTCTTCACATTTTGATGAACATGGCCTCCTCATTACAATGTGACTCAAATATAAAGCCATCACAATGTGATGCAAATATCATGTCATCACAATATGATGCAAATATTGTTTCGTAGCAATGTGACGAAAAAGATCATGTCGTCGCAATGCAACGACCATGGCCTTGTCAACGCAATGTGAAGAACATATCCTTGTCGTCTCATTGTGATGAACATATCCCCATCATCACAATGTGAAGCAAATATCTTTTCATTGTAATATGACACATATATCATGTCATCACAATGTCACGCAAATATCTTGTCATTGCAATGTGACAAACATAGCCTCGTGATGACAAGACTATGACCTCATTTAATTTAGGAAAGGCCATTATACATTTATGTAAATTAATACTTTAATTTAGATATTGCATTAATGTAATAATGCATTATTAATGTATTAATACCTTAATAATGTATCACTACTTAATGTTTTAATGCATTAATACTTTAGCAATGTATTAATTAATTAATACATTGTAGTATACATTAATGTATTAATGTCATCAATAGTCATGATCATGGCTAGCCACGATATTCTATAGACAACAATTTTCAAACATGACTAAACATTGTCAACCATGCTCAACTAAGATCAACCCTAATGAAGGTCATGCATATTGAAGTTCTAGGGAAGTTAACAATGGTCATGGTCAACCATAGTCAATCGTGGTTATTTTCAATTAATGTATTAATACTCTAGTAGTGTATTAATAATGCATTACTACTTTAATAATGTATTTATTAAAGTATTAATAGTTTAATAATGTATTTATTAACATATTATTACTTTATTAATGTATTAAAACTTTAATAATGTATTAATACTTAATAATACTTTATTAATGCATTACTTTATTAGTGTATTATTACAATGTATTAATATATTAATTAATTAATAAAGTACATTATTAATGTATTAGTTATTTAATATGTTACATTAATGCATTAATTAATTAATACATTACATTATTAATGTATCAAATAAATAATAAGTTATATGTTACATTATACGTTAATGTATTAATTAATTATTACATTTCATTTTTTTTTCCAAAAGAAAAATTTCAGTTGTATTATATATGGTTTTTAACCAAAAAAGATACATATCCAAGTCCTTACAAAAAGGATAATGATTTCTCCAATACATATCATAACTGTTCCAAAATATATTTCCTTACAAAAATATGTTTGAACCCATATAACTATGGAGAAAGATGTAACCAATCAGATGCATTCATCTCTGATCTATCAATATGACAAAAGGGTTCCAAACCTTCAGAGTATAGGATGATACAAAATATAAAAGATCAAGAAAGTATCAAAAATAAAAGAGGCTGATGCATTGAGGAGAACTCCCAAGTCCATCTGTCCAATGTTGATACGTCAATATGCCAATTTGTTTGGATAAAGATTTCTTTGACAAGATATCCGCCTCCACATTTAATTCCCTGTAAATATGTGAAAAAATGATCTGAGAGAAATATTGAGTAATCTCACTGATCCTATCTTTCCAACATTCCAACATAGTAACTTGTAGTTGTCCCTTTTTATTTAACCATTCCATAATGATATTGGAATCCCCCCTCACATGAAGATCAATAATATTATGATGGGAAGCCAAAAGAAGGGTGTCCTAGACACCGAGTAGTTCTACCTTTGTATTGGATCCTACTCCACAATTGAAGGTCGAAGTGATCTTAGTGCCATCATATTGATGTATCAACCTGCCCTCCCCACATAGTAGGACATAATTTTGAGAAGCTCTGTCAAACCATGCATTATTTCCATTCATCTCAAGAATAGGTTGAATAAAATGAGGGGCAAAGATCCTCTTTTTATTTTCAATATTCAGCTTGCCCAATATTCTAAAAAAAAACACTATTTATGGAGACAGTTATATTTTCAAATATTTCCTTGTTGTGAGTAAGACAAATATACCAATAGACTATAACTGGTAGATGTGGTAGAGTGAAGTCCATCAAAGCCAAATTTTCCAAGCAATCATGTAAGGTTGTGCCCATCCACATATTTTGGAGATTTAGGACTAATATAATCTTGTGCCAAACCATCTTGGTGAAAGGATAGTACAAGAAGATGTGGGAGATAGTTTCATAATTTTTGTGACAGAGAAAAAACATATTGGGTCCCTCCCAGCCCCAGTGAAGAAGAGTCTCCCATGTCACTATCTTTTCATTTGCAGCTAGCCAAATGAAAAATTTTAATTTTAATGGAAGAGACTAGTGCCAAAAGTTTCTCCTCCATCCTCTTCATCTTTGTATCCAGATAGTAGATGGAATAGCATTGTAAAAATTCTTAATAGTCAATAGTCCAGAATAGTCCCCACCATTCCATTGCAGAGTATCTCCCACTATTAGAAGTCAAATCTCTGCTCTAAGTAGTGCTGAGCAATAAGACTTTCGTTCTCGAGCAAGTTCCCTTGTAAGTCCCAAATCAGAGCTGGATTTCCAATTTGTGCAAGTAAACCTGCAATCAGAGGTGTGTTGGTCTTGGAAAAGGAAGAAAACTTTGATATATATCAGATAATTAAGTAAACTAGAAGAGAGAAAAGCACTGGACCCAAGGCCCAATATTGCATCTTTGCCTATATGAATAGCATGTCCCGAGATGAGTTTCCAGCAAAGCCAATGATGAATATAAGGGAGATTTTTTAATAGTGATCTCCAGATCAGAGAGACAATGGTGGGGAAAAAAAATGGGAGTCTGAGCCAACTGGAAAGTGATAAAGTAATAATATATTTTCCATATATAATACGATGTCAAATACCATCCTGTGTCAAGACTCACTGAATTTTTTTGGTGCCAAGGCTTGTTCGAAAAGAGAAATATCGTGTAGTCCCTAGCCACCTACCACTTTTGTATTAGCGATAATATCCCATCGACAAAGATGAAGAGAATGTTTTAATTTGCTATCAGTCCAAAGAAAATAAAACATCAATTATCTGATCTTATTCAATATCGAGTGAGGAATGGTGGCAAGAGCCATCAAGTAGATTGATTGGCCTTCCAACACAGATTTTAATAGGATGAATCTTCCACACAGAGTGAGCCAACGATTTCACCAGTGAGCAATGCATTTTTCAAATTTTATAAGAATCTAGTTCCAATCAGTTTCTTTGTAATCGTTTGCCTTAAGTAAATAGCCAAGATAACTCAGAACCAAAGAGATCTCCTGAAATCTAAATGAAAATATTAATTTAAAAATCTCAATGTCTTTTGCAAGTAGTCTAGAGTAGTGAAAGTGGATTTTGACTCATTTATTAGCAATCCTAATTCTCAACAAGAAGAAGTTCATGATCGATTTGATTTCTTGCCATTCTCTTGGGTCCACTTTTGTGTTTATGATGATATCATCCACAAAGAATAAATGTAGAACTTTTACCAATATTGATACCTTTATGTTAGTGATAATCCCAACATGCTAACGCGACTTGAGAAGAATACTCAAACCTTCTAAAGTCAAAATAAATAATAGTGGGGAGAGAGGAAATCCCTGTTGCAGGCCTCTTTCATTTGAAAAGAAGGATGCAAATTCTCCATTAACCAGAACATAAATAGTCGCACTAGACATGCACCCTAAGATCAAATTTGTGAAAGGAAATTTGAAACCATATTGCAATAAAAACATTCTGAGATAATCCCAGTTGATACAGTCAAAAGATTTTTTTATATCAATATTTAAGATCAAAGATTGCAATTCATTTTGTTTTATGCTATGTAGTACCTCTTGTGTCAATCAAATATCATCCAGTATCTGCTGACCTTTGATTAAGCCCAATTGTTCCTCCAAGATAAGGAGAGGAAAGAACGGTTTAATCCTATCGGCCAAAGGTTTTGTAATAAGTTTATAATAGAGATTGCACAACGCAATAGGCCTAAAGTCACTGAAGGATTTCAGATTGTTTGATTTAGGAATGAACGTCAGAAAAGTAGAGTTTAGAGATCGATAAATTGTTCCTTTGAGTCTATAATTTTCAACTAGTTCCCATAGATCGTCACTGATCAGATCAAAAAAATGGAGACAAAATTTGACTTTCCAACCATCCAGGTCAGAAATTTTATCCTTCTTAAAGGTGTTCAGCACCTTCCAAATCTCCTCTTTTTTGCAAGGTGAAAAAACAATTTATGCCTCACGATCACTGATGAACTTTGGAAATAGTTCCATAATATTTGCTTGATCAACAATGTTAGTAAGACCTTTATATCGGTAGGCATTTTTGAAATGTTTGAATTCCACATCTAGTATATTATCTTGTCCAGTGAGAGGGACAACTCCATCCATTTGTAGTGCCCAAATATGCTTGTGATTTCTTCTGTGACTCCCAAAATTATGAAAAAACTTTGTATTGGTGTCTCCATAGCTGATCCAGATAGCTCTTATTTTTTGACGCCAATGCGCTTCCTCAATTAATAGTTGATTATTTTGTTCTATCACAAGAAGTTTTAAATGTTGTTGCAGACTTAAAAGATCAATTCCTTTTTTCTGAGAGATTTCTAAGATAATAATTTGTATGTTATGTTCAAGCTGAGATAGTCTTTCAATAGTCTTTGATATCTATTATCAAGCCCAAGATTTTACTTTTATTTTAATACTTTTAACTTTCCAACTATACGTCTATGTACATTGGGCTCGTTTTTAAAGGACTGATCAGTCCATATATCAGAGACAAGTTGCTCAAAAACAAGATTCCCCAACCAAATGGGATTAAACTTAAAAGGGTAAGAGGAGCAATGAGAGTAAGAATCCAGTTGTAGAAGAATGGGGGCATCATCCAAGATGTAACAATATGCAACCCAAGTTCTATATCTGTCAGCATGCTGAAGAAGAGAATCTAAAATGAAGAAGTGATCAAGGCATTTTAAAATAATCGTTGTACCATATCTGCCATTTCTCCAAGTGGGCACCACCTTGACCGGTAGGAGATCGACCAAATTGTGTTGTTGGAATATATCACTGAACTGTGAGGACGCTACTTCAAAGGAGGCATTTTTTCCCCAAATCTTAGAAGAAGATAAGATGAAGTTGAAATCCCCCACAAGTATGAGATTAGGTTTTGCAATAAGAATGTATGTCGATACCTTTGTCCATAATGCAAGTTTTTCAAAACAAAGTCCATAAACGTTGAGAAGGTTTACCTATCACTTGTTGGCACAACAAGTGCCTGTCAATAAGATGCCACCACCATAAAAGTATGGCTTTAGACAGAAAAAGACAGGATCCCAAGCCACAAGAAACGCACCCAAAGTTCCCACTGAATTTACTGCACTAACAAACCAATGAGGCTTTAGTCCATTGATAAAAGCACGAGAATGTTGTTTGTGTACTAGAGTTTCTTGGAGGAATATAATGCTTGGATGCATGGTATCAATCAGTCGTTGAAGAGAGGCCTTTTTGAGGGCGCCTTCAACCACACGAATGTTTAGGGATAAGAGTATCGTGGACGCGACCTGACAAGGGCTTTAATTTGTCTAAGCGCGTCGATATCATTCAATGCAACAGGTGGAAAAATAGACAGAGTATCATAAGAGTGGGCTTTCCTCCGAGCACTATGATTTTTTATAGGCGAGGTCTCAATATATAAGCCGTGTGACTAGGATAAATCCTTTTTATTAGTGTCTATAGAAAGTTCACAATAGGAAGGAGTTGGTAAATCTTGAGAGTCGTTGATGGTAGTAGTACCTAAATAGGTAGGTAGAGCGGCTAGAAGATGAAATTCCACTGTAGTTGGGGTTGTGGAAGATAACCCAATACTGTTAACACCCTATTCCAGCAGGGAGGAGAACAAAGTTGTAGTCCCAATTGTACTGATGTTAATCATAAGAAGAGGTATAGTAGGAAGGTTAAATCGTTCGGAGGACAGATTCAAAGAAGCATCTGAGAGGACCCCACCAGTAATATGTGGTAGGGAGGAAGACTGTTTTTCAATGATCGGTGACAATTGTAGGGTAGAATAACAAGTCTTATTTGGCTCTACAAACACAAAAGGTGAGGAAGCAGGGGAGTTTCTCAGAGTGGATGAAACAGTTAGTTTGCGGTCAAGTCTTCGGATAACAGAGGTATCTAAATGGTGTCTTTCCCAATAAGAGAGAGTAAAATAAAGTGTAGGAAATAATTGTTTTAACTTATCAGTGAGCATGGAAGGAGGAATCGACTGTAGTTCGGTAGTATCCATCATGTTCTCAGTCCCTTCGTCCATAATGCCTTCAAGGTCTAGAGTATAGGAGTCCACCGCCTTCAGATTGCTCCCTAGGTAGCCTGAAAAGGTAAGATCCTTCAGATTCCTCTTCTTCAAGGGCTCCTGTGTAGTCGCACCAGAGATGTCCTATTTGATGACAAGATGAACAACGAAATGGAATACCAAGGTAGTCCAGACGCTGAGTCACTGAGCGTCTACGCTAGAAAATTTCTAAGACATCTGATAGCCTAGCATGAATATCCATATCAACCATAATCCTTGACATTCTTCTGTTTGAGCTCTTTAATATTTTTTGGTTGATACAAATGAAGCTCCCCAGTTCATTTTCGATGGCCTCTAGTGCCTTCTCGGTCTAGTATTGTAGGGGGAGTCTCGGTAGAAGAACCCAAACATGCCGAAACCGAAAGGAGTCCCTTGAAGGATTAAAATAAACCCTCCACATTTTTAGCATGAAACTTCCATTACCAATGGTCCAGAAAGTATCTAGTATAAGATGTGATTCCTCTGGTGTGTTAAAAATAAAACCAAACCAACCAAAAGATAGGGAAATGAGCTCCGACACGTATCCTAGAATAGGTAACCAGTAGTCTAAAATATATTTTAGTAACAAATAAAAGATAAGAGCATGATAAGTAAACCTACCCATAATTCTACAGAGGGAGAGTCATACGCTTTCGTCTAAGCCCATATCCAAGCCCATGATCAAGTGTTGTTTTCTTTTGTTAGGCTTCCACATCTATTGGTGCATGGGGGCTTCGCAAGCCATGACTGAGATGTGAGAGGTCACTCTTGAAAACCCTTTTTATGTCGTTTGTCAGTGCGTCCAAAGGAAGATACCAGTCTAGGTAGCAGAGAAGATGTCGGGAGGGTTACAAAGGTGGGCGGAAAAGGTGAAACAGTTTGTGGAAGAGCTGAGAGTTATGCCACCTTTGGAAAAATGGTATGGTGGGAAGACGTAGAGACTAATGGAGCATCTGATTGTGTGAAGATGTCGACTCTCTTCCATAGGGCTTCATCAACCACACTCATTAGTGTGTTGACCTCAGCCTCCATTGGAAGGTGCTGGAAGGTCTCTTCTGTAGGTGTCACCTCGCGCTGGTAGTAAAGGGGAGCAGTTTTCAAGGCATTAAAACTTGTGTATAAGTTATGAAGTCTCCAATACTATCAAGTCTATAGGAAATACAGTTATGAAGGCAGAAAGGTAGAGTACAATGAGTGGCAGAGTAGAAATTAAGAAGAAGGAGTTTTAGTTAAGGAGAATAGGTGGAGGGTTCAAGAGAGTGTGAGGTAATGATGAGGAGGGATCTAACAGCCATAGTAGGCTCTCCAAAACTTAGGCAATAAATATTCCATAAATGTCGAGTTCCGTTTCCCGTTAGGAAACCACAACAATCAAATCACCCTTTGTGTTGAGATCCATGTTTATACGTTTGTAATCACTCAGTTTTTTCCAACTAAAGGGTTGGTTTCAAAGGTACGAGAGGTAGCAACACCTTTTTTCCTATGTCCATAGTTCTCACCAGAACAAAGATGAAACAATGGGCTCACCTGCTCCTTTAAATCCAAGATCCTATTTTTAAAATAAACCTATTAATAGTCGAAAAGAACGCTAATAAAATTGAGCTCCTTCCATCCTTGGAGTCCTTCATTTTTCCCCTTTTCCACTTTGTTTTTCTTGTTATTAACGTCTAAACTAAATAATACATTATATTGTACATTAATGAAAATTTATACTTTAATTTTTACATTATATTAATGTAATAATATGTTAATACTTTATTAAAGTATTACTATTTAATCTATTATTAATTGATTATTTTATTTTGTACTAATTTTTTTAATAGAGTCTTAATGTATTAATACTTTATTAATGTATTTATTAAAAATGTATTAATTAATTAAATTAATATATTTTAGTATAATTTAATGTATCAATGTTATTCATAGTTATGAGCATAAGAAACCATAATCATGGTGAACCATTATAAACCACGATCATTTTCAATAAATGTATCGATACTTTAATAATGCATTATTACTTTAATACTCTTTTTATTAAGGTATTACTATTTTAATAATGTATTAATAGATATCATTTTTTGGATTAACTAATCATTAATTCATTAAGTCATTAATCTATGACCCATATCAATGAGTATTAGTGGCAACTCACCAATGTATTAATACTTTAATATGTTGCATTAATGTATTAATACTTAAATTTATACATGATAGTAATGTAATAATATATTTGTTAATGTATTAATATTTTAGTAATGCTTTATTAAATACATTACGTTTAATGTATTACTACTTTATTAATGTATTATTAATGTTGTTTTATGAGTGTATTAATACTTTTGCAATACAAAAATTAATAATGCATTAATTAATTATTATATTATATTACTAAAGTATTGATCAATTAATACATTATCAATTAATTCAACAACCACTTTATAAAAGTGGTTGATTTAGGTTGGAAAGAGGGTGATGATAATGATTATTAACGTCCACTAATACCCAATTGATCTATCACACCTTAAGAGGGTAGGTGATTACTTGTGATTCTTTAAAATTTTGTTTCTTAGCATTAGGAGAAGCTTTCCAATATCATGATATTTTTGTTGAGTTAAGAGGTTAGGAAGATTGATATTGTGACAAATATATTTAAAATGAAATCTAATATGGGTATATACTTTATTAATGTATTTATTAATAATATTTTTAATGTATGGATGTTTTATTAATCTATTAAATTATTAATATTTTAATACTTTAATAATTTTTTTCATAATTTATAAATGTATTTATTATTTAACTAATTCTTTAATGATTAATATAATAATGTATTATTATTGTTTGGCCAAGTGTAATGAAACAAATAATCTTTGCTAAGATAAGAAGAACTCAATAGTGAAATTGGGAGTTGGTCAATTTCTAAAAAGCCATGGGATAAAAGAGTGTGTCACCTTTGTGACACTAATAAGGTTGAATATGAAAAACACTTTCTCTTAGATTATTCAGCCTATACCTATATTAGATCTCATTTTCAAAATATTTGTCACACTACCATCCTTCCTAACCTCTTAAGTCAAGATGATGTTGAAAAACTTCTCTTAATACTAATTAATTAATTAGTAAAAAATCTCAATTAATTAATTAATTTTACATTATTTATTATTAATAAATAATTTCCAATTAATCGGTGGAAATTCCCGATTATCGGCCATGGAAAGGGTCCCGGAGGCCATCTGTTGCTAATCCTTCTCTTGTGGAATAACGATATGAATTATGTGTGAATTATTTGTGGTACAGTTTTAGTCGTGTGCAATTCTCCTTCGAAGAATTTAAGTATGTGAACTATTTGTGGTACAGTTTTAGTCGAAATGAAATTACAAGTACCTACCCGCTATCTATCCCTTATTAGTTGTGAACTATTTCTGGTATAGTTTTGGTCGTGTGCAATTTTTCTTAGATCAATTTGATTACCCAAATTATTAGACGTACCTATCCGCTATTAGTTGTCCATTGTATTATTAGTTGTGCTATGTAAGAAGCAATCCAAAATGGTGAGATAAAGTGGAAATGAAATCTCCACGTAGACACTGTTATCATATCACAATTTTTCAACAAAATTCATATGATATGGTCATTGGTTAAATAAATAAATATCTATTAAACAATGTATCATGATTCATAATAATAATAATATATATAATAAAATAATCTTATTTTGCAAACACATCAATGGTAAGATGAAGAATAAACCAAATCTCCCCATAGTCAAATTAGAAGTACCTATCTGCTATTAGTGGTCCATTGTAGTATCTGATTGCCTTACAATCCAAAATGGTAAGATAAAGTGTAAACGAAATATCCAGACAGTGCCACCATACCACAAATATTTAACAAAATGCACATGATGTCGCCATTGGTTGAATAAACAAATATCCATTGAACAGTTTGTCATGATACATAACTTATGACACGGCGACAAAATATATATAATAAAATGGTCCTCGCGCACAAGTGGGCAAACACATCCAGGGTAAGATGAGAAGTAAACGAAATCTCCCCATAGACAATGCCACCATTCAACACTTAAAATATATAGATCACTAGATTTTTCATTTAAGTATTCATGTATTTTACATTATTTTTCATATTTTTTAATTTTAATTTTATTTTGAATATGTGATTTCGAATATTTATCCACTTTTCATTCATTAATATTCACTTTTCATTCATTAATATTCATCATATATAGTTTTTTAAATTTAAAAAACTTTATTTTTTTTAAATGTACCAAAGAGTATAGGTTGTCATGAGTTTCTTCCTTTCTCTATTAAAAAATAGATATGGTTATGTTCATAATTAAATTAAAATACACCGTTGAATGTCTATATCTATATTTATATTAAAACATTTCTCATCCTTTATGACTATGAAATATCATTAAAACATTTCTCATCCTTTATGACTATGAAATATCATGCTTAATTTTTGAGTAATTTTAAGACTCCTAATACGAATGCATTTTGTAACTTGGTTATCATTTAATTAAATTAATGAATTTATTAAATTAATGAATTCTTGTGGTTACATTAAAGTAAGGAGTTGCATGTATGAGGATAAATAATATATACTTTGATATGAATGCATGTTGTAAGGTTATTGTTTAATTAATGAATTTTAGTGGTTTGAGATTATATTTACATTAAAGTTACATCCAAAGAGTTGCATGCATGAGGATAAATAACATCTATTTTGATAATGAGAATATCTATCATAATGTATGGAAACCATACCTATAGTTTTATAGGTTATAGTTTCATTCTCTATATAGAGTCCTTTGTACCATTAATAATTATAATCCAGAATACAATGCATCATTGAAAGTGGATGTTTTACTTCATTGATGTTTTTAGCACAATAAATCTGAGCATTGAATCTATGTGCATGTTGATTTATCTCTTGGGTTAGTTTAGATATTTTATCATGCAAGGTTTAATCTGTATTTTAAACAATTGGTATGAGACCGAACCTTTCATATTATACCACAACCCCTATAACTATCCGAAGGTGGGGTGAAAAATCTAGTAAAAAATACATCAAGGCTTGCTTGGTGGTGTTGTTGAGCACTTGGATTTGGTGAGTCAAAAATATGCTTATTTATGGACATCAATTTTTCCTAGAATGCATGTGTGATGTTCTTAAGAGGGAAACCTAAACTTTTTACAAAGAAGGTTTCTACATGGTGCATTGTGCATAACATGTATATGTAGGTTGCAACTAGAGAGGGAACTAAGTGGAGTTGTTGTTATATAGAAAAAAATAACTCATGAAGAAGCACGTATTAAAAGTAATTCCCATGGTCAATGTTGTTATTTTTTCTTGTTAAATTGATCTTATCTATAACAATTGTGTTAAATTAGTCGTGTGGTTGTCATATCCAAGAGGGATAATGGTGTAGTTGAAAACAAAAATAAGAGGGATAATGGCTCATCTTGACAGTTTTTAGTCTAGCACATTTCTTTGTAATGATGACATTTATTTTTAATTGTGGGTTCTGCACTTCCGACGCTATCATGAATCCCTACACAACATCTAGGTGGATATTGGTGGCCACCCACCTATTCCAATTGGCTTATTTTGGAATTTTTCATGTCAGTACATCTTTTTGTACTTTGAGGGACATTTTGGGGCCCTAAACAATGTTTTTTTGGCTTGCCACATTAAAATTGTAAATAAAGTCAGAGCTTGACGCATAATGTGTATTTCTCAAAAATACCTTTCCAATGGGTTGTCACACACCTAAAATAGAGGTCGTATGAAAAAGTTACAACCCCGGGAAATTGAGATACCAACTTACCCATCGAGGCCCACATAAATTTTGGTTTTTCATCTCCTAGGGTTAGGTTTTTTGATCTCTAGGGTTTTGGAATTCATGAGTAATGTTAAAAACACCTTTGGAGCCTCATTGTAATCATGATGCTAAGATGAATGTGCGTAGAAGCCTCATTTCTTCTCAAAGATAACTAACACCATTCGAGCAAGTTGTTTTCAGTTCTGCAGTTTTACAGTTTCAACCTATTTTCTTTATTCAATAGAGTTTATTATTATTTGGATATTTGTTGTTGTTCTCCATATATATGTGTTATTGTATTCAACATTTTATTCATTTTGTTTCGCTCGTAAATCTAGATCAGTGATATCATGGGGGAAAAAAAGAAATATGATGGAGCAGGAGTCTAGAGATCCTTTTAAACTATTGCTCGAGGATGTCGTTGCGGGACAAAGGAAACAAATGATGGATAACTTTGTACGGATCCTTTGGTGGCTTCCCACATGAGATGCATCTTCATAAAGTGGCCACACAACCCCCTTCAAGGTACAAGTAAATTTTATATTCCATTATTTGAAGGACTGATAGATTTGGATGTCGTAGATAAATGGTTGAATCTACTTGAGGGGTATTTTTCAATCCACAATTTTTCCGATAGGGAAAATATTACTTTTTCACTTCTCAAGACTGTCCCCCATGTTAAGGACTTGTGGGATACTTACTTTGAGAAAAGGGCCACAGAGGAATCTCCAATATTTGTGGTCGCCCTCACATGGGATTACTTCAGGGATGCCATTAAAGAAAAGTACTACCTTGTTGGAAGCTACAAGGACCAATACATAAGATGGACCACACTGCATAAGAAAATGGATGAGACAATACGAGATTTTACCAATATTTTCCATACCCTGCACACCAAATTGGGTATCAAAGACTCTAAATGACATCTGGTGCTCAAATACCGTGAGTGTCTGCATAGATGCATTTAAACATAAATGGTTTTTCTGTACATCGAACGATTAAGTGTGGCTTATAGATATGTTGTCAATATTGAGATGAAATTAAAGAACAAGAGACAAGAGTTTGGATATGAAAACTCCTCACAACAGAAGCAGGGAAAAGGCGGTCACAACCAAAAAAACAAGGGACATAACAAATATGACCACTCTCAGGAAAACTAGTCCAAGTCGTAACCCAAGAAGGGTAATAAGAAGTTGAAAAAGGATGTGCGAAAGTGGTGTGATTACCATCAAATCCCTTGGTACAACACCGAAGAATGTTGCTCCAAGAAGTCACTAGTGGCTGAGCTAAAAGCTTCCGAGTCAGAGGAATATTATGACTCTAAATCAAATCCAGAAAGAGGCAAGTGGATTATCGATGTTGAACCCAGTGCCACCATCACTAGGACCAAATTCCATTCAAGTAAACTAGATGAACCAGAGGAAGGGGAAAACCTTTGTCACTCAAAGATGCGAGTAAAGGGGGATCCACTTCATTTCATTATAGATAGCGGAAACCAAAAGAACCTAATCTCATCATAGGTCATCAAGTGTTTGGACCTGCCGATGAAACGACACCTGCATCCCTACACCATCAGTTGGCTTCTCCAAGGAAGAGATATCCACGTCAACCAACAATGTCGTCTACCCTACAACATCAACCCCTTCATAGCCAAAGTATTGTGTGATATTTCTCCCCTTGAATGTTTTGAGGTTATTTTAGGACAACCATATTTTTGGAAGCGACATGTTGTGTATGAGTCTAGACCCCACAGTGTTATTATTACTTTAGGTAGATAATTGATAGGATACAAGAGGTAGTGTCGCCTACCGCTATTTCTTTAATCTCTGTTAAGCAATGTAGTAAGGTCATTTCACAGGCCAATAAGTTTGTCTTATTTATGATCTATTCTTGCGTCGAGTAGAAGGCTGTCGCCACTTCTGTGACGTCTACATAGAGCCTCTCTTTGCAGCAAACGAAAGTGGAAGGGATCGTGGAAGAGTACATAGACATCTTCTCCTCACCCACCGGGCTACCGTTGCACTGTAAAGTCAAGCATCTGATTGATATAAAACCCTATGAACCTCTTCATAATGGACCAGTATATCATTGCTCGTTAATTGAAAATGATGAAACAAAGTGCTAGATCCAAGATTTGATTAAAAATGGGCACATCCGACCCATATCCTCCCCTTATGGAAGGCCGATTGTACTGGTGCAGAATAAAGACGACACCTGTCGACTCTTCTTTGATTACAAATCATTAAACAAAATAAAAGTCAGGAACTGGTACCCAATTCCCTGAATTCATGACCTTCTTAACCAACTCAAGGGGGGAAATTTCTTCAACAATATTGACCTAAAGTCTTGCTACCACTGAGTTCCCATCGAACTGACTGATGTATGAAAGACAAATTTCAAATCTAAATAAGGTCTCTTCAAATGGTTGGTAATGCCCTTTAGCTTAACAAATGCACCAACAAATTTCATGAGGTTGATGGATGATGTATTGAGACCCTTCACCAACTATTTTATGGTGGTATATATGGATGACATCCTCATATTCAACAAAACTTGGCAGGAGAGCATGTAGTATATCCAACATGTTTCGAGCACTCTGCGACAACAAAAGCTATATGCCAACTTGGAAAAATGCCCCTTTGTCATGAACAGGGTCCAATAATTGGGATACATTTTTTATGAGCATGGGGTACATGTGGATCTAGCTAATATCTAAGTCATATGTGATTGGCCAACCTCGACCAGACTAACCGAGCTTCAAATCTTCTTGGGACTTGCCAAATTTGACCGAAGGTTCATGTTTGGATTCTTCCATATTGCACGGGCCCTCAAACAAGTTACCAACGATGGTGGAAAGGAAAATTTTACATGAGGAAATGAAAAAAAACAATCATTTGATGATCTGAAGCATCGCTTGTGCTCAGCTCCAGTACTCTCCTTACCTAACCTGTGACAACCATTTGAGATTTTTGTTCTGAGGCTTTTGTGACCATTGTTTTGATCAAAGAATTCTTTCGGATAAATCGCATAGGTTTTTTTATTTTCAACGTTTCAGACCAAGCTAGTGTGGTCCATCATGATGATGGACCACACTAGCTTGGTCCGAAACGTCGAAAATCAAAAAACCTATGCGATTTATCCGAAAGAATTCTCTGATCAAAACCATTTGAGATTGAGACAGATTCCTTCGACTATGTTGTAGGCGCAGTTATCACTCAGTCATATAGTAGAATACCATAGTGAGACACTCTCTAATACCATTCGGAAATACCCCACCTATGACAAGGAAATGTATTCCATTGTGCAAGCCTGTGATCAATGAAAACATTACATTCTCGAAAAGGAGACAATAATCAACATTGATCACAAGCCTTTGAATTTCATACAGACAAAGGGGAAGTTGCAAAACAATCACCATCAAAAGTGGTACACATACTTGCAACAGTTCCATATCAACATCAAGTATAAGATATGGAGCACAAATCGTGTCGTTGAATTGCTTAGTCAACCTCCTATTAATGCACTCAAAACTGTTCTCCATTCCTGTGGGCATGAGGCATCTAAGTGGCCCCAACTTTATCAGTGTTACCTTCACTTCGCCACCACTTATCAACTCTTGGGTACATTCGCAAATGTCACTGATTTTCACATTTAGGATGGACTGTTATTCCATCTGGGCCACCTCTGTGTTCCCACAAGTGAGTGTGCAAAGATGATTTGGGAGGCTCACTAAAATATGATGGAAGGAAATTTTGGCATGGAGTAAACTATGATCGTTCTACAAAAACATTTTTATTGGAAAAAAATTTGACAGCACATCAACAAGTATATAAGATATTGCATTTCTTGTGCCATTGCCAAGCCAACCATCAATATGCAAGGCTTATACACCCCTCTTCCTACTTCGGAGAGGCCTTGGGAATCCTTCTCAATGGATTACATGTCTCATCTTTCATCCACCAATAAATTAAATGATTGTGTATTTGCGGTGGTTGATCAGTTTTCGAAGATAGCCATTATCAGAGCCTAAAAGAAGAGCATCACAAAGGTAGATACTGCCAAGCTATCCTTCGAACGGGTGTGGGTACATTTTGGGATACCACAGACCATCATCTTAGATTGGGACAATAGGTTCCTCAACACATTTTGGTCAAGTCTCTGGTCACTCTTGAACACCAAGATCACTAAATCCACTTCCTTCCACCCCCAAAATGATGGCCAGACAAATTTCGTCAATCAGATGATTGTGCACATCCTGCGTATGTATAACTCTGAGCATCCATGTACATGGGATGAGAATCTTCCATATGTTCAACACAACTACAACATGGCTCTCCATAGCTCCACCAACCATAGCTCATTTCAGGTGTGGCTGGGATTCCAACCCTTAGGTCCCATTGATGTTTCACTACCTCTTGCAACCACACAAGAAGAATCTTCCCATGTTCAGCCTGAGGCTGACAAATGCACTATATTCATTGAGCAGATTCACCACATCCTCCAATAGGTCCATGAGATTTTTTAGAAAGCTAATGCTAAGTACAAGCAACACCATGATCAACACTGGGTACCACACAAGTCTCAGGTGGGAGACAAGGTCTGGTTACATTTGTAGAAAGAGAACCTTACAGGACCCCATCGTAAGCTCCATCCACTTATCTATGGGCCTTCCATTGTCACCAAATATGTGGGTGGCAATGATTTTGAGCTCAAAACTCACCCCTTCCTTCGCTTGCACCCAGTTTTCAATGTGGACCTTCTTCGACCATATTTTCCACCATTATTGGAAACCTTAGAGATCACATAACAATTGACACCAACATAGCTCAACCCTCACTGCATGGAACAGTAATCCATTGATCATATAGTGGACACATAGGCCAATGGTACTCGCTAGCAGAGGATCCAACTTTATTGGGTTGTCAAGACAGGACTTCTCCTGCACCAAGGCAAGTGGCTCACCCGGGGCCAATTTCAACACAAATTTACTCACCTGACGGGGGAACTCAATGCAATGGATACCATTCCTTGCTAATGGGGGAGGATTGATGCAAGTGTATATTGGTGGACACCCACCTATTCCAATTGACTCATCTTGATAGTTTTGTGTTCAACATGTTTCTCTGTAATGATGACATTTCTTTGTAATTGTGGGTTTTTCACTTCTGGGGTTGTCTCGAAGCCCTACATAGCATCTAGGTGGATATTGGTGGCCACCCACCTATTCCAACTAGTTTATTTTGTAAGTTTTCATGTTAGTACATATTTCTCTACTTTTAGGGTTGTTTTGGGGCCTTAAACAATGTTTTTTTTTTCTTTCCATAGTCAAATTGTAAATGGAGTCATATTTTGATGGCATAATCTATATTTCTTGAAAATACCTTTCCATCAGGTTATCAAATGCCTAAAACAAAGGTAATATGAAAAAGTTACGACCCCGAGAAGTTGAGGTACCAACTTACCCATTAGGGCCCACATAACTTTTGGCATTTCATCTCCTAGGTGCAATAGTGCAGAATACCAATTCAAAACTTGCTTCATACATATCTAACTAGCGTGAAGATTGCCCATTTTATTTTATATATCAAAAGACATCTACAATTGTTGGTTTTCAGTTCCCTAGAGGTATAAATTCAGAAGGACCTAGAGTCGCTTAGACAAATTAATGAAAGTGACAAAGCCTTGGCTTATCTTGCATCGACTTCCCAAGAGAATCTTGCTGCAACAACCACCACAAGGATTAATCCAATCCATGAACCCATTCAACAAGATAACGCCATTGAAAATTTGTACAATTTGTTGATAGATTATGTAGAAACTAAAATCATTGGCATACATGGACATGTTGGATCGAGAAAACCTATGCTTCTCATAAAACTCTTCTAGTGCAAAAAGGTGTGTAATCACTTTAGTAATGGTCTATTCCTTTGGCTCATTGTTTCTAAGAATTCATATTTTCTATTTCTTAGTAATGAACTTTGTAGACAAATAGCCATACAAAACGATCTATATTTCCATCAAGAACTGGATGAAGAAGAAGTAAAAATATGGTTAAATTAGGGGATGCAATAGAAAAATTGTGTTATTATTAGATGATGTATGTAGAGACAATGATGAATTATTGAAGGTATTAGGTTCATGAGGGGACAGTGAGAAATTTTTGAAGGGATGGAGGGTACTACCTTTATTCTTCGAACAAGAAAGGATGGAATGAACTACCTTTGTTATTTAAATGCTAGTAGGATTTTGGTGGATAGAACTCTCAAGGGAGCTATAAGGGTCATTTTTCCACCCTCCACCGATGCACCTGCTTTTTCTTATGCTCTAGCTTGGGAATTTTCCTTTGCATCTAACTCTATTCATACCTTTGCACTTGATTCTAAATAGTCATATGGTCACACGCCCCAGGCTCTTAATGAACTACTATGGGTACATGGGTGGTTCAAATATTTTTCAAGGGCTAGTGAAGGGTTAGTGAAGGGAAGGTGATAAAAAAAATCCCTACCCATGTAGTGTGAGGATATATATTTAGTGTCATCAAAAGTGAATGAAATACGAAGGAGACTTACTAGCGTCAACAAACTTTTATAATTTGAAGAGGATGGCGTGATGGGAAGGAAAAATCTATTGGGTGCACAGTATGCAGTGATGGGAATGAAAACTAAACTCCATTGGACACGTAGTATGTAGATCTAGAGACTATTAAGCACATTGTTATGCAATTCCAGGTAAATATCAACTAACATTGGACACGTAGTATGTAGATCTAGAGACTACTAAGCACATTGTTACGCAATTCCAGGTAAATATCAACTAACATTGATTGAAGAAACAATGCTATAAGAACCCATCCTTTAAAACCATGTATCTTGATTCACTTGTTTGTCTCCATTGGTGAACTTCAATTTTCACTAGGAAGCAGAAACTTGAACGCATGAAAAAACAAGAATTTATGATGGAACCACCGAACAAGTATGTTAAACCACCAAACACGTAACCCTACATGACATGTGTCAAAATGGCCTCAATATGGGGCCAAATAAGACCTCAATGTTGAATCTTACGATAAAAACCAAACAATCTTTAATTTTGTTAGAAATTTGGGTTAACTTCCTAAGAGACTAATGTAAAATAGGAAAATGGGTTCATATATACTAAATAAGACCTCATATTCTTAAGAATTAGGAATAAAACCTCTGCTCAAAGAAAATTGGTTGGTGCATGCAAGTCCAAGCATGTAAAACTTTGAGTTAAAACGTCTTGTATATTAATAAACCTTGGCTTTGATTTTTGTGCCTCAACTAATGTAAAATGGAAAATTGATATAACTAATAATAATAATAATGTATCAATAGTAAATTTAATAAAGTATAAATTCAATGTTTTAACACTTTATTAATGTATCAATATTTTATTAATGTATGAATATTGTGTTATCTGTATTAATACTTTAACCTAATAATGTAATAATGTATTATTGTTTATTATAAGTGTCAACTAATTATATACAAGACTCAAGTGTGTAATATTACAGATATAAAATAATATGCATAACATAAATAATTAGCTAGAAATGGTAGATAAACAACAGTATAATCAGAACAACACCACAATAATACCAAAATGATACCAGAATAACACCAGAAAGAGCACTTTGATTACTGAGAGAAATGTTCACTTGCCTCTTCGAGGGGAAAACATCCATAAGAGCAGAGCTCTATTACAATAACATCCAAGACAAAACTTCTCATACCCTCGACTCCTATTTATACTAAATATGTCTATCAAAAGAACAATCTAGAGGAAGATCCTTATAGAAGTGGAAGCTTCTATTAGGTCTTCTTACATTGGACTTATTCTTCTTTATTTCTAGGCCTTATTAATATTGACCTTTATTACATGGAAATATAGTATTATAGCTATGTGAGGGGTTAGTCCCTAACATGTCCTCCCCCTTAAAAGCATCTTTGTCCTCAGGGCTTGACATGAGGAAATTGTTGCATAATGGTAACTGGTTCCCAAGTGGCATTTGCTGGAGTTGTATATTTCCACTGTACTAACACCTCCTTGATGGTTCATTGACACAGATGACTCTCACACTAGTCCAAAACTACAAGTTGTGGTTGTAGCCAAATGGAGCCTTCTTCGTCCACCTCGGGAAGGTTGGTTTGAGTTTCAACTTAGTTCCAATCACCTGCTTTAAGAAGGAAACATGAAAAACAAGATGGATATTAGAATTATTAGGAAAAGATAATTGATAGGCCACCTATCCCACACACTTGAAAACGGTATAAGGAACACAAAATTCGAGCGCCAGTTTCTGAAATGGCCAGTCTTGAGGGAATTTTTCTTGTAAGGTTGTAGTCGAAGAAACACATGATCCCTTTCTGAAAATTGACATTCAAATCGACCTTGATCTTCTTGTTTCTTCATGCAATTTTGGGCCATGACCAAATTCTCTTTGAGGGTACGGAGAATAGCCTTTCAAACTGTAAGAGTTTGGTCGATCGCCTAGACCTTTGAGACACCTGAAAAATATGTTCGAACTGAAGCTCGATTTTTTCCATATGTCGCTTGAAAAGAAGTCATTCGGTTAGTTGTATGGTAAGAAGTGTTGTACCACCATTCAATAAGTGGTAACCATTGAGCCCACTGATTTTTCCTTTCAGATGAAAAACACCTCAAATATGTTTCCAAACACTTGTTGAAAAATTCAGTTTGACCATCAGTCTAGGGATGATAAGTTGTACTGAGATTCAATTGGATTCCTTGTAGCTTGAATTGTTCTTGCAAAAAAAATGTTGGTGAAATTTGGGTCGCGATCAGAAACAATAGAATGCAGCATGCCATGAATCTTGAACACCTGATCCATGAAAAGTTGAGCCACAATGAATGTTGTAAATGGATGTTGAAGAGCACATAAATGAGAATACTTGAAAATACGATCAACTACCACCATGATGACTGATTTATTGTCTGATTTAGGTAAGCCTACAATAAAATCCATAGAGCTTGCCTACCAAATAACAGGTGGAATCAGAAGTGGTTGTAGTGTGCTAGGAGATTTGATTGTTTCTCCCTTGTTGCATTGAAACACATCACATTCAGCCAAAAAATTATGAACTTCATGTTTCATACCATCCTAGAAAAAAGAACATTTGACCTGGTCATAGGTTTTGGTAAACACGGAGTGCCCAACAGTGGGCGTAGAATGAAGCTCAGAAAGTACCATGGATTTAAGTTTTGATTGTTTAATTAAACACAAACGACCTTTGTATCAAAGCTCATCATGGAGCCAAGAGTACCCTAGGGAGACTAGAGAATTGTCATGCAATTGTTGTATCAGATGCAAACTTTTGGGATCGTGTAGCCATTCCTGGAAAACAACTTGGAGCCAATCTGGTACAATGAAGGAGAGAGAAAAAAAGGGCCTTTCATCTTCATATTTTCTGGAAAGTGCATCAACAACCACATTGAATTTTCCTTTCTTGTAAATGATCCGATAATCTTATCCAACGATCTTATTCATCCATTTTTGTTGCTCTAGGGAGGAAAGGCGTTTTTCCAGAAAATACTTGAGGCTTTGATGATTTCTCTTAATTTGGAAGCGTTTCCCCAATAGATAAGGGCACCAAAGATCCACGACATGTACAATAGCCAACATTTCCTTTTCATAGATGGATATCCCATATTTTTCTCTGATAGTTGTTTGTTGGTAAAGGATAAAGGTCAACCCTCTTGCATAAGGACGACGCCAATTTCTTTCTCAGAAGCTTCAAATTCCAGGACAAAGGTCTTTGTGAAATCAGGAAGGGCTAGGACTGGAATGGTTCACATTGCCATCTTAAAGGTTTTAAAATCCTGAGCAATTGCTAGAGTCCAATTGAAAGAATTATTTTTAAGGAAAACAGTGAGACGTGTCACAATATTTCCATAATTCTTAACAAACTTGCGATAATAACATGTTAAACCCAGAAATACACACAATCTTTTGAGAGTCTTTGGGTGAGGCCAATCTTGCGTAGCTTCAATCTTTTTAGGATCCACCCTGACACCGGCCTTTCCAACAAGATGACCGAAGTACTCAACTTCTGAGGTGCCAAAAGAACATTTAGATTGTTTGAGGAAAAGTTGGTGTTGAGAGAGTAGATGGAGAACTCGATCCACATGAATAAGATGGGTTGTCTAGGTTTTACTACAGATGAGGATATCATCAAAGAAAACTAAGACAAAATGATGGAAGACATGATTCACGAGGCTTTGGAAAGTGGAAGGAGCATTACACAAGAAAAAGGGAATCATCAAAAAGTCATAGTGGTCCTCATGAGTTCTAAATGAAATCTTAGGAATTTTTGCCTCGTTCATATGGATCTGGTGGTAGCGAGAATGAAGATCAAGTTTAGTAAAGAATTGGGCACCACTCAATTCATCCAAGAGGTCATCAACGATAGGAATCTAAAATTTGTCTTTAGTGGTGAGTTTGTTGAGGGCATGGAATTTAGGACACATCCTCCAATAACCTTTTTTCTTAAGGACCATGACCACCGGAGGAGAGTAGGGGCTCGTACTAGGGTGGAGAACACCTGCGTTGAGCAATTCTTGAACAATTTTCCCCATTTCATTTTCTTGGGAAAATGGGTGACGATAGAGACAGATATTGGGAGGAAGGATTCCTGGGACAAAGGGAATGGAATGATCATCAACACCATAGGAAGGATGCAGTCCCTGTGGAGTGGAAAAAACCACTTGATGTTTAGAGAGGATGGATTGAAGGTCCTGCAGCACAGAGGGTGTCTCAGTGGATTTTATGGCATGGAGTTGGCAAATAATGCTAGAATGACATTTTTTTAGCATCTTTTCCATGCGATGGGAACTGATGATCTCAAGGGAAGTGACGGTGATTCCTTGAAACTCATATTGTTGTCCCTCCTAGTAAAATTGCATGGTTACTTCCTTAAAATCCATTAGAATGGGACCCAAAGTCCTTATCCATTATACACCCAACATAATGTCACAACCACCCATGTCGATAAAAAACATATGAGATTTCGGGTGGTACTCACCAAATTTGAGACACACATTTTCACAATGCCCTGGACATTTCATGGACTCCCCATTGGTAATCATGATTTTAAAATTATTGAGGGCACATATATAACAATTGGTTTCTTGAGAAATGCAAAAATGAATAAAAGTATGGGTTCTTCCACTATCAATAAGAATGATGACCTTCCTATGCTTAATGTAACCTATTAGCTTGAGTGTTTGGGGAGCAAAGAAGTAAGTGAGAGGATTTAGGGAAATGACCGGTTCTACTTTGGGAGGGTTTAGGGGAGGGGTCATGTCAGTGGGTTCAGGTGACATGGACACAAGGGGAGCCTCAACATCCTCTTCTGAAACATCCTCCGAGATGGCCATAAAAAGATTTTGTTCCTTATACTTGTGCCTAGGAAAATAATTGTCATCAAAATTATAACAAAGGCCTTTGAGTTGGCGTTCATCCATTTCGACCCTGGTTAATTTCTAGATCTTTAGTGGAGTAGAAGGAGGAGTGGGAGTGACTGGTTTAGTGCGAGGAATAAAGGAGGGTTTTTGGTTTTGAGAAGAGACAACCTGTTGTGCTTCCTTAGCTCTTTTAGTAGAAACTACCAAACTCTGAGGCCAAGCCATGAGGACAGGGGCATGAATCACATCCTTGAGGCCACTGATAAAACATTTTTGGAAAGAAATATCGGACATGCCCTCTGTACGAAAAGCCAATCACTCAAAAGCGACTATAAAGTCTTCCATTGTGCCATATTGTTTCAACTTTGTCAAATGGCCTAAATGGTTTGTATCAGTGTCAAAGCATTCATAAATCTCTTCCACAAAGTGTGTGTAAGCCACATACCCTTTGTGGGAATTTTTCTCCATTTCCACCATTGCCAACATTCTTGATCTAGATGGAGAACACCATACCGGAGTTTGGCCAACTATCCATAATGTCATACAAAGAGAAATACTGTTCTATTTGAGTTACCCAACGAGTGGGATATGAGCCATCAAATTTGGTCACATCCACACGTGGAATACATAGGTCACGTTGAAAGTGATGGGGCTGAAAATTCTAGGAATGAGAGGAAGTTTCACCTTCGTTGGGTAAAAGTGGGTCAAATGAGGGAAGATTTGGAAGGATATGAAGCTTGGCACAGATCAACATAGTGAAGGATTCAATATGGGAAGCAATGTCTTGTTTGAGTTCTTGTTTGAGGTCCTTGATTGTGGCGGTGATGGAGGAATGCATGTTTTTATTGATGGTGGCAATATTTGCATGGAGCTGTCTCACTTCTTGTTGGGTTTCTGTGAAATTAGAGTGCAAGGTATTGAAGCGAGCTTCCAAGTCTTGGGTACGAGTGTGGGCCATGATGAAGAGGGAACAAGAAACGGGGCAAGTAGGACCAAACATAAAATGGGTTATCAATGAAGTGTATCACAATGATCAAGGCGACGAGTTGAATCCAATGGGGTAAAGCCCAAATAAGGGTGTTGGAAGGGGGTCGGGTCCACGATAAAAAAATTTTGATGAAAAATGATAGGTATGAATGCGATAAGGAAAAAGAGAGAAATCCAATGGAATAGGTCTCAAATACTCAGATCTAAAGAATACTGGAGTGATTAAATGCCCAAATGCTTAACATGAAGAAATGTGTAGTAATTTCGCAACCCGAATGCAAGAGACACAGTTGTGTGGCAATAGATATTGTCTGTTATGTTTTTATTTCCATCCCAAGGGTTGGGGTATTCAAGGGTTCTATAGACAAGGGTTTTCCCTGTGTTATAGCTCTCTGATATACATGTAGGGTCCAATAGTAGTAGTCGACCCAATAACTGAGGGCGCCAACTAAGGAGGCTATACCGTGCACTTAGCCATACTACTCGACTACCGAGGTATTACAGAGTATTTTCCCGAGTGTTTTTCTTGGTGGCACTATAGAAGTCAGGCAACCAATCGGTTTATCTATGGAGGGCTTCAGGAGATCTAGGTCGATCCGTATACAAGTGTTGTCTGATGTGCTACCACTCGAAGGGGTACCAACATGGGTTATAAGGGTGGCCAACAGATGTGCACTTAAGTACCACTTGTATTTCCTGTGTCTATGAATCCTCAACCATGGGTTTATGCACGTAACAACATATCTTTGTAGCTTAAAGACACTTGAATACGTCTCTACCTTGAAAAAAAAGTTGAACCCACAATTTTTTGTTGAGGAAGGTGCTCTGATACCCCTTGTAATATTCCAGATATAAAATAGTATGCAGAACAAAAATAATTAGCTAGAAATGGCAGATAAAGAACAATATAACCAAAACAACACCATAATAATACCAAAATGATATCAGAATAACACCAAAAAGAGCACTTTGATCACTTAGAGCAATGTTCACTTGCCTCTTCGAGGGGGAAACCTCCAATAGATCAGAGTTCTATTACAATAATATCCAAGACAAAACTTCTCATACCCTCGACTCCTATTTATACTAAATATGTCTATCAAAAGAACAATCTAGAGGAAGATCCTTCTAGAAGCAGAAGCTTCTATTACGTCTTCTTACATTGGACTTATTCTTCCTTTATTGCTAGACCTTATTAATGTTGACGTTTATTACATGGAAATATAGTATTCTACCTACGTTGAGGGGTTAGGTCCCTAACAAAGTGCTTTCTGAAAATTTGTTGTATAGTGGCCTTATTTATGTTGAGATTTCATTTCACATTAATACTTCTTATTGTCTTCATCCATTCAATGATTTAAAAAAAAAAAAATTAGCCATTTCTATTAAAAAAATGAATGGATACCCACTTTTGTTGATTGTCTTAACTTATACCATAAAAATGGGTAAAATGGATGATAAAACAACTAATTAAGTACTATATTCAAGTGGTTGATATTGATAATGAAACTTATTAGATTTTGTTGAAAATTTGCTATATAATAATCTTGTGTATGTTGAGATTTAGTTCTACTAGAATTCGCCTACAATAATGGGTATCATACATCGTTGAAGATGAGCCCATTCGAAGCACTTTATAGAAGAAAGTGCAACACTCCAGTGAGCTGGGATAATCCAACTGGCAGAGTAGTAGTTGAGCCTGAGCTATTCAAAGAGATGGAAGACCAAATGATAAGAATTTAACAGAATCTAAAAGCTGCCTAGGACAAGCAGAAAAGTTACGCCGATAGTAACAGAACCCACAGAGAATTCAAGGTGGGTGACCACATTTTCCTGAAAGTGAAAACTAATAGGAGTTCCCTGAAGTTGGGAAGTTGCGCCAAGTTGGCAGCAATATTTTGTGGGCCATTTGAAATCCTAGAAAGGATTCGGCCAGTTGCATACATGCTTGCATTACCTGCATCTACGACTGTACATAATGTTTTTCATGTTTCACTCCTTAAGAAATATATACCTGATGCTAATCATATTATCGATTGGAATGCGATTCAGGTGGAACCAGAAGGTGTTCTGCAAGTGCATCCTATGCGCATATTGGACAGGAAAAGAAAACAACTCTGGAATCAAGCTATAGATCTTTTAAAGGTCCAGTGGACCTGGTATGATCCTGAGGACGCGACATGGGAACATGCAGATGCTATGCGGGCAGAGTACCCACATCTTTTTGAAAATTTGTAAATGCTTGCAGAGACAGTGTAAGGTTGCACCAAGGACAGTGCAGAAATAAGGGAAGGGGGATTGTAGTGTCCCCAAGATCGAGCCCTTTGTAAGTCTGATGTATGAAATGAATTGTAAATATGTGTTATAGGCTGGAAAGGCAAGTTTGTATAATCCGATGGGCTTATGTGATTGTTAGGCCAGAGAGCCTAAGGGTTGGAGGCCAAGGGCCTAATTTTGTACCTATATGT
Organism: Picea glauca; assembly: GCA_000966675.3. Taxonomy (NCBI): domain Eukaryota; kingdom Viridiplantae; phylum Streptophyta; class Pinopsida; order Pinales; family Pinaceae; genus Picea; species Picea glauca. The sequence goes on from JZKD02S1751755.1 coordinate 360,989, forward strand.
ATGCAACACATTAATAAAATATAAACACCGCCGCATGTAGACCGACCACGATGAATGAGTGATGGGGGACTGAGCTTCCACAGAATGGGGAAGAAATTAGGGGCTGGAAGGTGAAAAAAACGGCTAAGTGTTGAGCCTACGGGCTAAGCCTAGGGGCTTAAGCCTTGGGAATAATATTTTATTATTATTCCAAAGAACATATGCATTTTATGTTTTTTGTTGAGATTTGTTGAAAATTTGCTATATGATTGTCTTAACTTATACCATAAAAATGGGACAAATGGATGATAAAACAACTAATTAAGTACTATATTCAAGTGGTTGATATGGATAATGAAACTTATTAGATTTTTTGAAAATTTACTATATAATAATCTTGTGTATGTTGAGATTTAGTTCTACATTAATATTTTTTAGTATCACTTTTGTTAAAGATATTTGCATGTTTATCTTGACTATTTTAATTCCTTATAAAATGGTGAAAACACATTTTAATAAAGTGGACAATGGATTTATTAAATTTTGTTAAAAAATTGTTCCATAAATTTTGTTAAAAAATTTTTATAGGGTAAAATTTAAATTCAGATTAATAATTCTCAACATCTTCTTTCCTTAAATATACCTTCTAATAATTCTCAACATCTTTTATCCTTAAATATACCTTCTTATATGTTTAACTATTTTAAATTTTAATGAAATAATAAAAATTACCAAATAAATAATAATATAATTTTTTTTAAATGAAACATATGAATAACAATATAGAGTAACAATTTAAAATTTTAACGCTGAAATTTAAAATAATATGATCACAACGAAAATAAAAGCTTTAAACCTGATTTTATTCTAGTGATATTTCATCGCTCCTTAAAATTTGATTAAAGCTCCTTAATATATAACCACACAAGCCGTTTTTATAGAAAAATCGAGACAAAACTGCACCACAAATAATCCTCTTTTAAATTAAGGGGTAAAGTAAATACATTTATCAAATATTTAAGTTGAAAGTTATTCTGTACAACTATTGAAAATGGGTACATTTAATCATCTTTTAATCATAAATTTGAATTTTATGGTTATCAATTGACGATGAAGATGCTAACATTAATCATCTTTCCAAATAATTAATGAAATCTCATGCTAATAACTTTCTTGCTTTGATTAAAAAATTACTGTGTGACCATCTAATTATCACATTCAAATAATTAACAAGCTTAATTCCAACCCTTTCATATTCTCCGATGTAATGTGAATTCTGTCCATCCCTAATATAATCAGACGCATGGATTCTAGCAACGCAAATGAAAAAAGCCCCCCCAAAAAATTACAGTGTCAATTAGGTTTTCTTTAACTACGTACCCGATTTTTACTGAGAGGAAATTTTGCTGAGTTTGCGGGTGTGCTTGTTTATGTCATAGAGGGTACCAAAGATACCAAACTACGTCGTCCATGTAACTCTGATCTGAAATCGATTATTGCCATTCTACTGGCCCCGTTATGTGGTCCCTATTCTTGTGGAATTTTCCCACAGGTCAACAAATTTATTTTAAATTCTCTACCACTCACGATAAGAACATTTTCTTATCTTATTCGGACAAACTAAGCTTCTGGCAATCCCAATTATTTGAAATTCTCTACTACTGAATATGTTGTCTTATCTTATTCTGACAAACTAAGCTTCCATGAATCCCATGGCGGTTTTAAATAGCAGACGCGTCTACCTTGCTTCCAATAATACAGTGTAGCTCTTACAAAGGGTGTGCGCAATATGGATTTTCCTTATTTTCCTTTGTCCTTCCCTGTCATGGTAGCCGATGGAGGTGCTCCCACAGCAGCTATTGTTGGGTTAGTCTTCTCTTTCTTCTTCATATGGTTATTGCACAAGAGAAGGATTAACGCCAGATTGCCGCCGGGACCCTTTCCATGGCCGATCATCGGGAATCTCCGCCAATTGATACTGCCTGCTCACCGTTCTCTTAAAGAGCTTGCTGACAAATATGGCCCCATTTTGTTTCTGCGCTTAGGCTCTGTCCCTACCGTCGTCGTTTCTTCTTCTGAGATGGCCAAACACTTTCTCAGAACTCATGATTTAATATTTGCCAGCCGACCTCCAACCTCCGCTGGGAAATACATATTTTTCAATTCTAAGGATGTCGCCTTCTCTCAGTATGGAGATCATTGGAGGCAAATGAGAAAAATATGCGTGTTAGAACTGCTCAATGCCAAAAGGATGGAATCCTTCAAGCACGTGCGAGAAGAAGAGGTATCTCTCACGATCCGTTGCATTTGGGAGAAGAGCGAGAGCGGCACGATTGCGGTGAATGTGAGCAAGGCCATGTCTACTCTAGCCTCGAATATAGTTTGGCGGATACTGGCGAGGAGGAAATTTACGGACGATGATTTGGGTGGCGAATTCAAAGGGTTTCAGGATCTGTTGGTAGAGTTGGAAACTATGGCGGGAGCTTTTAACATTGGAGACTTTATTCCTTGCTTGGATTGGTTTGATTTGCAAGGTATGAAGCGGCGCATGAAGAAAATCCATAAAACATTTGATGAATTCTCTGAGAAAATAATAGACGACCACGTTGCTGATCGCATGGCCGCGGCCTCGAACGGCCAGAAAGAGGAAGAGCCTCATGTTAAAGATTTCGTCGATATGCTGCTCCAGATGGCCGAGGCCGACACCAAAATCACACGGGAAGCCATCAAGGCTGTTGTTCTTGTATGCCTCTCCGGCCGCGCCCATTCCATTATTCTTTATGATCCTCATTCTTAAACTGAGATCAATCAATATTTTGCATTATTTGTATTTGTACTTGTGCAGGACATGTTCTCGGCTGGGGTGGAGACGACATCAACTACGTTAGAATGGGCAATGAGTGAGCTGATCAGACATCCCAATGTAATGAAGAGTTTGCAGGAAGAAATCGAATGGGTAGTCGGAAAACATCGCAAAACGAATGAGTCCGATCTGGCAAGCATGAAATACCTTCAATGCGTAGTGAAAGAGACACTACGATTATACCCAGCTGCGCCGCTAGCGATTCCTCATGAATCTGCAGAGGCAGTGACAGTAGGAGGATACTATGTACCTAAGAAAACAAGAGTAATAGTGAATCTGTGGGCTATAGGAAGGGATCCCGACGTGTGGGGGGCAGATGCTTCCGAATTCAAGCCGGAGAGATTCATGGAGGACGAACATATCAATTTAGCAGATCCATCAGACTTCAGTATGATACCGTTCGGGGCAGGAAGGAGACGATGCCCGGGGGCTCCCATGGTTATTCCCACGCTTGAGCTTGCATTGGCTCAGCTGACCCAAATTTTTGATTGGGGAATTGAAGGTGGTCCGTCCCTACTGGATATGAAGGAAGCGGGTGGTTTGACGATTTCAAGGCAAGTTCCTCTCTGTGCCTATCCAAGGTTGAGGGTAAGCTTTCCACTACATACCGGGGATGAAGCGTAGGAGGAAGTGGCTTTTCAATTATTGCTAGAAATGCTTTCAATACTTTTATCTAAATTTGTGTATGTTAATTGTGTTGCCTTTGGACTTTATGTTCTAAATATCATGTCGAGATGAGATTAGCCCTGTACTTTTTATTATAAATATTAATAAGACTATTTTCTGCTGTATGGAGTTATCACTAGCACAGCCTCAAACTAGTGGCTGGTGAAAGGCTGGTGAAAGCCTAAAGATTTTGGCTGGCTCAGAAAATGAAACTGAAACTGGTTATAAAATGAAATTTGATCATAAAATGAAAAGCCAAACCTGAATTTACTCAGACTAGTAAATTGGTAAATATTAAATAGTTAATTTATCTATATAACAAAATCTTAATTTTTTTGTTAAGCTTACAGATTTACCACACAACTTTTATAGTTGAAAATATTTAAATACTTCATAAACCTTACACACTATTCTGAATTAATTTGAAATCAAATTTATATTTAACACAAATCTTTTTTGTTGAAAATATTAAATACTTCATAAACCTTACACACTATTCTGAATTAATTTAAAATCAAATTTATATTTAACACAAATCCTTTTGATAATTTATAAACAACATAAATTTGAAATCAAATTTATATGTAACATGAATCTTTTTGATGATGTACAATAGGTCACAAATTTTTCCTTTTAGTACTGCGTTAGGAAATTAAAACATCAATCTAAACAAGGCTTGCTAGTAAACATTGGCATAACATATCATAGGCCACTTTACAACCAATTTAAGGGTGCAAATAAAGGTGGTTAATCCATTATTCATGGGTACAATTGAAAAGATCACTAACCTATCATTCGTTAATACATTAATGACCCAAGTGAGGGTTGTGAACCTATCATTCAACCGGATTCCAAATGCGCAAAACCTAAAATCTATAACTCAATTTAAGACAACAGTCCATTGCGCAAGAAACTCTAATTACTAAATCTATTATATGATGACATAAGGGAATGTGCAAGGTAAAAATTCACCATTTTTAGGTGTCTAAGAAACTTCAATCACTCAAAGCATCTTCTATATTTTATGGTGCCAACAATTTAACCACTTAGTTTATTATTACCTCAACATTCATTCTAAGGCGCAGACGTAATCACCGAAATCGGTTACATGGCGTGGCGTAAGCAATTTTAAAACCCATCGTACATTTGCATAGGTAGTCATGTCAGCAATTCTTAAGGGCACAAGAAATCATTTGCATACCATCATTTTAAGAAACTCTTACTAGACAAAACAATCAAAATTACTAAACCATAATTACTAACTAAATTACTAACCATAATTACTAACTAAACCATAATTACTAACAATAAAAAAAATACTAAACTATACCATGTCAACAATTCTTAAAGGCCCTCCTTACTAACTCATAATTACATTAATTTCATAGTAATTTCATTATAATTATAATTAATTATACACAATAATTTCATTATAATTATAGAGAGTAATTTTCTTATAAAAATGCACAATAATTTCATATAATTATGGAAATGAGGCATCTCTGTCAAAGTATTGTGCTCTCAAAAGACAAAATCGTTGGGAAGAATATGGAATTTTCTGTGTATTAAAATGTTGTGCTCTCAAAAAAAAAAATCATTGGGATAATGCGAATCTCTGCGCATTAAAATGATGGTAAAGAAATGAGTTGCAGAGGTAAAGGAATTAACCAAAATCGTTGGTAAGTATAAGAGTCGAAGATTTAAATAAATTACCGAAATCGCTGGTAAATATAAGAGTTGAAGAAGTAAAGGAATTGCCCAAAATAGTTGGTAAAGATGCGAGATCTAATTGCTGGTAAATATAAGAGTTGAAGAGGTAAAGGAATTACCCAAAATCGCTGGTAAATATAAGAGTTGAACAGGCAAAGGAATTACCCAAAATTGTTGGTAAAGATGCGAGATCAAATCGTTGGTAAATATAAGAGTTGAAGAGGTAAAGCAGTTACCCAAAATCGTTGGTAAATATAAGAGTCGAAAAGTTAAAGGAATTACCCAAATCTCTGCTCATTAAAACGTTGGTAAATGCCCGAATTCGTAGAAGGAGCGTGCATGTGCCATGCAAAGTTTGAGGCCTTGTTTGGCTAAGATAAGAAGAGGTGAAGAGTTAAGGTTTAAACAGTCAATGTAGAGGTGACATCAGTGGCTATGTATGAACGGTTTTAAGTAAAACTTCATATATCTCTTCTCTCATGCTAGGAAATCCAAATTTCATGTTGAGTGAGAGCGCGAGAAATAAAACACAAGCACTTCTAGCTCCAACGATAAAGGACAGGTTAAGGGTTGTGTAAAAATAAAATCCATTGATGCAAAGATAAGATTTAGATTTACAAGTTGAGCAACATCCATCGTAAGCTGAGCAAAATGCCGACAAACAAATAAAATTAAGAGCTTCAGTTCCCACGGAGAAGACAAAATAACTTAGGCAATGAACCATCCATTTAAAGTTCAACGCGAGAGAAAACTAACAATAAACCATGCAAAAAACACAAGGCTGGGAGAATTTCCCATGGAGAATGAATACACGACAAATTCACCGCATCTACACCATTAAATTAATTCTCCACAAAATTAAATCCCTAAATAAGATTTAGGGATGCATATGCAATAGAATCCAAAACATTTAATTCGAAAAATAATAAAATCAACACAGTTTAGGATTAGTGTAACCTAGATGAAGAATCCAACATCGATATTCCGCACTTGCGCTCCCTCCTGACTCTTGCTTGCTAACGGTGAAGACCTCACCAATACCTCCCAACCAACGCTAGGGGTACTCTTCTTCCCTCTTAGCCCCCAAGTCATAAAGGGGCCACACACACAACCATAGAAAATTCTAGCTCCCAGTTCTCCTCGCAAGGTCGAGCTACCACTCCCTATCAAGTTGTGCATTTCAACTCCCACAAGTAAAATCAGTCAAGAAAAATATCAGCAGCGTAACCTTACGCCTACCCGTCGTGATCCATTTACTGATCCATTTACCTCCCCGCCCATTTCTTTTATAGAGTTTCATTTAGTGACCTTTCTATTTTCACATTAAGTTAGTTTTATTAAAAATTTATTAGGAAATATTATCCCTCCTACACTTGTCACCCAATCCCTTAGTTGCACTAGAAATTCATTTAATTAATTAAATTAAATTGTCAATTTTCCTCACCCACCTAAAAACATTCATACAAATGCTCCTTGTGATTCCTTTATTCCCTCAATTTCCTTTAATGACTGACACCCTTCTTAAGTTTAGTTGACTTCATTTTTGGAAATTTCTCTAGTTTATATTCCTTTCTATGTTCCACATTCATTTTTCATTTAATTTCCTCTTTTTAACTAAGTTCTAATTTACCAAGTTTTGCACATAGACAACAATTAACTTTTTAGATAATTTAATCCTCCTTTAAATTGTACATTTACTTTTTCTCTACCCCCCATTTATTAATAGATTAATTAATTTTTAGACCTCATACCCTATTTAGACCTAGGCTTTAATTTTACTAGGCTTAGCATTTGTTTTAAAGGGAAATTTTATAATTAATAAACTTTACTCATACAAAATTTATTTTAAGGTTGACCAAGTCCATATAAGATATTGTTTTCTAGGAACCTATGTTCATTGACTCATAAGTGATAAAATAAATCGTGACTTTCCCTTGAGAAGACATTATGTGCTCCAAGGCTGCCACTCGTCTTTATCCATGTTTCATTCATCTGACGTGCCCTTCAAGACGTACTACATGCTCCAAGGGTGCCACTCTCCTTTGGACTGATTTTTGTATATGTCTAACCCTTGGAGTCAAAACTTTGTCAGACGACCTTGTGAAAGACTAAAGGCCTCTAAGGAATAAGGACCTTGCCTTATTGCGTTCCCCTTAAAATCATCATGAGTGACTGTTACAGTCTTCCCTCATGACATCATGGGTCTTTCGAACTAGGTAATCACTAACCTACAATTCGAGTCACTGCGAGAGTGCTAGTAGGTTGTGGTAGGGTGGCTGCCACACCTGCCCCTCAATATCTCTGGTAGTCGTGCATGACCCATTTACGCCAAATGTGAGTCTGATTAGCAAGCTATCGTCATCCTGCATTCATCACGAAACATGTTAGTGATCCATAATCAACATCATAATATACCAGTCATCTGTCACATATGCAATAAAAAAAATGCTCAAACCATAAACAATCCACTCTCTGACTCTATCTAGAGTCCAAGGAGGTCCATCGATGCCATTGACATCCTCAATCAATCCCGAGTCTTTCACACTTATCAGAAACCATTAAATAGCACCTGTCGATACAAATATAATCAAATACATATAATCATATCCACAACATCATCATAATCCATAAGCAAAACAGTCAATCATATAATGAACCGGATCACTTGCACGCAAGTGTCCTCAAAGAACAAGTCACGTCAGGTGCGTGCAAGAGAGGGATGTTACATAATTTATAAACAACAATGAATCTAAATAGATTTGATATCCCAATAACATTTAAATAAATTTAAATTTAAGTTTATACATTTATTTATTTATATGTAATTATTAAATTAAATTTATTTATTTATACATAATTATGCCGAAAGGCGTACATCTATTGGAGATGGACACATTTAATGATATTTTAATGATAAATTCCAATCGAATGGTTATCAATTGAAGATGTTGGCATATTCTTCGTTGTCCTTCCAAATCAATGAATGAGATCTCATGTTCATAACTTCCAAGCATTTTTTAATGCATCTATTAATATATTTATTTTTTAGCATTTACGTAATGAATTCCACCCTTTAAATAAAATTATATTCCAGCTAAAAATAAAATTAATATATCAACATATTCCAGCTAAAAATAAAATTATTTGTAATTTAGAAAAAAAGCTCGATCACATTTTATTGAAATTCCTAAAAATTTATATAAACAAGCGATACTATTTATGGTTTAGTAAATCAATAAGACTTTAGGAAGATTATTTAAAATCTTCTTTTCTATCAAAAATAATTTGCGCTCCAATAATAAAATAATTTTTATTTGTTTGTTAAAACTCTAGGACTTAATAGAAAATCTTTGGTGTCATTTCTGTTATGGATTTGAAATTGGGTCCAATTAATCACTTTTTTAATGACCAAGTTAAATTGAGTGGTTTGCATATTTTGATGTCTTAGGGTTAAGATTATTAATAATATATTAATTAATAAAGTTAGGGTTATTAAATTTTATGTTAATGTATTAACTAATAATACATTAATTATTAATAGAGTTAAGGTTAGTGTTATTAATATTATATTATAGTAAAAATTGTTTAATATTATATTATATTATTAATATTAGGAATTAATTTAATATCATCCATTAATTATATTAATATGTATTATTAATATAAATGAGTACTTGTTATTATTATTAGTGAATAGTAATAATAACAGTTAATATTAAAGTAAATTATTAATATTTAAATAATTATTATACATAATACATTAATATTTTTTAATTAATAGTGATAATTATATTATTATTTATTATTAATATACATAATTAACTATATTTTTCAATGGGTACTTTAGGTATCTAACATAAATACTCTTTATATACTAATTATTAATCAATATTAATAATTAAAGATGTCAACAAGCAATGTATTGATAATATATTAACATCCATGTTTATTAGGATTAGGGTTACGTTTATTAGAGTTAGTGTTAAGGCCAAATTAGGGATAGGGTTATTCCTATTAAAATAGGGGTATGATTATTTTTATTAGGGTTTATTTTATAATAACAATAAAATGATTTGAATTCAATTTAAATAATAATAGTAATAATTTAATTTTAATCCATTAAATTGTAAATATATTTAACACTATAAATTTCTAAATGTATTTAATCTTGAGAAAGATTGTAAATTGTAAAGGATGATTTGCTATCAATGTTCTTATGACAAGTAAAAATTACTAAATGATTTTATATCAATGTTCTTAGAACAAGTATAAATCAAGTAGATTTACTATCAATATCCTTAGACAAGTATAATTCATCATCTACAAAGTTCAAGATGATTTCCTATCGATATTTTTAGAAATTTTAAAAATCATCATCTATAAAGTTAAAGATGATTTTCTATCAATGTCCTTAAAACAAGTATGATTCTATGTTTCCTTCAATATAATATATCACATCAGTTCAACGTTCCTATCTTTGTGACAAAGGAAACACTTCATTAAATTATTTTTTAACTTACCCAAAACTTCATTTTTGTAATGTCTCGAACATAAGCCAACCTTGTCATATGAAAAACATAACCTAACCTTGCAATTTGATGAACAAAATCAAATGTTCTAACATGAGGAACATAGTAATGTTGCAATGTGATGAACATAGTCGCATCACAATATTACAAACATAGTAACGTTGCAATGTGATGATCATTTCCTTGCCATTGTAATTTGACAAACATAGCTTTGTTGTGGTAATATGATGAACACAACCATATTATCACAATGTGACAAACATGGTAGTGCCACATGACAAACATAGTAACGTCGCAATGTGACATTACATTTACCTATCATAGTAATGTGACAAACATAGCCCCTTCATCATGTTGTGATGAATGTCACCATATTCTCATAATGTGACAAATAGAGCCTCGTCATCATGATATGATGAACATGTCCTCATCTTTGCAACGTGATGAAAACCATCCTTTCACAATGTGATGAACATTTCCTCGTGATTGTAATGTGACGAGCATAACCCTGGTTTCGCAGTATGACAATCATAGCCATATTGTTACAATGTGACAAACATAGCCTCATTGTCGCAAAATGATGACCATAGCCTCATCATCGCAATGTGGCGAAAATAACCCCATCATCCTGATGTGATGAACGTAGCCATAATATTGCATTGTGACAAACATGGTATCACCAAATTCTGAGAAGCATAACACCATCACAATTGATGAACATACCATGTCGTCGTAATGTGACGAGAATTTTCCTATCCTCACAATGTGATGAACATAGGTATATTATCATAATGTGATGAACAATGCATCATCACCGCAATATGATGCAAATATCTTGATGTCATAATGTGAGAAAAAATTTGAAATGTCGTCATCTGTCAAACATAAACCATTGTCACAATGTGATGTATGCAACTTATTGTATTATTGTGACAAACATAGCCCAATATTGCAAAGAGATGACCTCTTTCAATGCAAAAATGTGTTTGTAATGTGTTTAATTCATTTTTTTATATGTTACATTTGATTCATTATATTTATGTTCATTTTTTAATTACCTCTCATCCAACATAAATTATATGTGTTTATTATGTGTTTAACTCATTTTTTATATGACACATTTAATTCATTTATATATATATATATATATATGATGCATTTAATGATGTATTTAATTAATTATACATGGTAAATCACATGACAAGCATAATACTGTCACAATGTGATGAACATAGACTCATCATCACAATGTGACGATAATTCCCACATCGTCCTAATGTGTCAAATGTAGCCATAATGTTGCATTCTGACAAACATGGTATCATCACATTCTGACTAGCATAGCAACGTCGCAATGTGATGAACATACCCTTTGGTAGAATGTGATGAGCATTTCCCCGCAATAGCAATGTGATGAACTTAGCCTCATCGTTGTAACATGATGAAAAATGCATCGTCATCAAAATTTGATGGAAATATCTCAACGTCGTAATGTGATAAACATTTCGAAATGTCGTAATGTTTCAAACATTACCCATTGTTGCAATGTGAAGTATGCAACCCGATGTCTCATTGTGATAAACATAGCCCAATATTACAAAGAGAGGACCATTTACCAATGTCACAATGTAATAAACATAACCCACTTCCAAAATGTGACAAACCTATTCCAACACAATAATGTGTTTGTAAGGCATTTATGATGTGTTTTAATTCATTTTTTTTAAATGTTGCATTTAATTCATTATATATATATATATATATATATATGATACATTTATATTTATGTTAAACTTTTAAATATGTCTCATCCAACATAAATTGTATGCATTTAATTCATTATATATGTGTTTATTTCCCGATGTCGCAGTCCGACGAACATAACCCACCGTCGGACTATGAAAAACCTATTTCAATGCCATAATGTGACAAACAAAATACCTTCATCATAATTTGATGACAATAACCTTATGATGTCATGGGACAAACAAAAGTTGATGTCACAATGTGACGAAAACAATTTGATGTCGCAATGTGATGAACAAAACATGATCATCATTGCAATACAGTAGTGCCATAGTAAACTATGGTTAAAAATAATCAAGATGGCTAATCATAATCATATCCACATGGTCAACCAAGGTTATCCATGAGCATGTTTGTAGAGACCTCTAATAACTAAATTCTATTAAATCCATAAATTGAAACAATAAACTTCTACTTCTACGTAGAAAACTCAGTAATTTCTTTTAATTCGGCATATAAGCATGTTAAATTAAATAATGAACAACAATTTCATAATAGAATAAGAATTACTTAATATAATAATACAAATTTACCTCTTTCTGATGCTAATTTCTCCATTGACCTGGTTGTCCAACCTGTTGTCCATTGACCCAGTTGTTCAGCATGCTGCTTTGTTGTTGCCTGATGCATTGACCAACTCTTCCCAAACCGACTATCCTCCCAGCCAACTAGGAGCAACCTGTCCGGCTCCCTAGCTCCAGGAAACCGAAAGGAATCATGGCCCCCGTGCCCAAAACCCCTAGCAACCCGATACCCCCTACAATGATACTCAAAGACTGCAGAACTCAACCACATAACTAGAAAATCCAAGCCAAGAAACCAGTACTCTCGTC